>CM034150.1:48587296-49087296 GCA_019776745.2 Taxus chinensis
ACATTATTGTAAATGACAGGTCATGGTGTGTAAAAACCATGTTAACATGCCTTCCGAAGACATATACCATTGTTGACACTGGGTGAAGATAATGTAAAATTCTTGGGTGAATTTAATGCAATAGCATTGTACCCATAACAAAAAAGTAGAGTAAAAAAGATCCTCTAGTGAATGTTATGAGACACACTTATTATAAGAAATGCTTATTCACAGAACAAAATGTAATATTGGTGAATTTTGTTGTTGTAAACTAGAAAACCCTGCTACAAGAAAGGAAGGGTTAAATATATTAGTCTACAATGTCATAGAGACGTGTTATTTTAGGGAAGTATCTCAGTAGCACGGTAGCCCCACCAGCTGGAAGGTGGTCTTGGACTCACATCCCAGTTGGTCAATTTTCCAGTATGAAAGCCAGTGTTGGAGCTTGGTTTGGAGGATATTTGAGAGCTCAACTGGAGTGTCACTTAAGGGAAGTGTCATAAGTGATAAATCAATTCTCCTAGAGAGAACCCTATATGCAAAGAGAAGAGGCTCAAGAATTAAAAAAAACCCACAAGTTGAAGATTGGTACCCTCATAATTGATCAATCAATACTAGGAGATAACCATGTATCCAAGAGAGAAGAAACCCACTAGTAGAGAATCCCACAAGTTAAAGCATGGTACTGGGTCCAAATCCTAGCCTATCTAACTTTAAAAATGGAAACAAAAACAATTGAAATCCTCTAAAAACCCTGTCATGGAAGGGAAAATAGTTCAAGGTAGAGGTATCCTTTAGCAGAAAGGTGGTCTTGTGTCTGAATTATGGCGGCTGATAGGTAGGAGCTCCACAAGAGTGTTAGTTAAGCCGTGCGATGAGGGTGGGGGAGGCACCAAGGGTAGCTTCATGGTGCAAAAAAATCAATCTAAAATCCAAAAAAGAACCATGCATCATGTTAAAGGCTAAAATGCTTAACAATAGTGAATACCACAAACCAGAGCATGGTCATGGGTCCAAAATCCTAGTCTGCCATGTTTTTCAACATGGAAGTAGATAAGATCAATCCTCAAATTCTAGGTACAGGAATCCATTGGTAGAAGAGTGATCTGCCTATACAAATTTATGGTATGAATTCCAGTAATAGAGATTCACAGTGAAAATATGTAGGCGCTCAGGTGTTAGAAATGACCCTGCATGTAAGGAAAAGAAGTTCAACAATACATAATCACACATTCTAGATTTAAATCCTAGCCTGTCCAGTTTTTTAAACATAGAAGCATAGATAATCAAATCCCTAGAGATAACCATGTTATGCAAGGCCATGTAGTTCAAGGTCCACGACAAAGGGGACCTTTCTTAGAACACAAAAGGAGAACCGTGAAAAAAATTCAATGTACACTACTAGAAATAATCCTCATTCTACATCAACCCCCTAATAACACTAGAAGTAGTGGGTAGTCCTAGATTGAAATATTGTGTTGCTTAAGGGCCACGAGAGTAGTACAATTCTAAAAAATCATGTTTTTTAATAACTAGCAAAAAAGACATTGTTAAAAACATATGATTAAACAACCATGTTTAAAACCAAAAACAAAAATACACATTTGTAGAACAATACGAGGAACTCCCTGAGCCACATATGCGACTCCAGTCTTGAGATTGATACTCCTCAAGCTCTAAAAATTCACAGAATTAAATTTAGGGTTTTGAGGGACCGAGCCCTTGACCTGCGAGTTGGTCTGCCACACATGATTTACAATTGTTTCGTGTTTCAAGAGAGTACACATCAAGAATATGGTAATTTTATTGTTGCTAAACTTGGTTGTCATGTTTTCTATTGTGTAATCGAGGGCGAAAGGATCCAAAGGAACAACCGACGACTTGTTTACATAAGTGGCATTGTAGGTGTGAATGGTGACGTTGTCATTTCTTTTCTTAAAGGTGATCAAGGATCGAGTCCCTCCCATAGAAGTACTATAGGATTAATTCCCCACTACACCCACCTGTCTAAGGCTTATGGGCCGCCATGAATGCCATGTTGATGGTGCCCTTCAGGGGATTTGTAGTGTCCACTCCTCTTCGACACTATTTTCATTTTGATGATATTACTATTGGATTGATACTTAGACATTTTGATTATTATATTTTGATCAGTAGATGATAGACTACGCAGATATTTGGACTATTGACATGTTGTGATTCACATTTTGATTATGATGTACTAGAGGACGATGATGGACAGATATATATTTTGATTTATACTAACATGTCATATTATGGATTTGTAGCCTATGTTGGATATTTTGAGTAGAATTATAATGTTATGGATGTTAAAATTGAAATAAATTAAATGATTATAGATGATAGAATTTCTAATTTTAGATGACAATTATTGATTTCTATATGTTATATTATTCTCAATGTTGTTGTTATGGCCGCAAGGCCAGATAGGTATTTTTTTGTGTTGTAGGGACATTTTATCACATATATTGAAAGGGGATAGGGGACCAACCACAGAAGGATTTTGGGTGTTATGCAACATGGCCAAAATTTGACAACTTATGCATAATGTTATGGTGTGTTGTTGCATACTTTGTTAGGAGGTTCCCATGGGGGGTAGTCTCATTTATGTGGCCATGGGTGTAATGTGTTCTTTTCCTTTAAATTTTGTTTGTTTTATTTTTTTGTGCATGTGTTTAATTATTTGGGAAATATTGTCACTTTATTACACTTGCTAATGTACCTTAATTAACTAGTTTAGCTTAATTTTGATTTAAAAGAGAAGATATGACATGTGGGCAATAATTGGGTAGATGGTCCTTGAAATCTTATGGATGTAAATTATATTTGTGTGTGGTTTTGTGTTATGTATTCTTTCTCAACTAACAAATTCTGATTTTGATTTGGGAGGCTTTTTTGGAGACTTGTGAGACAAGCTAAGCTTGTCTCATACCTCTTAAATTCATTCAACAACTATACATATGGTATGGGGAGATAATTGTAGGCTTAATTATGTATTTTGGAGCGTAAAAATGGTCCATAATTGTATTTTTCACTTACCACATAAAAGTTTGTCCTTGGTAAGCATGGTGTGCAAGTTAGAGTGTCATGTGGGTATGTCATAAGTCTTACATGTGCATTTAATTGCTTTGGGCTTGGTGTTTGACTTGTGTGTTGGAATGGAGGAATGATGAAATGGAATCATATATGGAGTTGCCCTATCATCCTCACATCTCATTTCTATTTATTGATTGAATTTGAAGGATTTTGGGTTACTTGTCTTATTTCTTCTCTTGCACTTTTGGAAATTTGATCCTAAGTTACATGCTTGGAGCCTTTTTGGAGTTTAATTTTGGATTTTGATTTGTTTGAAGGTGTTGAAAGTTTTTTGGAGTGAAGATTTTTGGAAGCTTAATGGAGAGGTAGGACTTTCACCTTTGTTATTTCTTTATTTATGTATATAGATGTGAAAATTGTGTTTGTATGATTATTTGCATAGTTTTTGTGAATGTGTTATATTGGGGTTAGATAGCTTGCCTTAAGAAGGGAGTGGGAGATGGAGGTATGTGACCATTGGGGAGGGAAAAGGGAGTTGTGAGGCATGAATTTTTGAGGGAGTGTGATTAGGAGTTCCACATATGGGGAGTGAAAACGAAAACATATAAATATTTTTCATATTTGCAACGGGAGAGATAAGGATGTATTTGAATGTTTTGTATTGTGCACATGGAGGCAAAAGGATGTGGTTCCCATATTTCTTGCTTCTTTTGGCTTGGTGTCAAGCCTATGTGTTTTTTAGAAAGTTGTAAATATTTTTGAGTATGTCCATTTGAATGCGTTGTATGTTTTGTGGATTGTATGTTTTGTGGAAGCCATTTTTGTAAAGGTTGTCAAAGTTGCATTATACTTGTAATGCCCCGTTCGGCGTGTACCCTAGTTCTTGTCGCAATGACCCTTTTTGTTGAGTGTCGAATGGCTGTGTGAATTTCCGTTGTCTTAGATCTTGTCTCAGTGATGTTTTAGAACCTTCCCTCTCCTTCTTGCATTCTCAAGTCATTATTGACACCTCTATGTGTGGACTGTGTAATGTCCTGTGCGCAAACCTAGTTAAAGGAGGATTTTGTTGTCGCATATTTAAGTTGGATATTTGGCCATTAATGATGTGAGTAGAAATTATTTATATTTATAGTATATAATGATAACAATGTTGTTTTAATTTAATTATCGATTAGCCTCTATCTTATAGTGTTATTGTTTTACATTATTGTCAAATTGGTATATACGTCTTTGTTAATATGATTAATAATTATTTTAAGTGGTAATAATAATAATAATAATAATAATACTATTAACCATATTATTATTTTAATTATTGATCGACGATAACTCATTATTTTTTAGTGTCGATTGTTATCAACTGTATTATTAATTATCGTTAAACGATTTTATTGTTTGGTTGGTCGCTTTGGCAGAATGAACCCCGTTCCGCGCTGAGGAAGGGATTACCCGTTTTGGTGCCATGGTCGTTCCTTGCCTTGTGTTTGATTTTGAGTGCCAACCTCTAGTTTTCTGCACTTGGTCGCTTAGGCCTGTTCGAATGTTGTTTTTAATCCTTGTGAGTAATGGAGAGTTCAATTCTTACTTCCTCTAGCTTGCTCGTGTGTACGTGATTAAATTTTCTCTGGTTGAATAGTAATCATACAAAAATTCGTATACCTTTTTAGCTTATGAGAACTTTTCAGGTAACCTTGTAACTCCTTTTACATTTGTATTAATATATCTTCTTTCGTATGCTTTGTGAGCTTACCTTAGTTGTAGAGATTTTTGTTATCCCGTATCTTTGCTGAAGGAGGGGCTCATGGGGGCGCCAGGTCGGGGTGAGGACTACCCAGTTTTTAAATATTTTAAACTACTTTCACCTACCCTCCACTGCCACCTTGGCCGACCAGGTCCTTTCACATGTCTTGTTGCAAGTAGATGGCATTAGTCTCCTCCCAACCACTAACCTGCAGACTGTAATGGCCATTATGTTTCTACCTTGCGTGAGGGAGATGGGAGTAGGTGGAGTCCTGACTTTCTTCACCATGATCTCATTTTGATTTTTTTATTCAATGCGTATGGGCGCAGTAATGGGTTGATATGGTGGTTAGAAGAAGCTACAATATAGTGATGCAAGCATGTTACCTCCACTTTCATTGCGTGCTGCGAGGTGTGTTCTTGTCGGGGATCCATAGCAATGGCCTGCAACAGTAATTATCCAGGCAGCAGGCATGTTGTAGTATAGTAGAAGCCTTTTTTGGGTGCTTCTAACAAGCAGGTTGTCCAACTATATTGTTATTTGTTCTGTATCGAATGCATCCTCAAATTCAGGATTCTCCTTCAAGATATTTTTATCAAAATCGATCAAGTGACAGTGAGAGTGTTACCAGGAGACCTGATGAAATTTATTACAAAGATTCTCTATTGAGACCTTACTTGTTGTAAGATGTAACTCATGGAAGAGAATCTCATAGAGGTGGATCTGTTTCATATCAGAATATTCATGAAGCACAATTTGCTTATTAAACGTATACCCTGGTTTTTCTTTCGGTGACCTGCTCACGCCAATTATTGGCTGGCTGCGTGAGCATTTGGTGGAGAATATAGTTGGGTTTGTGGGCAAAAGGAAAAGGGGCTTGGAGCTTCCCAATGAAATGCGTGTAGCCATTACTTTTCTTCCCACCCCTTTCCTATGCCAAGCATGGCTGTTAACAGAGTATGGACCTTCAGCAGGCTGAGGAAGAGAAGTTGCGCAGGTTGTGTTGCTGTTACCTGAGCCCTGGTCGACGTGCTTGTTGGTTGGAAGAATTCTGATCAGGCATGTTAAATATACTCCTTGTAATAGTTTTCTACCTTCTTTCAGTATCTTGAAAAGAATATTCTTTCCTCTTAAATGGCGCCTAGACAAAATGTTTTCGTGGTTGTTTAAATCGCTGCCTGATTGTGTTGGCTATTCCTTTAAATCTCGTTCCAATTTCGCTGATTTTTCTTGGAATTTTCTTTTCCTCTCTTATAGCTTACTCTATTTCATATTTGTCTAAATGGGCTACTGCAATATTGAGTGATGCAGTCTAGTTCGTAGGGAAGGAAACATTATAGAGTTTCGTTTGTTTTATCTTAATTACCTTTTGACAAGAAGAAATCTCTCTCCAGTGATTCTTTCTTAGCGATCTTATAAAGTTGGTTTATCTTTTTGCCATGTTTTATCTTGTGAACAGTGGTCTCTGTAGAAAATATTGTGGTGTGTGAATGAGTTTTAGAATACTTCTTGTATTGTTTTTAGTATGTAGAACATGGCTTGAAAATGGGAATTTTTCTCGGAAGACTTTGTTTGTCTTTTAATGAGGATTGATAATAATATAAACCCCATTAGGATTGGGGCTTATTTTTGGGGAGAGAGTCGTACTGGTTTTACTGGTCTTTCTAGATACCATCTGACTCTTTTGATTATCATTTACTTTGGGGATTATTGAAAACCCCTCACCAGGCCCTCTACTATTATTATTACTATGAGCTTATTTTTAGATTGGAACACTCCTGAAGCATGTGTTAATGGGGTTTCTATTTTGTGACCATTTTGAATACGGTAAGCACTCAAGACGTTAGCTTGTGTGGATAACTATATGGCTTAAGTTTGAGGCACTACTTAGATCTTCGAATCAGTTAAAGTAATATTGGATACATCGAACTCTCATGAATGTGTACATTCTTCAAGTTTTCTTGACATGTGATGGCCCTCAGGCATATGAATTCAGACAATGCTTGAAATATGAGATTATAAATTTATCCTATACTTTGACTTCAAAGCTTGTTGAAATGCTTTTTGGTAGGAAAACAGATGAATCGGGAAGTTATGAGAACTACCCTAAAATGGATTCATACACAGCCTTAAGTAAAGGTGACAACTACCATAATGGGACTGTACATACCATATATGACAGTAAGGATAGAAGTTGACCTGAAATTATTTAACTTCATTATATAGGACAATAATTAATACCCATAAATTGAGATATGCAAGTGGAGGTTGAATTATATAATATGAAATATTATGTTATCAGGTAACCAGTGAGGATAAATATGTTATTTCAATACTTGGTTAACGAGTGGAATATTTTCTGGCATTTACGATGATTATTATGTTAGCTAAAAAAAAAATTGATACTTGCATCTCATTAGGAGTTGAGATAATGTTGATACTTGTATTCATAATGGCTTGGACCACGCTTACATATCTTAGCTAGTCAAATGTATCTTTGGCATATTACCAACAGATGACAGTATTGTCGATCATAACTCATTCTTATGAGTTGGACTGTTTTACTAGAAGAAATATATAAGACATGGTAATAAGCAACCAAAAGGATATCTAAATAATATATGAACTTGCTGATTGGCAAAATCTTTGTTAACATAAATATACTATTAAAATTGCAGGATAAATATCAAAATTACGCTTACATATCATTGATTATCTATTAAGGTTCGATACTTGGGTAATATCGATGAGTAATATAAGATTGATACTTGTATTTATTATATAAACTTAATGTCGTTGGTGCTTTTATTTAATTGAAAGATAATATTGTTGGATACTTATATATGTGAAGTAGGTTGAGGGTATTAGGTGAGCGTTATTATTATTACTGTAATTTAATTATGATTGAATGCAAGGTTAAGATTGTATATCTCTCCACTTGGATTTTTTGTTCATAAGTAAGCAGATTTTAGGGAAGTGAACAATAATGGGCATGAAATGTATTATCATGAGATGTGCAGTTAAGATTTGAATACATGATTAGAAATTATTTGATAGGGAGTATTGCAAACTTTTATTTATTTAAATGCTAGATGGCATAAGTTATTAGGTGAGGTTTATATCTTATCATGCTCAGTTCTAATGAACTGACTCTAGTAAATATTTGTGCAGATGGATTATGCGAGTAGATTAAAGGAAAAAAGTGTAAAAGTTTCATCAGTTAAAATTATGAAGTTCTTTGTAGAAAGTTCAATGCATTGTAAATTTTGTAACATTTCTTGCAAGGAGTTTAGAAGATCTCTTGTCTTGGTATGTTCGGAAAACTACGTGGTGAAGTGTTCTTTCCATTTTGTTGTTAGAGTAGAACTTACCTTGGTGAGAAATGATATTCAATCATTACATTGGCATAAGTATTGTAAAACCTTGATTTTGAGAATAAAGTGTTAAGTCAAAACTCTCTGACACCTTGTAATGATGTGATATAAGTAAAATTGAATGGAGTGGTTAACCCTTATAGAAGTTAGCTAAATATATATATTTAGAAAAATTAATGTAGAGATGACTTACTTGAGAACAAGAGATTCCTGAAGTAATCAAAGGTGAAACTATCCTTGTAAAGTAAAATTTTATAATTTTTTAACCCTAGCTAAGCTAGCAAACATTATCTTTATCTGGTGACTTCTTAAATGAGTTTAAAGGAAACCAATGGTTAGTTGTTAGAATATAATAAGATTTATTAAGTAGGAAGAAACAATTTAGAAACCACGAAATTTATCTCTCAGCTTTTTTTGGAAAGTGAATAGTTCCTTTTGTAAAGCTCTTTCAATGAAGCCTAAGTAAAATCTTTAATATTTATGGATAAAACCTCAAGCTTCAATTAAATCTTGGTAATAACTAACGATGTCTCAAGGATGAACTCAATTGAACTTATTCCTTTAACTTTATCCAAAGTGCCTTGTAATTCTCCCTTAAGTTTGTTGAACGTGAACCAATGTTGTCATAAGGGTATGAATGATATTTAGTAGCGTAAGTGTGAATAGATGGCCTTGTGAAATTAAATTATCACCTTTATCAAATAAATAAATAAAATAAATAATTGTCATAATGAGAAGACTATAAGTGAACTACTCTACAGTGCTTAAGAAAATAATTTAGTTTGGTAAGATGAATCGTGCGAATCATATCTTGAATCTCTCTGAAAACATAAGTCATGAGTTAAAGGGTGTTTTATCAAAATAAATAACCTTCAATCATTTCTTACTGTGGCTTACCCTAGTTGTGTGAGTGTCATGTGGTTGGACTTATATGTTGTTATGTCAAAAAGAAAAGTGTATTATCCTTTTGGGTGTGAATGTTTTCGTGCTGACCTTGTTGTCATCCTCGTAGCAAGTGGATCCCAGAGTTGGTTGTAACCTTGTGACAACATGTTGTGTCATGTTATGTGTCGAAGCAAGTAAAAAAAAAATTATCCTGTGTTTTCTATGTAGTCTTGTGTGCCTATTTTTTTTGTGGGCGTTACACTTGGTATCAGAGCGTAGGTTCATGCTCTCGAACCTATGGGCCAGATTGGAGTTATGATGGTATTACATGATGATGATGGTGTACATGATAGTGTTACATGGAGATGAAGGTATTACATGATGGTGCTTTATATTGGAAGAGTAATGTTGTATAAGCATGATGTAATTGATGTTGTAATTGTGATATTGTGAACGCACATGATGTGTATGTCACTTAGTGCGTGTTTGTCATCATGTTGATGTGCTGGGGATGGGATTATTCTGTCTCCTTCTTGTGGATTATATGAAGAGTTCACGTGTGAATTACTGCTTGTGATGTGTGAAAAGAATTCTAATGTGGACGACAGGGGGTTAGAGCATTGTGGCATATTGTGATATGTGGGTGTGTCGATATGTTTCATGACTGGATTGATGTAAAGTGAATTGAGTTGTATCATGATGTTTTACCATGTTTTGAAGAAATGTGTGTATCACCTTGTATGTAGCAAGGAATGTTATGTTGTGATGTTATTATGTTCATCGCATGTATGATTTGTGTAATATGTAATAATTCATGTTGTGATATAGGGGCGTACAGTGAGCCTATGAACCCTATTGTGTAGTGATTGCACTTTGGGTGTAGAATGTGGTAAAGTGATGTATTACGCCTGGTGAATGTATGATTGTGATCTACCCTGTATACATACCATACGTAAGACGTTATGGTAGCTATGTGTGTACCACCATTGTGTTAGTGATGTAGTTACATGTTATGTTGTGAACCTTGCACTAACCGACCCTGAGGGAAATTGGTAAATTGTGTATGTTCGGAGTGAGAAAATGTGTACCGTTGACTAGTCACTCGAGCCGAGTACGAGATAGGAAGTGGATGCTTACATAGGTTGAAAACCCACTTTTGTTCGTTTGGTATGTGTGCCACTTGCTCAACGGGTGTCATGCATATTGTGTTTTGCGGACACCTTAGGCTCAGTAGATGGCGACTTGTAATTTCTTTCTCTCTCCCGATATGGTTGTCATATGGATTCAACCTATGTGATTTTGACTATGTTGAACCTTGTTGAAGTTGTGGCGAGATGATTCCGATCGGGATGATGACAGTTGTATTATTGCTATATATTTTTACGAGCTGAGGCTCGATGTTCCAAGTGCTAGCAACTCGTTGAGTACCCCTTTGGTGGCTAGATAAGGCCACACAGTTATCGTAATGTGACATTATTATAAGTGTATTTTATTCGTAAATTGAGGTTTTTACTTTATTTTGCAAGGACCAGCAGTTTTCTTGATTATCATGCTTACATTTTGGGCATTTCCTTGGTTTGTGGTAATAACACTCATATTTTTGCACTAACTAGGGCCATTTGGTCAGTTGTTTTGCTTGGTTTTGAATCTTCTTCTAAATTTTAAGATTGTACCACCTTGCCCAAGGCTTGTACTTTACCACTTGGCATTTTAGATCGGATTGTTGTGCTGGTTCTATTGTCATGATGTGTGGAATAGGGTCATGGGATGCACCATGGAATGGTTAGACCTATGGACCCGCTTCATTGTATGGGGGTACGTCCCAAGGAGTTACAGATAACTAGTGGGTTGTTGAACCACGCGTTATTATGTCACTTGTGTTGGAGTGTCCAAACCCTATGTGTCTTGGGCCATGGGGACAACCGGCCTCCTTGTGGGGGGGCATAAGGGAATGCCAATGGCATCAATTTTATTGTGAAAGAAACTTGAGGGGAGGTATAAGGGCTTGAGGGGAGGTATAAGGGTTTGAGGGAGGCATAAGGGATTGAAGGAGGCATAAGAGATTTGCATGTATGTGTGACTGATACTTTAGGAGGTATGCTGATGTATTATGATGTTTTGGTTATGGTGTTATGATATATGTGTTACGCATATCAGTTGGATATATTTTGTGATGTTGTGGATATGGCATTGATGCCCATGTGGACACTATGTATGTGTAGCTATTTTCTAAGTCATGTAAATTCTACATTTGTGGAATTGAGGAAATGTCTGGTTGTCATAGCACACCTTGTTCAAATATTCTATTTGTCAGTCATGGTTGTGTGACAAGTACTATGTTATGTGGACCGTGCTTATTCCCTTCCGGAGGTGAGTGATCTTGTGTGGTGTAATACAGTCGTGAAGTATATACTTGTGTGTTCGTGATTCTGTAGTGTCTTGTCTGACTCTAGTAGAGTGTTGTGTTAGCAGTTCATGTTGGGCACCTACAATAAGGAATAAACCAAAACTCCTCAACAATGAAATTTTAAAGAAATTAATCTAAGAATAATGTTAATGGAAAGAGACTAATAAAATAACAAACAAGAGGGAATTGCCAATCTTCACAGAACCTTGAAAGTTAAAATTTCTACCAAATAATTTGCCCAGTAGCTTTAGTACGGGTACTGACATTGGAAACCTTAATTGTGATAATGATGGGTGGCTGAAGTTAGCCGCGCGCAAGCGCCTGCAATTCTTCTTTAAACAAGCAGGGTACTCTAGGGTGCATTTTACGTAATTTTGTTTAACCGGTTGATGTCGGGAAGAGTAACGATATTATGGACCACGATACGGGATTGAGTCCTGGCATATCCTCAGATGACCAAGCCAAAGGCTTGATGATGGTGGAAAGAAAAGTGGTAAAGTTCCTCCTAACTCCTGTGGATTAAGGGATTGGCCAACCCTTCATGATGCGAGGGTCTTAGAAGTCCCCTATATTAAGGTCGCCAGTGCTTCATTGAGAAGCGTAGACGTGTCAGGAAGGAATGGTTTTAGGAAGATAGGAATCCTCTGCCCCCAGGTAGGTGAGCACAGAATCATCATCCACACAATGGATAGGTTGATAGTAGGAGAGTCATCTCCAACTATTTCAGGGAAAATTAACGGTATGGAAGTGGACCTGTCATTAGTCTTATAGGCTAGTGGCCCTAAGGAAATGGTATTGACTAAAAAAAAGTTAGACGGGATGGAAATGGCGTCGTCCTCATCGAGTGATGCTTCTGACTTAGTGGGAGAAGATGGTTCCTCAATAGGAAGAGGCTCATCGAGAATAGTGACGGTGGCTTTTGAAAGAGGTTTAAATCCTAAACCAAATTTTTGATGTGGCTTGAGAGTTGGAATGGACGCGAGATCATGCACACCTTGTTCATATTTACCTAAGCCAAAGCCCTTCCATGCGCATCGATATAAATAAGTTTTTGCAAACGTGGGATTCTGTAGACAATCGAACCCTGTTAAATAAGGTTTGGTCCTAGGAGGAGAATCCGGGTGATAGTGAGGCGTATCAAGACCACCGTAAATGAAAATTAGTCTGTTGATTGGGTAGACCAATGGTGACGATGCGACCAAGACCTGGTTGATATTCAGGTTGTTTGTCTGGTCTACCATACTCACTAGGTTTGAGATGGGTGTCAAAAAAAGGAGAGGAAGCTCTCCTAGTGAGAGACGCTGCAATGTCTCTTCTAAACTTTGTACATCCGGTAGTTTGGTTGCAGATATAGAGGAAGACGAGGCCCCATCAGGAGAACATGAATTTTCCTTTAGAGGGGCAGACCCTGTGGTCATGTCGCATTGTGCAGAAGGAAAAGGATCTCCTGGATGAGTGTAGTTTTTTCCCTCATATTGATATTTTAAGCATCGATGGAGGGTGGATGGGACACAATGCATTGCACGAATCCAGGAACATCCGAGGATCATATTATAGTGGAATTTCCCTTCAACAATGTAAAAGAGTTTGTGAAGCAACTTCTTACCTACTCGAATGGGTAGGACCACAGTTCCTAAAGTAACTGCTAGCTGATCGTTAAATGATCGAAGAGCGAAAGGTAGGGATGACACTACATTCTTCGGTAACTTAAGTTGCTCGAATGTGTGTGAGGAGATGACATTGAGTGCAGCACCACTATCGATCATAATGTGTTTTAATGTAGTGTTTTCGATTTGGACTGTGATAAAGAGGGGAGCCTCCAAATCCTCTGAAGAAAGGGGAGGAATTTCCGAATCTTCAAAAGAAATGGCGGTTGATGGTCTATTAAATCCAACAACCAACTCGAAGGGCTGGGGCTCATCTGTATTCACTGCGATGCGACGTAGATTATCAATCAGATCCTGGCGATGTTGCGGAGAGGATTGAATGAGGTCAAAAAGAGACATTTTGACTGGAGCCTGGGTGAGTTGTTTCATAACACTCTCCTCAACTAACACGGGAATTTGAGCCCGAGGTGCAGCACGAATAGAGACCCGAGGTCTCGGGGCTAATGAGGAAGGAGGAACTCCTTTGGGGGCTGCAAAAATAACAACCCGTGGTCAAGATGTTGTAGATGAGGGTGGATTATCATACTGTTGGGCTCTAGTGGGGATATGAATTGTGTCAATTTGAGAAGGTGGAAGATCATTTGGAGTGGAATCACTAGAAGTAGAGGTCTGAGTAGATCGTTGGGGCTCAGATGGAGCTAAGATGACAGGAGATACTCATTTCTCCTCCTCCAGCGAAAGATCACTTTCTTCCAAAAGGATGTTGACGACAGATTGAAGAGCTTTACATCCCTCAGTATCATGACCCAGGGTATGGTGGTAAGCACAAACCAAATCAGAGTTAAACCAGGTAGGTTTAACTCCTTTAGGGTTATAGGGCTTAATCGGAGGAAGAGATATGGATGAGGATTGGATAAGTTGGCGAAGGATTTCAGTATAGAACCCGGTAGACAAAGATGAGGATAGAGATGATGAAGGCGCCTCTTTTACTTTAACAGACTGCCGAGGTAAAAGAACCTGCATGTTAGGTTTGACAGTCTTTTTACGGATCATCTTATTTTTTTAGACATCTGGAGGAGCAGCCTTGGGCACTTGCGATGGAAGTAAGTGAGACATGATTGATTTCGATGGAGGAGGAGCCCCTAAAATAGATTTTGAAGATGATGGAGATGTGACAAGTGTTGTGGTCTTCAGAGATAAGGAGGCTGCTTGGTCGAAACTAATGATGATTTAGATAATGTCGATTTAGATGAGGGAGAAGCTTCCAAAGTAGGTATAATTGGAGGAACAGAGGGTGTCCTGGTTTTTGGTAACGAAAATGATGACTCTGATAAAAGAGGTGACGTATTTTTAGTAGGTAAGTCCACTTTTCGAGGTGCTGGTGAAGAATGTGTGGTGGACATTTTTTAGCAATAGTCACTACACACAAGATCCTCTAAGGAAGGTATTATTGGCCCACCATCTTTGTATACACTCAAGATTGGGTTTCTAAATGCAAAGAATGTCAACAGTTCATTGGAAGACCACAACTTGCTGCATTACCACTCAGGCCAATGGTTATTGAAGAACCATTTCAATAGTGGGGGATGGAATTCATTGGCATTCTGAACTCTCACTCAAGTGTGGGGCAAACCTATATACTCACAACAACAGACTACTTCACCAAATGGGTGGAAGCCATTCCTGCCAAACAAGCCAACACTGAAACATTATGCAACTTCATCAAGGAGAATATCATAGTCCACTTTGGAGTGCCAGCGAATATTGTAGCTGATAATGCTACCTATTTCCATTCAAGAGAGTTGACCCAGTTTTTCTATAGATACAAAATCTCCCTATCTCTGTTTCACCTGATTCTTATACTTTTCTTTGAAAGTGACGAAATAGATAGAGTAACGGGCATAGGTGGAATACCTGTTGAAATGACGGTTGATAGGTTGTTGCATGCGTATGACCTTAAAATCCACAACTGATCATGAGAGATTCCTTTGCTAGGAGGAACTACCTGAAATGGAACACAAGACGACCGAATAAAATTTAAACAATATGTACAGTGAACTGCCTAGCATATGCTAGATCTGGGAAGTGTGATACTTCCTAGACGGCTATCAGTCAACTGTTTAAAACAATTTAATGTTGTTAATGAAGTAAATCCTATTGTAATTAAAATGATTTAGGAATCTCATTTAAAACATAATAAGAAAGATCGAATATAACAGGCTAGGTTAAAGTAAGATCTGAAGGTCAAATAACTTGTTTTGGGTCTCTTTAGGTCTGACAGAGGTCTTAGGTAGGTCACAGGTGATTAAGGGTGACCGATGCCGATTGGGGAGAACCGGTGTCGGTTACTGTGCAATATTGGGAATGTCACAAAATGAGCTTTGGATCTCCCTTATGGTTGCACAAAGGACTAGGTTGGTTGAAATGAGGTATTAGGATGTTTGCATGGGATTTGGTGAGGATTTAATGGGGATATGGAGGGGTGATTGTTGAAGGAGGTCAATGTGTGGTTAGGAGAAAAAAGGATGAAGATATAATGATTAAATGAATGAACCAAAAGAGTAGAATGTTCTACTTACTTAGAACCTGGTTCTGGACATCTGTGAGTGAGGAATGAAGGTGTTGATAAGAGGTTGAATGCTATAGAGGATCATAAAATGCTAGGGAGATCTTGCATGGTCTGTATGTGCTCTCCTCCTTGCCTGATTGGAAACTAAGTTCATGTCCAAGTTTGGGTAGGTCTAGATGAACCAATGTTGGATGTCTGTGTAAGAGAAAATGCTTGATCTCCTTCCTTGCGCATGTGTTCTCATTGAAGATTGTTCTCAAAAGATGTGTTCTCTCTAAAATATCTACCAACTTTTTCCAACCTCAAAAATAAGGTTGTTTTGAGGATTAAAAGGTGGCCAACGATGGTTCTGGCTTAACCAGTGTCGGTTAGGGCAGGATTTTCTCGGTTTACTAAACTATGTAGATCCCCTTGATTTTTTGGGATCTCTTGTTGTTCCCTCATGGATTAGATTGGAAGCTTCTTTTAAGCATGCTAGAATGTGGTTAGAGGAAATTTAGGCATTGATTTTTAGTGTTTGGGTAAGTCTTAGTTAGTTATGGCAACTTACTAAGAATAGGTCTTAGGGTGAGGTGGCTTGATGAGGTGTCTAGGTGAGGTGTATATGTGGGCATTATATAAATTAGGATATTTAAATAATAAATATGGTGAGGATAATGAATTAATTTAATTTAAATAATTAAATTAATATTATAGTGAGGTGAAGGGGGCCATAGCTAGGTGGATGTGTTCAAGGTGTTTATTTGTCAAGGGACCAAAGGGGAGTGTGACCTAATTTTGGTGTCTATAATCTCATTCTTCTAACTACTATCCACAAGGAAATGGACAAGCCAAATCAAGTAATAAGAACATTGTGACCATTTTCTGTAAGCTTGTAAACAAGAATCAAAGGAATTGGCACAAAAGGTTGTATGACGCATTATGGGTGGATAGGATCACTCCCAAGAAGGCAATAGGTATGTCACCATTCCAACTGATGTATGGAATTGAAGCAGAAATTCCTCTCATGATTGAGATGTCAGCTCTCAAGGTACTACAGCTAATAGAAGATGGTCAGTACAAGGATTCCATTGACAAGAGGATCCTCTTTCTTGAGAGTAGGCACACGTATAAATTGTTACACGCTACCAGGTTGAAGAGCAGACAAACTCTACATTGTCTAAGGTCAATAAGTTTATCAAAACAAGGTTGAAGTGATTCTAGTATCCAAGGTATATGATATGGTCAGGAAACACAATGCAGGTTAGGTTTAGGAACGTTTAGGTGTGTTCCGGTACACCAAAGGTAAGGTCAGGATAAATGGTCACGGTAAGAGGTAAGGTAAGGTCATTAGGTCAATCAACACATGTAACAGTTTCGCAAGGTATAGTGAACACATGGGGTCAAAGGTCACTAGAAATTTCCTAGGTCCAAGTATCTAGGTCATGGTATGGGTAGGGCCGAGGTATGGGTAAAATAATGAGTCCCCAAAGGAGGATGAGATTAGGCAGTAAATAATGAGGTCAGGAGGGTGAGGTAAATGGTTTTAGGTAGAGGTGGGGTGGGGTAAATGATTAGGGTAAAGGGTAGGTGTGGAAAAAAAGAGTGATGGGCAGGGTAATAGAGTAAAATTTAGGGCAATGTGTAAGAGAGGGTGACTGATGCCGGTCAAGGGTAACCAAATCTGATAGAGTGGAACCGATCATGGTAAGGTAGGGCATGCGACCGATGCCAATGAAGTAAAACTAGTGTCAGTTAGGTCGGGTTTGTTATAAAAAACAAAAATCCTTGTTTTTTGTCAATCATTTGTCTCTTAGCGATTTGGGAAAACAACACAAAAGAGAGAGAAAAGGGAAAAAGTGTCTAGATAGAATGGAGGGTTGAGTTGGTGATCTGAACAGTGGGTGATTGGTTGGTGAGAGGTGGGTCCATAGGATCAGTGGGTGTGATTTGATTTGGTGGAGTGTGAGGGTAGCAATTTGGTGATGGCAGAGGCTAGAGAGGGATTGGACGAGCCACCGGTGCAGCTGCTAAACATGCCACCACGACGAAGGCAACACGATGAGGTAAGCATCCAACCCTTGTTGTATTTTGTTAGATAGATTAGGTGATTTGTCAAATTAGGTTTTTGCTTTTTATTGTGGATGGGTGAAAATAAAATTTGTAAAATGGGAGGGTAAATTGGGTAAAATAGGAGTGGAGAGAGAGATAATTTGGAGAAGAGCGGAATGGATGAGGTGGAGGGGGAGGTGTAGGTGATTTCAGGTGGGAATAACTGTTAGGGTATTAAATTTTTTAAGAAGAGAGGGTTTGGGGGTCAAGGGTTTTTGCCGTGACAGTGACCGACATTGGTCAGGTGTAGCTAGCGTTGGTAGGGATAAACCAGTATCAGTCACGAAACAGGTGACCGATGCTGGTCTAGGGGTGACCAGCATCGGTTAGAGATAACCGGCACCGGTCAGGCTTTGGAGCGTAAGGGGCCAAAAGTGCCATAGGTTGGGTGGGTTGAGATGGGTAGGGGGAAAATAGGGTGCGGGAAAATGATAGGGGGCAAGTATGGGTGTGAGAAATATAGATTAATGTGTTGTTTTTCTTGGATGTAGGGGAGAGATCAGCTACACATGTGGGACAAGGTTCCACCCCTGTTCATGATAGTTCATGGCGTAGTGACTCTTGAGGAGCTGCTACATGTGGAGGTGGTGGGCATGAGTGGGGTCCAACGCTATTGGCATGTAGTCCAACAACCTAGTCTGATGGTCGTGCTCATCGATAGATGGGACTCCGCGACCAACACGTTCCATGTACTGATGGGTGAGATGATAGTCACCATAGAGGATGTGTTCAAGATTATGTGGCTACCCATATTAGGTACACAGTTCTATTTGATCTCCTCTAAGGCCTTAGAGGAGCTGATGATGATGGTGTTTGGAGAGGGGATGGCCGAGCTGACATTCCATAGTGCCAGTGAGCGCTATGGAGAGATGTACCTAGCCCTTCTGGAGGAGACAAGGCTAGTAGTTCTATTGATGGAGGTAGTGTGCTGATTTACACTGCCAGATGCAGGGGGAGGTAGATTTCCACGCTTATTAATGGGGGTACTACACGACATGATGATAGACTAGACGTGTTTTTCCTGGGCACCAACATTCCTAGTGCAGTTATACAGGGAGTTATGGGCGTATGGACGGTTTCCCATATTCAGCCTATGTTTTACCTTTTTACTTCACTACTAAGCATATGATCACATTGTATATGTGTGTCCAGTGGGCATGTCCCAGGATGATGCCTTTCTACCAAGCTATTTACGAGTGGGGTATAGGCGATGGGTGCCTGTTATTGGAGAGTAGAGATAAGACAGGCCCACACATGATGTGGCCTATTTCTAGTGACTATTGGAGGGGATGTCTAGAGTGGACATCATATGGAGGCCATATGTGGAATTCCCATCATATAGGAAGATGCGTGATGAGTTAACGGAGTTGCAGCTACTGAGATGGATTCAGGGTCACTGTGTCGGGGAGCACGAGATGATCCCTGTTGATAGAGTTAGGTGGCAGTTTGGGCTACCACAGGACATACCTCTACCCTTCCTATAATATAGGAGAGACGACATGGAGAGGCCGTTACCTCTACCATAGCCGACTGTGCCCATAGGGTAGGAGGAGCAGGTAGTGGACCGACGTATTAATGATGTTGGGGTCACAGAAAAATATAGATAGTGGTGGGTGGCTCATTTACAAGCCATACCACCCAGGCTGGGGCAACAGGATCTAGCCACCTTCATAGTGTAGGGAGACTCCCTACAAGGGTAGGTGGCTACTCTGATTACCCAATTGGGTAAGGTGCAGACATAGCTAGCTAGCTCAGAGGTGGAGGTAGTAGAGTTACATGTACAAGTGGTCAGTCTTCAGGCCCAGATGGCCTAGGGTGGGGATGGAGACGGAGATGGAGATGATGGTCAGGTAGCTTCCCTATGGACACAGGTGATAGGATTATAGGGCTAGCTGGCCACAACATAGGCAAAAGTTGGGGCTTTATAAGCCCAGATACATGCACAAGGGTAGGGGCCGATGGCACCACCACAGGCACCGGGATAGGGTCCCAGTTCACAGGCAGGGGCAGGATAGGGTCTCGTAGGACAAGTACAGGGTCCGAGGCCTATGGGGCCACCACAGACCGTGCCTATATCTAGGTTACGGGATGCTCTAGGTGAGGCTAGATGCTATGAGGACCAGTTGATGGTGGTCAGGATAGACTTTCTATCCTATGGAGAGTATAGGGCATAGTAGGCCTTGTGTGAGAGGATGAGATCCCGCACTCACAGTGTAGAGAGCAAAGGGGTCCATCAAGCTCCTAGACAGGATCAGGGAGAGGCCACCAGCTCACGGAGACCAGCTCCAGGTGATGCGCTAGTAGGGACCTAGCCACCACCTATGATGGGTGGGGAGATGTTAGCAGGTCACCAAATTGGGGCCGAGGAGGTAGAGGGTGTATGCGACATAGATATGGAGGATGTCCGCCGAGATGCTTGATAGATGGCTCCTAAATTTTGATGTATTGTAGTCATTTTTTGATATATACTGGCCTGTGTGCCAAAGATACTGAGGATGTATGAGAGTTTTTGTATATTTTGAGAATATACCATCCTACGCGCTGAAGAGATTTTGTATTGGTTTATTATTTTATTGTATATGAGACCGGCCTAGGTTCCATAAATTTGTTTGAGATAGACATGATGGGATATCCTTGTATATTGTATTGAGACACACATATTTATTTTTATGATGAGATACATGAGATGCTTGATTTGTTGGTGTTTTATGAGACTTTTAATTTTTTTTGTTGTGATATGGATGAAAACTAGGTGAGTTAGGCATGATGGAGTAAGGTTGGTTTTAGGCATGGATCGAGTCAGGTTTGGTTTAGGCATGGATTGAGTCAGGTTTGTTTAGGCATGGATCGAGTCAGGTCTTAGGCATGGTTTAGTCAAGTAAATTTAGGCATGGATCGAGTTAGGTTTGTTTTAGGCATGGATTGAGTCAGGTTTGGTTTAGGCATGGATCGAGTCAGGTCTTAGGAATGGTTGAGTCAGGTTTGTGGTCTAGGTGTGATTGATTTTAAATTGGTTAGGGTTGTGATTCATTAATTTATATAATGAATGATAATATGGGCTATTTTTAAGATGCTTTATAATATATGGATGATGATGGTAGTCAAAATAAATGTATGTTGTGGTGATGATAAAAATGTTAAGCAACTTGTTATTTGTTTGGTTTAATTTCCAAGTTTTAGATATAAAAAGGAAACTAAGTAAGGTAGAATGTAATTTGAGGAAAATGAAAGATGAATTGGTTAAGGTAGAGAGTGTTCGAGCTAACCTCCAAGGGCCCCATAACCTCGGAGTGCTACCTATATAGTCCCAGTGAAAAGGAACCTCAAGCCAATGTAGTTCTCCCATGAGCTAGGTAAGAATATGAAGATGTAGGAAAATGAGTTGGTATGTTTTAGACATGATTTGGGTATAGGTCTGATAGGTGTGGGTGGGCTATAGGAAAATTGGTATAGGTGATGTCGATTGTGGAAAAAGAAGAAGATTACCCCAAAGGTAAGTGTTGAGGACCAAGTCTTGTATAAGGTAATCAAAACGTAAATAAAGACGGTTAAAAGATAAGAGGGGACGATAAAGCCACCTGATTGGTTAGGATCAGACTGAGTAGTTCATACCTTAGAGAAGGTGATGAACGTAAGACCCTAAAGACATTGCATAATTAATTATGCTAAAGGTGAAAAGGGGTCACATGATCACCAAATGTCATGGTTCCAAGAGGTCCCTTGAGGCAGTAGGAAAATGGGGGTGTAAATGGTGAGAGGGATGAAAGGTGGGTAATTTTATATGATATGAGGTGACATGCTCTTTGGGCACGAGATCTGAGGTCAAAATTGGCAAGTCCATAACTAAAACGTTGTCTGTTTTGACTTGTATTAGAGATAGGCTGATCGATGCGGGAAGTCTATATGGGATGAGGAAATGAACTCCTTGATTTGTGAAGTTGATTGATGTGGGAAGCTTCTGTTTCTCTCATTTTTTTTTAAAGAGCTTTATATAGCTATCCTTTGAGGGAGTAGTCTACTTATAGCAGTGATTGCAGAGAGGAAGATGTCCTTTTCAGGGAGTCATATTTTTATTAGAATTTTAACTCAAGGAGTTGGGTCCCATGTGAGGGTTTTGAAGTCAAGGACAAGACCAAGGTGAGGAAAATTATTTTTGTTCAGAAAGCAGGGTGAAATGACCATGGGATCTCATCTAAAGGTAGAAAAAAAGTATCCATGAGAATAATGCTATATGTAGCGCCGTGGTACACATATTCAAGCGAAGATAACAAGTGACAGGTACACACATGATTCTTGTTTAATTTTTGGTGAGGTTTAAGAAGAGGAGAACGCTCAAGGGATGAGCATGGAAGGAGGCAAAAAGTGATGTAGGACTAAAAGTCAACAATAGAACGGTCTAAGATGCAATGCATTAAGGGGCTCAGGTTCAAGTTTACCATCGAGGGAAAATAAACGATAAGCACCTGATCCATAGGTATAAGTCACGATGTATGGTCCAAGAAAATTAGGAGTAAGTTTGCCCCATTTAATTTTTTTTGCTTTGGTTACATGTTGATTTTCTTTCAGGACAAGGTCATTGACTTGGAAGGTATGTTTATGGACACATTTTTCATAAGCACGTTTGATACGTTTTTGGTAAACTTGAAGGTGGTTAAGAGCATTAAGATGGCATTCATCTAATAACTAAAGTTGTGCTAAACGGTCCTGACGAAAGTGATCGTCATTGAGCATGTCATGGAGAGAAATGTGGAGTGACGGGATCTAGACTTTGAGAGGTAGAACAAATTCTGTACTGTAGACCAAAGAAAATGGTGTGGCAGCAATGGAAGTGTCGATACTAGTAAGGTATGCCCACAGGGAAAAAGGAATGTGTGTATGCTAGTCCTTCCCAGTATCGTTAACCACTTTCATGAGAATTTTGTTTAGGATTTTATTAGTGGATTCAGCTTGGCATTTAGTTTGTGGGTAATAAGGTGATGATAAACTTAGCTGAATGCCGAAGGTGTTGCAAAGTTTTCACAATGTTTTGTTTTTATTTTTTTTTCCATTATCAGTGATGAGGCAATGAGGAACACCAAAGTGAAAAATGATGTGATGATTGATGAACTCACATATTTTCTCAGCTTTAGTGGAGATGAGTGGTATGGTCTTAACCCATTTTGTGTATTATTCGGTAGTAGTGATGATCTATTGATGTCGTTGGGAAGAATGAGTGTTGATCTCTCTGACAAGATCCAAACCCCATTGAGAGAAGGGCCAAAGGTCATGGGTGACCTGTAAGGCATGGCTGGGGGTATGATGAAGGTTAGCATGTTATTGGCATTTTACATAATGTTTAACATAGTTACAACAATCATGGTTAAGGGTCAGCTAGTAATATCCCAGGTGAAGAATACGCTTACCCATGACAACGCCACTGAAGTGACCTCCACATATGCCATCGTGAACTTCCTTAATTTTATAAGGAATTTCAGAACTCGTGAGGCATCGTAAGAGAATACCATCAAAGCCACACTTATAGTGGAGTTCCCCCATGATGATGTAATGAGATACATTTTAAAGGAATGCGCGTTGTCCATTATAGCTGAGATTAGGAGGTAAGATGGAGAGAGAATGATAGTACAAATATTTTGTATACCAAACATCACGTGGGTCAAGGGAAATGGTTCCGACATAGTATACCTCGAGAGGTAAATAAGAGGGTGATTGCAACCATTGTATTGTGACAAATATTTTAGAGTCTGTAGGCGAAGTGGGTATCTGAGAAGCCAAGCAAGCCATGGTATTCAAATTTTTTTGGTTGAACAGGGGATGGTTTGGAGGTCATAACAGTTAAAGGTGGTCAAAAGTATGTTGACATGATGTTTATAGTTTTGAAGTATCTCATTATGACATTGGTATATACCATTGACTTGGTTTATAACCAATTGAGAATCACCAAAGATGTTGATTGATTTAACATCCAAGGCGTAGGTGGCTTGAAGACCTAGTACGAGTGCTTCATATTCGACAATATTGTTTGTACAATATAAATCTAGTTTGAAATAAAAAGGAATGGGTTCACCATTAAGCAGAATGATGATAACAACAGCCCCACCTCCACGCTGACACTTAGAACCATCGAAGAAGAGTGTCATTTGGTAAGGGGATTTATCCAAGGAAATGGTAGCAATGGACTCATCTGGAAAGTCAAAATTAGAGGGTTGATCCTCAGAAATAGATGTGTCAGCAAATTGGTTAGTGATAGCTTGGCCCTTGATGGAATTTTGATGAATGAATTCGAGGTCAAGGTCAGCTAAAAGCATAATCTATTGTGTGGCATGCTGATTTTAATAAGGTTTGGCATACATGAAGTGTAAGGGGTCGGTGTTGGTCACAACATAGGTTTTGTGGTTGAGTAGGTAATGGTGGAGTTTTATAGCAATGAAAAATAAGGCTAAGAAAAATGTTTCAGAGTGGGTGTATCGGGTTTCATAATCCAAAAGAGTACGGATTGTGTAATAAACTGCTTACTCCCTGTGTTTCTCATCAGGATGAGCGAGCATGGCCCCCAAGTAGTGATCGGTAGCAGAGATGTATAGGTAAAAGGGTTGATCGTCTTTAGGTGGGATAAGTACGGGTGGTTGGAGAAGGTATTGTTTTAAGGCCTCAAAAGATTTGTGGCAGTAATCAGCCCATTTAAAGGAGACATCCTTCTTGAGTAGATGATGAAATGGTTGATACCGATCAGATAATTGTGAAATCAAACGGTGAATAGACTGCAACTTACCTTGCATGCTATGGATTTGTCTAAGGTTAGTGGGTGGAGGAATTTCTAGAATGGCCTTGACTTTAGCATGGTCAACTTCTATACCACGTAGGGAAATGATAAATCCTAGGAGCTTTCCTGAGAGAACCACAAAGACACACTTCTTGGGTTGAAGGTGAATGCAATATTTAATGAGGTAGTAAAAAATGGTTTTGAGGATGACAAGGTGCTCGAAGCGGCATTTAGATTTGGCCAGGATATCGTCAACATAATTTTCCAATATACGGTGCATGATGTCATGGAAGCTATAAGTCATAACCCACTGATATGTGGCACCAGCATTTTTAAGGCCAAAAGGCATGACTCGGTATTATAAGGTCCCCCAAAGGGTGATGAATGCGGTTTTGTGTTGATCCTCTGGGGCAAGCAAGATTTGGTTATAACTTGAGAAGCCATTTATGAGTGATAGCATCTTGTGACCAGTAGTAAGGTCAACCAGTTGGTCAATGCCAGGTAGAGGGAAGTCATATTTTTGGCAGGAGAGGTTGAGGTCATGGAAGTTCATGAAAATATGGAGTCCCCCTATTGCCTTAGAGACAGGGAAAATATTAGAAATCCAACGAGGATAATCAATGGGTAATATGAATGAAACGGAAAGAATACACTGAAGTTCTTCTTTGACGAGAAGGGTAATGCATCAGTGAATTTTTCTCATATTTTTTTTGATGGGTTTGGCATCAGGAATGATTACGATATTGTGGACCACTATGGTGGGGTCAATACCAGGCATGTCTGCTTAAGACCAAGCGAAAGCGTGGTTATGATCTTTGAGAAAAGAAGTGATGGCTTCCTGTTCAGCAGCATCTAAAGATTGACCGATCTTTAGGATGTGCGTGTCATCCTGAGTATGGATGTTGATCTCGATAGTCGATTCATTCAACATGGTTTATGTCTCAGAAGGTAACGACTGATGAAGATATTAGTCTTCTGCACCAAGGTAGGTGATTATAGATTCATCATCCTGACATTGAATGACCTTAATGGAAGGTGTATCGTCATCAACCATTTTAGGGTAAAGGAAGGGAAGAGATAAAGGGGCCTCACCCTCGCATTGATAAGTTGTAAATTTTATGTAATATTATCAATGTTGATTGACATGAAAGATGTTTGAAATTTTTAGATCTATAAAATATGTATTTTGTTTGATAAATGGAAAAGGGATTGAGTGTTAAATTTTTTTTAGGAGGGATAGATTCAGGATCTATCGACTCCGTCGGCGAAGGTGGTGATGAAAGCGGAGTGGGTGAAGATGGTGGAGAAGGTTTTTTGTTCTTGATGGGTTTAATGCAGGCCTGTTTGGTAGGTGGTTCAGCAAAGTTGATATCACTATGGTCGTTATGTTTTGTGGGTGGTACATGGAATGACGGTATGGCAGCCTTGTTTTTAAAAGCCTAAACCAAAACTTTTCCACGGACATCGGTGTAGTAAGGTGTGGGTGAAACATTGATTGGTGAGTGACTCAAAGTCAGTGGAAAATGGGTGAGTTTGAGATGGTGGTTCGGGTGTGTAAGTGGTAGTATCAATTCCCCTATAGGTGAGACTGGTACGGAGATGAGGAGGACCATAAAGGAGGCATTCTCCTATCTGGTGATCATAATGAGGCTGTTGGTGAAGACTTCCATACTCTTGTGGAGTAAGGAATATGTTGACACTATATAAGTGATATTCTCCAAGAGTGAGGCATTGAAAAAATCATTTCAAGGGAATGATGGCTGGTATGTGGGTAGCTAGAATAAATGATGGGTTGGTGGTCAACACAGAGGTAGAGCTAACATATTGGGAGACTGAGGGGTCAGCTGTGGAGGTTGTGGCGGTGGTAGGAATAGAGGAGGCATGTGTGGTTGAGGTAACGACTGTTTTTGTAAGCGGAGGTGTAGGTGAAGTGGTAGTGGTTATAGAAGCTTTAATGGGTGTGAGCATGTCATTGGGTTGGTAGAGCATGTTGCATGTTTTTAAATTTGATGGATCAGCTGGAATAGTATAGGTGTGTCCTTCGTGTTCAAACTTTACACATCGATGCAAAGTGGAAGGCACGCAACCCATAACACAAATCTAAGGTCTACCAAACAACAGGTTATATTGAAAGTCCCCCTCCAAGACGTAAAATAGCTCTGAAACAGTGCGGGGGCCCACACAAACATGGAGGATGATGGTGCCTAATGTAGAGGTGATAGCATCATTGAATGAATGCAACATGATGGGATGTTTATACATGCAATTTTTAGGTATACACGTTTGATCAAATGCATGGGATGAAATGATATTAATTCTAGTACCCCCATTGATCATTACACGTCATACATGTATATCATCGATGTGGACAGAGATGAAGAGGGCCAGGTCTGGGTCATCAGTTTCGTGCGATGCGATCTCTTCCTCTGAGAAGCTAAGGGAGGCTACTTGGTGAGTAGGGTGCGGTCTGGATAAAGGTGGAAATTTGGTGAGAGAGGCTACATGATGGGGTGTGATAATGGAGGCTACGGGTGTAGGATCATTGGGTAAAACCTCAATATATTGAAGAACCTCCATGAGAGCTTGATGATGGGATTCTCAGGTTTGCATGAGGTCATATAGGGACATTTTGAGGGGAGATTGGTGTAATTGTTTGAGCATGGTGCGATGTGTGACCCCATTAGAAATAGGGTATGTGGGGCTGTGGATAGTGATTTTAGGTGTGGGTGTAGATGGTATGTTGGGTATAAGATTGGTTGGTGGGTCAGTTTCCTTTTCCTTTGTCTTTCTGAGCACAGGTAGTGACGTCGACCATGTTGATACGAGGGGAGTTAGAAAAAGGAGAAGGTGTAGGGTGAGTGGTGTAACAACATGACGGGCTAAAACCTACTGGAGGAGAGAAACCTTGTGAGGTGAGATGGGCACAATGACATTTAGGTAATGGTGTGGCAAGTTCTTTGATGCAAACCATGTTAATTTCAAATATTGGGGGTGGCTCTAAGAGCTGTGGGGGTGGAGGTCATGGTTGTTGAGTAGGCAGTGAGGGAAGGACTGTGGGAATGGGTGTCGGTGAAGCAGGGTCCTCATTGAGAAGGTCGTCATTGTCAAAGTTGGCTTCTGGAGGACACAACTGGATAATAACGGTTTTTAAAGCCTTGCAGTTCTCCACATCGTGCCCTGACACACGATGGTAGGCACAAATTTTAGTGTCATCAAACCATTTTCACTTGAGTTTGAGGGGGTCATAAGGGCTGAGCGGTGGTAATGTGATGAAAAATTTTTCACGGAGGTTGGTTAAAATTTTAGCATAAAACCCTACTAGTGGATCACAATGGGAGTGAAAGTGGGTTTGGGTGTGTTATGTTTGTGGAGCATGTTTTCATGTTAGAGTGTGGTACACCTTCTATGTGTTACACTTAGGTATTTTTTGCGGTGGGTCAAGGGGTACAGGGGGGTGAAGCCCCCGAAGAAAATTTTCATGGGTGGTTTATTGACCCATGGGTAATGGGTAACCATTATGGGCTGTTTTTGGGCCCATGGTTTTTCGGTGCCCATTGTTTTGATACCCATGGTTTTGTATCAAACTCCTTAAGCAATTGTCTATTTATATGGTCTTATGCATATGATAGATAGAAAAGAAAATGTATTACAGATGTTGCTTTTGAATTCGGGTGGTGAAATTCTATAGAGTTTGTCGAGCATAGCTCCAAATGGATCTAGGTATTGTATTGAGAGAGTGGAGGCTTGTAATAAAATCTGAGCAAGTGATTCTTGGTGGATGTAGCCCAAATTGGGTGAACCACATTAAATCTTGTCTCTCGGTGTTGTGTTATTTATTCTGCACTTTTATTTGAGATCTATAATATTTTCTGCATATTAGTTTCTACTGTTGCGATTCTGTTAGGGATTATTCCACATATTTATCTCTTATTCCCTAACAATTGGTATTAGAGCCTGATTTGGTTTGCTGAAGTGTTGAATCGCAAGGAAATTTTTTAGCTTTAGTGGGAGCTATGGCAGTTGATGGAAGATCTAGGGTTAATGAATTCAACCGGTAGAATTTCAGTCTTTGGGAGATGCAGATGGAAGATTACCTTTATCAGAAGGATCTTTATACTCCACTGTCTGAGAAGGTGAATGAACCCTTGAGTATGACAGATGTGGAATGAGATTTGTTGGATCGGAAGGCACTTGGAACGATCCGGCTGTGTCTTGCATCTTCGGTATTATTTAATGTTTCAAAGGAAAAGACTACAAAAGACCTGATGAATGCATTAGGGAAGTTGTATGAAAAACCCTGTGCCTCTAATAAGATATTTTTAATGAAAAATTTGTTTAATATGAAGATGTCTAAGAATGGTTCAGTAGTAGATCATTTAAATGATTTCAATACGGTTGTGAATATGCTAGCTTTGGTTACAATAGAATTTGATGAATAAGTTATGGCTTTATTAATTATGTGCTCTTTACCTAAAAGTTAGAATAGCTTGGTAATGGCCGTAAGAAACTCGGTTCCAGCTAACTCAAAGTTGAAGTTTGAGGATGTTGTAGGGGTGATTTTAAGCAAGGAAATGTGAAGAAAAAGCTTTGGTGAATCTTCTACTTCAGGGAATGCTTTGATAATGGAAACTAGAGGGAGACAAAAGAATAGAGGAAACCATGGAAAATCAAAGGATTGGGCAAGGTCAAAATCCAAAAGCAAGATAGTATGCTGGCACTGTGGAAAGTCTGGGCATGCAAAGAAGGACTGTTGGGAGCTTTAGGATAAGAAGAAACAACAAGAAGAAAACAAGGAGGCAAATGTGGCATTAGGTAATGTATGCCATGATGCTTTGATTCTTTCTTTGCATAATATTAATGAATCTTGGGTTTTAGATTTAGGGGCTTCTTTTCATGCTACTCCACATAGGCATTATTTTGTTGATTATGTTCAAGGGGATTTTGGGCATGTTTTTCTTGGTGATGATGAGCCTTGAAGTATAGTTGCAATAGGTTTTGTTCAAGTTAAGATGTAGAATGGGAATACATTACTATTGAAGGATGTCAGACATGTGCCTACATTAAGGAGAAATTTGATATCGGCGGGGCAATTGGGAAGTGATGGTTGTACTATGATATTTATAGCTAACTCTTGGAAGGTCACCAAGGGTGCTCTTGTAGTGGTAAGAGGTAAGAAGGTTGGAACCTTTTATTTAACCACTAATAGTACTAATCATTGTAATATTGTGGTTTCAGATGCAGATACAACATTACGACACTATAGGCTCAGTCATATGAGCCATAAGGGCATGGACATCATAAAGAAGAATTTTCTTGGATATACAGAAACGGGTTTAGATTTCTATGAGAATTACATATATGGGAAACAGAAGTGAGTAAGGTTTCTCAAGGTTGGACCTACGAAGAAAGAGAGTAAGTTAGTGCTGGTACATTCTGATGTGTGGGGGCCAGCTCAAGTATCATCTCTTGGAGGTTCAAGTTATTATGTTACTTTTATTGATGATGCAACAAGGAAAGTTTGGGTTTATTGTATTAGAAACAAATCTAATGTATTTGATACTTTTGTTAAAGGGAAAGCCTTGGTAGATAATGAAACAAGCCTTAAGTTAAATGTCTCAGGTCAAATAATGGAGGGGGAGTATTGCAACAATGAATTTGATGATTATTGTTCTAAGAATGGAATCCGCAGGAAAAATATGGTTCCAAGAACCCCATAGCAGAATGGGGTGTCAGAAAGGATGAACAAAACAATAATGGAATGTGCTAGGAGCATGAGGATACATGCAGGATTGCCTCTTTATTTTTGGGCAAAAACGGTGAGCACAACTGTGTACTTGATAAACAGAGGACCCTCAAGTGCCTTGGCTGGAGGCATACCTAAGGAGGATTGGTACGGTAAGAAATTCAATTACTCATTTCTTAGATTCTTTGGATGTGAGGTATTTGTTCATATTGACAAGGATGATAGGACCAACCTAGAGGCTAAATCAGAAAAATGCACTTTTATTGGTTATGGTGGTGATGAATTTGGATTTAAATGTTGGAGTATTAAAGACAAGAAAATCATTCGGTCTAGGGATGTGGTCTTTAATGAGAAAGTCACGTATAAGAAATAGTTGCAGGAAAATATGAAAGAATCCAAGAAAGAATATGTCATGGTAGAGGATCTTCCAGATGGGAAAGTGACCCATGAATCGGTTCAAGAACCTACTCAACAGGAACCCCAAACTCCTACAATGAGGAGGTCTTCTAGGGTAAGAAAATAACTTTAACTTTTTTCTCCTTCTTTTTATTATTTATTACTCACTGATAGTGGAGAGCCAGAAAGATTTGATGAAGCAATGCAGGTAGATTCCAGTAAGAAGTGGGAGCAAGCCATGGATGAGGAGCATAAGTCTCTCATGGAGAACCAGAATTGGGATTTGGTGAAACTACTGGAAGGCAAAAGAGTGTCGCAGAATAAGTGGGTCTATAGATTTAAAGATGAAGGAGGAAAGAAAACATATAAGGCCCGGTTGGTGGTCAAGGGGTTTGTATAGAAACAAGGTATAGATTTTGATGAGATTTTTTCTCATGTAGTAAAAATGACTTCTGTCAGAACTATTCTTGGAATAGTGGCAGTAGAAGACTTGCACGTAGAATAGTTAGATGTAAAGACAACATTTCTCCATGGTGATTTGGAGGAGGAGCTATATATGTAACAGCCAGAAGGATATGAAGTCAAAGGTAAATAGGAGATGGTGTGCAAACTGAACAACAACTTGTATGGCCTGAATCAAGCTCCACGTCAATGGTATAGAGAAGTTTGATAGCTTCATGATGAAGAAAATTTATATTATATGTCATTCTAACCATTGCGTGTATACAAATAAATTTGAGGATGGAAGTTATATTATCCTTTGTTTGTATATCGATGACATGTTGGTTGTAGGTAAAAATATGTAGGAAATAAAAGTACTCAAGAAATAGCTAAGTGAATCCTTTGATATGAAGGATTTTGGGGGCAGCTAGACAAATCCTTGGTATGAGGATAACTTAGGATAAGAAGGAACGGAAGCTGAATTTATCTCAGGAAGAGTACATTAAAAAGGTATTGGATAGGTTTAACATGCACGATGCTAAACCAGTTCGGACTCCTTTGATAGGCCATTTTAAGTTATGAAAGGAGAAGTGTCCCAAGACAGAGCAGGAAAGAAAATAGATGTCCAAGGTACCTTACTCATCAACAGTTGGCAGTTTGATGTATTGTATGGTGTGCACTAGGCCTGATATTGCACATGCAGTGGGAGCTATGAGTAGATTTATAAGTGATCCAGGTAAAGAGCATTGGCAAGCAGTAAAGTGGATCCTTTGGTATTTGAGAGGGACCATGGGGACAATTTTGTGCTACAATGGATCAGACGCCACTTTACGTGGTTTATTAGATTCAGACATGGCTAGAGATGTTGACAATAGGAGGAGCATGACAAGTTATATTTACATTATAGGTGGGACAATAGTGAGCTGAATTTCACGACTACAGAATTTGGTGGCTTTATCAACCACGAAGGCTGAGTATGTTACTGCCACAAAGGCAAGAAAAGAGATGATTTGGTTACAAAAATTGCTTTAGGAGTTGGGGAATAAGCAGAAGGAATGTAAGCTACATAGTGATAGTCAGAGTGCTATACACCTGGCTAAGAACTCTTATTTCCACTCTAGGATGAAGCATATACAATTGAGATATCACTTCATCAGGAAAAATTTGGAAGAAGATAAGTTGAAGTTGGAGAAGATTCATACCAGTCAGAATCCTATAGACCATGATGACTAAGGTGGTCACAAGGGATAAACTAAAGCTATATTCAACTTTGGTTGGCTTTCACGGATGACAGTGAAGTTTTGAGAAGCTTGCTCAGTGGAAATTAGTCTCCAAGTGGGAGATTGTTATGTTTGTGGAGTCTTTTTTCATGTTAGAGTGTGGTACACCTTCTATGTGTTACACTTAGGTATTGTTGATGGCGGTCCCGCTCACCTGTGAGCGGGTCAAGGGGGTGAAGCCCCTGAAGAAAATTTTCATGGGTGGTTTATTAACCCATGGGTAATGGGTAACCGTTATGGGCTATTTTTGGGCCCATGGTTTTTCGGTACCCATTGTTTTGATACCCACAATTTTTTGCCCATGGTTTTGATACCCACAATTTTGTATCAAACTGCTTAAGTAATTGTCTATTTATATGGTCTTATGCATATGATAGATAGATAAGAAAATGTATTGCAGATGTGCTTTGAATTTGATTGTGAATTCTTTAGAGTTTGTTGAGCATAGCTCCAAATGGATATGGGTATTGTATTGAGAGAGTGGAGGCTTGTAATAAAATCTGAGCAAGTGATTCTTGGTGGACGTAGCCCAAATTGGGTGAACCTCATTAAATCTTGTCTCTTTATGTTGTGTTATTTATTCTGCAATTTTATTTGAGATCTATAATATTTTCTGCATATTAGTTTCTATTGTTTCGATTCTGTAAGGGATTATTCCGCATATTTTATCTCTTATTCCCTAACAGGGTGTAGGTGTGTTTGATTGTCGAGGAACGATTCTTGCAGAAGGGTGAGTGGGTTGAGCCATGGTTTTGGGTGTTGGAATGGTCTTGGGTGTTGGTCATGTTTTTTTGGGTAGGGGTATGGTAGATGAATGGGTAGGAGAAAGTATGGTTGTTTTGACTACCCTACTAGAGGGTTGCGGATTTTTGTTTTTTGGTTGCACCTTCTTGGGTAAAGAAGATATGGGGTGTGAGAGATAGAGACTGAAGTGTAGTGGGTAATGAAGAAGTTGCTAAGGGTATTAGAGGTATGGGTGGTAAAGATGCTGTAGATGTAGGTGTAAGTCATGTCGGGTGCTTGGGTAGGTTAGAGGTTTGCGAGGAAGGAGTGGGTTGTTGTGTTTTTGGTTTATTGATGGGTGGAAGTTTCTTGATCGTGTTGGGAGGTCGAGGTCCTAAAATGGAAGGAAAAGATGAAGGTGATGCAGGTATGATTGGCGCAGCCGGGGTATGAGTTCTATGGGTTTGGTTCTTCTGTTTGGGTGCCAAAGTAGGTTTGGTGTTGACTTTTGAGGATGTCGTTAAATCCAGTTTGATAGGTGGATGAGTAAGGTTGGTGGTTGGGGTGACCCCTAAGGTGGAAATAGGTTTAGTTGAGGAAGATGCTATAGGTGTGGGTTTAGGTTTAGTTGTATGTTGGGTTATGAGTAAGGGTGTGTGTTGAGTTATGATGGATGTCATGGAATTTTTTTTGATTGAGGTGGTTGTGCTTGGTTCAATTGGTTGAAATATTTTTGGGTAGATAGTGGAAGTATCAACAAGTGACATCTGAATCTGTGTTGAGACTAGAAGCAAAAGACACCCCCACAATAAGGCTCTATCCACATAATCTAAGTGATCAGCCAAGCGTGACAATGGCACATCTGTAGGTGACGTATATGCGGACCCAATGGCTATTCCCATAAAATGTGTCTTAGAGATGAGAAATTGGTTGGCTTTAGCTTCATGGGTAAGAGATCCGAAAGTAGGTCTACGGGATCTTCGGTAGCTGATGCAGAATGTTCACCTAGAGGCAAAGGTATTTGTACTGGATCTTTGATAGGTGAAGGAGAAAATGGGTGTTCCTCTTTAGGTGGAGAAGATGATGGGTGCCCCTCTGTGGGTGGAGGAGATGATGGGTGCTCCTCTGTGGGTGGAGGAGATAAACAAGTATCCTCCTTGCAGTGAAGAAGTACTATGGGTGATGGTTCCCTAGGTGGAGAATCAAAAGGTGAAATGGTCTCGATATTAGCGAAAGGATCCTCCACGAGTGAGGAAGGAGGTGAAAGGTGTTCCTCTATGGGTGGAGGAATAGGTGAGGTAGGTTCCAATGCAGAAGGAGGATTTTGAGCTATAATTTCCTCTATGGAAGGAATATGGGGTAATTGGGAAGCAATAGGTACGTCACTAAAAATAACATGGACCTCATGGGTATGGCTATCATGAGTGTAGGTCTCACTAGTTTGATCAAATAAAGGGGCATGATTAGGAAAGCGTTTCTTGAATATATGTAGGTTTTGATTTCCAGGTGCATTAGGATTATCCACGGTTAACTCACCTTTCTTGAGCATTTCTTGAACAATATTTTTGAAAGTGATGCAATTGCTGTCACTATGAACCTTTACTCGATGATACTTACAGAAGTCATGCTCTTTATACAATACAAGAATCGGGCAAGTAGGGTCAAAACCAGTGTGTGGTTTTATAGGTGGAAGGGTGATGGCCCTAGCTTTGTTGAGATTTTCTAAGACATAAGAGTAAGGCTCCCTAATTGTGGTGTATTTCCACTATTCTCATCTGAATTAAAAAGTCTAGACGGGTGAGAGATTAGATGAGGGTGTAGCCTAATTTGACGGATGAGCCAAACTGGCTTTGAGTACCACTATGTTAGCAGTGCCCTTAGATTTTGAATAATTGCCATGTGGTTTGGAAGAAGAAGAGGTATCATTCGAATTGAATGCCGAATTGTTATTGCGTAATTGGATTTTATTCTCTTTGATGGCCTGAATCTCTAACTTTCGTGACATGGTGAATATTTCATCAAATGTTTAGAAATTTTGAACCTACAGGGTCAGTGAGATGTTTCTATCACAAGCCCACGTGAAGAACTCGATGAGTTCAGTTTGCAATAGTTAGAATGTGAGTTGATTAATCAAGCTAGGCCAGCGAGCAATTAAATCTGCGATAGATTCGACATCATACTGACTCATGGAGTATAGGCTAGTCATGGTAAATTTCTTAACAATATTGATGGAGAAGTGATCTAAGAAGGCTTGGGATACCTAATTAAATGAAAATATAGAATGTCTAGGTAACCCACTATACCAATCTAATGCAGGTTTAGTCAGAGACATGGGAAAGGTCCTAATGAGCAAAGCATCATCATGAGCAATTACGTAGCACCCATGTTTGAAAGATCATAAATATTGTTGTGGGTCTTCCTTGCTATTGAAACGGTTGAATTTAGGCATCTCCCAATGCATGGGATATGGATGGATAGGAATGGAATGGTGGATAGGATTGTTACAAATCTCATCATAGGTGAGAGTGTTGCTTGAGCCAGAGACCGATGCCTCCAATGTCTACATCTTGTCTATCATTAATTTTATTAGGTTATTGGTAGGCTGTGATGGTTAGGTGCCTCCTGTAGTGTAAGAGCGTTGATGTTGGGCATATGATGAGGGTTGCATTCCAGTATATGGTGGTACCATGTAGGTGGATTTAGAAGAAGGTAGTGAAATAGGGGGTATGTACCTATAATGAATAATGGATGAAACAAGAGGTTGTTGGTAGTATGTATATGGAGGTGGAAGGGTCTTGGTGACATGAGTGGCAATGGGGACCAACGATTAGGGAATAAAAAATGACCATGTTTTGAAATGGTGTAGGGGTCATTGATACGGGAGGTGGTTGTGTAGCTACGGGTATATGTGAGATAATAGGGGCGGATAAGGTTATGTTTTGGGTGGTTGTCAAAGGTATGGTGGATGTGGCGGGTGCAATAGATGTAGCATATGTTGTAGTCATAGCGGGTATAAGACCTAGCTATGAAATGACTAGGGGTAAGGTAGATGCAGGAAGCACGGACCCAGATGGGGCTGACACAGGAGTGGGAGTGAGATTCAGGGGGATACATACGGACATGACGTATATAAATTGACTCAAGGCATCTCGAGTGGACGAATGGGAAAGATAAAGTTACAAGGTGGAAAGGTTTTGGTCTAGGAGTTGTGTGAACTCCTCATCTCCGGTAGTGATAGTGATAGGCTGGATAGGATCCATGGTGGGTGATAAAATGGAAGGTGGTGAAGGTCTAGGTGGGAGTGGTTGATAACTGGAATGGAATACAAGGGTGCTAGCTTGTCGATGCATCAGTACCATGTGAATAGGTACTGATCAAGTTGGGTTGCCTTTCTATAAATGACACAGAAATATGGCAAGAATAGGAAGAACAGGTGGTAATAAATGGATTAAGTACCAAATGTTAGCTAAAACGTGGCACAGGATAACTAATGTAGGTCAGGGAAGACCAACGCCGGTTACAAGTAACCGTTGTCGGTCACTGTGGGAGATGGATAGTTGGTCAAACACAAGGTATAAGGCTAAATTTGACAGGTATACCGAATACTAATGAGATTTACAAGGTCAATGGGAATGATAGAAGTGACAGGGACTCTAAATAGTTGAAGAAGGTGAATAATTCAGTAGGCTAACCAAAAGGACCTGGAATCGATGTCAGTTGGGTATAACCGACGATGGTCAGAGGGTAACCAACAAAGGTCATTGGACTGACACCGATCACTGTGAAATTGAAACAGTGATGAAAGAAAAGTGGTTGTGAATTAAAATATGATGTGGAATCAAACCCAAAATTATGAGAATGATGAGAATGTGGTATAGGCACACTCAGAAGAAGATGGAATACACCAACTATGATGAGGAGCATATAACGAGAAACAAGAAGAATGAAGAACGTGACCTCTCACCTCAAAATGCAAGCCAAGTAGAAACACTAAGAAAAATGTGATCCTAAGAGTGCCTTTTCTATTATGTTTGTTTAGCTTATGCTATTTAAGGACTGACTCATGAACTGTAGAATAGAATTATTTTGGTGAGGATGGATTCCTACAAAGAAGGATATCTAAAAGGTGAGGTTTCAGGTATGTTATGGCGGGGACAGGCTTCACTTTAAAGTATAACTCGACAGAGCAGCAAGATGGGGAGTACCTGTCAATCCTCATATCAGTGCGATCATTGACAGGCATTCCCAGAAAAGATGTTGTTTAAGAATATGTAATTGTTTTGAATTTGTGCAATTTGGCAAGACTCAGAGAGAGAGAGATGTGCTTTCTATGATTTTCTTGTCAACCATCAACTAGGAATGAATTCCAGCGTATAGGTTACCCTCAATTAATGTGATCTAATGTGATAAATCAGAATGAAATGCAATGATTTTTAAGCCCAAATCGAAATATGAAGTTTAATGACACAAATAGATGAAGAGGAAGAGGGATGCTCTTTCACTAAAATTTAGAATACAAGAAGAAATGGTTCTTTTTAAGTACATCAAAAGAAAGGTTTCTTTTAGAGAAAATGGAAAGAAAAAGAAGGTTACCAAGGAAGAAAATTAATGTGTATGCTTTTTAGAAGGGAAACAAACACAAATTTTCCTAGGAATGAATAAAATGCAAGGAACCCCGAATAGGTCCCACTAGGTGTGCCAAAATGTTTCACCTGATTCTTAGACGTTTCTTTGAAAGTGACGAAATAGATAGGGTAACGGGCGTAGGAGGAATAATTGTTGAAATGATGGTTGATAGGTTGTTGTGCGTGTATGACCTCAGAATCCACAACTGATCATGAGAGCTTCCTTTTGGCTAGGAGGAACTACCTGAAATGGAACAAAAGACCACCGAATAAATGTTAAACAATATGTGCAATGAATTACCTAGTGTGTGCTAGATCTGGGAAGTGTGATACTTCCTAGACGGCTGTTAGTCCATTGTTTAAAACAATTTAATGTTGGTAATGAAGTAAATCCTATTGTAATTAAAATGATTTAGGCATCTCATTTAAAACACAATAAGAAAGATCTAATCTAACAAGCTAGGTTAAAATAATATCCAAAGGTCAAGTAACCGGTTTTGGGTCTCTGCAGGTCTGACAAAGGTCTTAGGCAGGTCACAGGTGATTAAGGGTGATGTGAGAATAGGTGGATAGGTCATTGTTTTGGGTTGTATTGGTAAATATAGTGACCAATGCCATTTAAGGGTGACTGACACCGGTTGGGGAGAACTAGTGCCGGTTACTGTGGAATACTGGGAATGTCACAGAATGAGCTTTAGATCTCCCTTATGGTTGGACAAAGGACTAGGCTGGTCGAAATTAGGTATTAGGCTGTTTAGATGGGATTTGGTGAGGATTTAATGGGGATACGAAGGGGTGAGTATTGAAGGAGGTCAATTTGTGGTTAGGAGAACAAAGGATGAAGATACAATGATTAAATGAAGGAACCAGAAGAGTAGAATGTTCTACTTACTTGGAACCTGGTTCTAGACGTCTGTGAGTGAGGAATGAAGGTGTTGATAAGAGGTTGAATGATGCAGATGATCATCAAATGTTGGGGAGCTCTTGCATGGGCTATAAGTGCTCTCCTTCTTGCCTGATTAGATCAAATTTGTGTTGGATGGTTGTTGGATGTCTATGCAAGAGAAAATGCTTGATCTCCTTCCTTGAATGTGTGTTCTTGTTGAAGATTGTTCTCAAAAGATGTGTTATCTCTTAGGAATCTGCCAAATTTTTCCAACCTCAAAAATGAGGTTATTTTGAGGATTAAAAGGTGACTGACAATGGTTCTTGCTTAACTGGTGGCGGTTAATGGTAATCGGTGTCGGTTAGGGTGGTATTTTCTAGGGTTACTAAACTAGGCAGACCCCCTTGATTTTCTAGGATCTCATGTCATTCCCTTGCGGATTAGACTGGAAGCTTCTTTTAAGCATGCAAGAATGTGGTTAGAGGGAGTGTAGGCATCTATTTTTGGGGTTTGGGTAATTCTTAGTTTGTTATGACAACTTACTATGAATAGGTCTTAGTGTGAGGTGGCTTGATGAGGTGTCTAGGTGAGGTAGATATGTGGGCATTATCTAAATTAGGATATTTAAATAATAAATATGTTGAGGATAATGAATTAATTTAATTTAAATAATTAAATTAATATTATAGTGAGGTGAAGGGGGCCATGGCTAAGTGGATGTGTTCAATGTGTTTATTTGTCAAGGGACTAAAGGGGAGTGTGACCTAATTTTGATGTCTACAATCTCATTCTTCTAACTACTATCCACAAGGAAACGAATAAGCCAAATCAAGCAACAAAAACATTGTGACCATTTTCCGCAAGCTTGTAAATGAGAATCAAAGGAATTGGCACAAAAGGTTGTTCGATGCATTATGGGCGGATAGGATCACTCCCAAGAAGGCAATATGTATGTCACCATTCCAACTGATGTATGGAATCAAAGTAGAAATTACTCTCATGGTCAAGATGCCAGCTCTCAAGCTGTTACAGGCAATAGAAGATGGTCAGCACAAGGATTCCATTGACAATAGGATCCTCTTTCTTGAGAAGCTGGAAGAAAATAGACTCCAAGTGGTGGATTGCATTAAGGAGCATGAATTAAAAGTAAAGAATATTTTTGATAAGAAGGCCAAGGAAAGAGAATTTAAAGTTAGAGACTTCATCGTGCTATGGGACAAGAGAAGAGAACCAAAAGGAAGCCATGGAAAGTTTGATTCATTATGGCTCAACCCATTCCAAATTCATGAAGCTTGCGGTTAAAACACTTTTCTTCACTCATATTTGGATGGAACACCACTGGAATTTCCTCAGAGCAGGAAATAATTGAAATTGTATCATTAGTGAAAGTGGGTTGTTACCCCACCTCATACCATAGGTGTGTTTCCCTTTCTATGGTGTGGTTTTGTTTCCCCTTCTATTGTGTGTCGTGTGTTTCTTCTCATTATGTGCTTGTTTGTTTCCTTCTTCTAATCTTTCTTTCTTGAATTTATACATGACTCTACAAGGCCCAATGGAGCAGGAACTGGTTAATGAATTATAGGGTATAGAGATTGAGATTCTGGATTCCCATGTCATGTCTTCACTATGCTCAGTCCATGTCATGTCCCCAAGCTAGAGCCAATTGTTGTCTCCCTCAAAATCCGCCCATCATTTTTAAAGTCAAGTTCAAAAATGTTGAGCTCATGCCCTCTAAAAGTGTTTAAGTAAAGTTGGAATTCTGAAAATATAGAGAAATTCATGCTTTGAAGTTGTTTAAACTCTCTAGTCTGCAGGTTTTGATAAATTTTCCGTTTTCCTGTCTGGACGAGTGAAAATTTTATTGTTGTTTTCATTTGAATGAAATTTTCAATATTTCTATGGCCATGGATCATCAAACCTTTTATTGTTTTCAATTTTTTGGTTCGCGAAAGAAATTTGAAAATTGGGCACGAAATGGTGGAGTTTTCTTCTTCTCTGCATTTTTCCACAGTTGTGAATGACGGGCATATCTTCCCCATTAATTTTTTCCCCAGCATCCATGAGTAGTACGTGGATATCTTATATTGGATATGGAATGGGCATGTTTCAAGCAACAGTGGAATCCTCCACATGTCTAAATAACACAAATCCAAGGGCAGGGCCTAAGGGATAGTCCATAAATAAGCGCAAGCTTTCGACATGTCCAAGGTCCAAAATGAAGAGAAAAAAATCCCAAATCGGCTAAGTATGGATGGTTCAGCAGATGACGCCATGTGCTTCATCGGTGTAATTTCAAGGGTCAAAGCTAGGGGTAGTTCTTAAACTTGTGCCAATCCTCCACATGTCCCAGGTCTAAAAAAGGGGTCAAAGCCAATTGCTTCAATTGACTAAGTATGAGTAGGTTGGAAGAAGCCTCCACATGTCTCAATGACGTAATTTCAGTAATGAAACCAAAGGTCCAATCTTCAAATGAGTGTTACCTTGCCACATGGTTAGAGTCAATGGAGAGACAGAATAGGTCGTTGAAAACTCCAGAACCAGTGGAAGGAACCACGTGTTAGCTCGACACAATTTCAGGAGGCATATCCAAAGAAGAAACTCAAATGAGCGTCAGTTCTCCACGTGTCTAGAGGTCAACATAAGTCAAGTGGGACGTAAGCCCATTGGCTAAGTATAAAAGAACCGGTAGAGCTCTCCATGTGTCATCCTGATGTAAATTCAAAGGAAAAATCCAAAGGTAGGCTCCAAATGAGCGCCATCTCTCCACGTGTCTAGGGTTAGATATGCGGCCCCACAAAACAAAAGGGAGGAAATCAAATATTAAGCCTGAATAGAAAGTCAAGGTGGGGAAGCGGGCTATTGGGGAGATTTGAGAATTTGAGTCTTGTTTTCATTAAAGGGGCTTAAAGTTAAAAAGTGACCCGCATCCTTGCCCACGCCAAGGAAAAAGTCAAATATTAAGCTCGCATCGAAGGTTAAAGCGGGGAGGTGGGTCGATGGAGAAATTTGTGTTTTTGAGCCCACATTGAAAAAAGGTAAAATCATAAAAGTGATCCATGACTCTGTCTCCACTTAAGTAAGGTCACGTGTTAAGACCATATCAAAAGTGAGTGAGCTAACCAAAAAGGTAAAAAATGCCAAATCTCTATAAAGTCATAAAATGCAAAAGGCATCCTCCATGCGCGCTCCAGTAAATTTCTCCCATGTGGACAACTTTGGTTTAAAGTTTTAAAGGCAAGATGAATGGTTCAAATTCAAAGTTACAAAATGAGTGTAATGACTACATTATGAAAAATCTAGTTTTTCCTGCCATTGGCATTTCTTCACGAATCAAGAATCTGAATGAACGCGAATGATTGAAAATATTGTAAACCGGTTCTTGCTAACAAAGAAGAAGTTGTAACCATTTATTGTAATATATTTAATGGCTTCTTCACACCATTGCAAAATAGTTTGGAAATTGATCTTGTAAACTCATGAGTGCATTGTAATTAGAGAAAGCAAAGGAGATAGCCATTTTCTTCAACTTTCCTCCATTCACAAATTTCTTCCATTCCCACATTATGTACAACTTCTGTTTAAGCATCAATACAAGAAGAAGGATTTTGTAGCCTCTTTGATGAGGAAATTTTAGAAACTTTTAGTTCTCAATCTTATCTCGTCTTTTTGCCATTTGTAGGGTTGTTTCTTCCCATAAATGCATGTGTTAAAATTTCTAACTTGTGTGTGTACAGGAATCTGATTTTCTACCTGCAACATTATTTCTCCTATCTCTATTCTCACTCCCTTTCCCACTTCCAGAAAAATTCTTCCCTAGCAAGAGACTACTAGCTTTGTCGCAGGGTCAGTGGAGTGCCCTTATTGGATTCCTAGTCGAAAGGCCACCACAGAGATCTACATTTTATCATGCATGTATATATCAAAGTTGCACCGGTTAAGTAGAGTGACTTAGATTCCCAGAGTGTTGGCAAGGAATTCATAAATTTTTCCACCCGACAAATTTCCTCGCTAACAAGATCCAAGAGGAACATTGATGCATAGTCTTGCAAATACCAAATGAGACCGAGCCTTGGTATCTGGATCCACCGCAATCACCATCCCCATAGATCTAGCTACCCCTAAGAAAACCTCAGGCTCCCCAAACTCCAGAGGGAGACTTGGGAATTGAATCCAAATAGGGAGAGCATAAAAAATGACATTGTATGGAATTCCTGGTTCCCATCAGTGAAAGATAAAAATGGCATGACCATAAAACCACGGCCCCTCCTGTAGCACCTTTTGCATTTCCAACTCCTTATGGAAACAAAACAAGAGGATTTCCCCTTCCAGTGATTGCTCATTGACCTTACAAGCCCATTTCCTTCCACACCATTCTCTCACAAAATACATGTTTGGTCTTACTCCCGCAAACCTTCCAATAATTGTGAATATGAATCTTTTCTTAGCCCTATCAATAATTTCCTTCAGGATGTCTAGCTATGGCTCTGCCTCATTCCATGAGGGGTTGAGCTTAATCAGGGCGTGATGTGCTTCACCAAATAACTTTGCAACCCAAGATGATGATCCACCCACATAATTATTGTAATGTGCCATCTCTCTATACATATTTTATTTGTAAATTGATTATTATATATTTTCTTATCAGAGCTAGTATTTTTCTTGATTGATGTGTTCTTATATTTTGGCATTTTTTTTTGGTTTTTACACTAACATGTGGATTTTTACACTAAATATGGCTATTTAGCAATTTGTTTTTCCTAGTTTTAAATTTGTGTATCAAGTTTAACTATTTTTTACAGCCTAGCCCAAGCCTTGATTTTTTTTTTCCACTTGGCATTTGAAACAGATTGTTATGCTGGTTCTAATGTCATAACATGTTGGAATAGGGTCATGGGATTCACCATGGAGTGGTGGAACCTATGGACCCACTTTTTTGTATGGGGGTACGCCCCAAGGAGTTACAGTTAACTAGTGGGCTGTTGAACCACGAGTTATTATGTCACTTTGGTTACAGGTGTCTAAACTCTATGTGCCTAGGGCCATAGAGTGACTGACCTCTTTGATGGAGGCATAAGAAATTTGAGGGAGGCATAAGAGACTTGAGGGAGACATAAGAGATTTGAGGGAGGCATAAGTGACTTGAGGGAGACATAAGAGACTTGTGTGTGTGTGTGATTAGCACACTTAGAGTTTTTTTTTATGTTTGTGATGCTTTGGGAGGCATGTGTAGTTGTTGTGTGATGCTTCGGGAAGTATATGGAGTTCTTTTGTGATGCTTTGGTAGGTGTATGGTGTTGGTATAATGATTTATGTGTACACTCATGTGATTTTGGCTGTGTTTTGTATTGTTGAGGATTTATTCTCCTCATTGAGTGTACGTTTTTTATTCCTCTTTTGACACTATGTAACTACAGTTGTAGTCTTGCATTTTGTGAAACCTTTGTATGCGTATTTTTTGGAATTCCATGTTGTTATAGTTTTCTTATGTTGCAATTACTTTTGTGTGAAGGGAATATTGAGTGGGTCATCTATGTTCCTTCCTTGGTTTGGTTGAGTTCTTGTGATGGGTTATAGTCGTGAAAGTATGTATCATGATGTCTGATATTGTTGGGCACCTACGAGCATAAGTAAATTAAAATCCTAAATAATGAAATATTAAGGGGATTGATATAAAGAAATAATGTAAAGGAAAAATACTAAGTAATAACATAAAAGAGAGTTGTCAATCTTCTAAGAACATTAAAATTTAGGATATTGACAAAATTAGTTTGCTTCCCTGTGGTTGTGTTGTACCGACAAGTTGTTTTGTTAAACGATAGGTGTCATTAATGAATTTATTACCTACCTACCCTTCAAGCTTCGATATTGTGTCGCATCGAGGATGGTGCTCTTATAAGGGCAGGGAAATGTAGTATCCTGCTTAAAACAAAACAAGGATTGATATTTATATAAAAAATAATAATAATATTTATATATAGTGGTTTGGTTTTTTTGAATGCGTTTGGTGGAGGAAGGGACGTACTTGACAAAGAGTAAAGGATTTGAAAAATTAAATCACACACAATTGAATGGTATTAATCCTAACTCCATGACCTCTTTCAGCACCCCCTGTCATTTTCCAATCGAGAGTTGTTAGTGGGTGGTTGTAATTTCCCTGAATGGTGTTAAGGCAGAGCTTAGAGTGCAATGTGTCCAAAAAGGACCTACCAGACCTGTCATTTCTCTGCAAATAATTAAAGCATTTTATTTGTGAGCCAAAGTTTTTAACCATGTTAGAAACCCAAGTTCACGTTGTAAATTCAGCAATAATCAACATTGTTACAATTTTTGACTGAATGAAAGAATGAGAAAAATTCTCGTGGAATTATTTACTTGTGTTTGGATGGCAGTGCACAGAAAACATGGGTTTCCTCATGAGAAAGTCACACAGTTTTACATATGTAAAAAACAGCTCTCCAACTGGACCAGTTTACATTTTCCTTCATACTCCCAGCCTGTGCCAAAATAGGATCTTGAAACAGGTTATGAACATCCAACAAAGCATAAAGATAGAGGATTTTTGTCAGATGTTATAGTTGTAAGTGTTGTGGGATATATGTATGCAAAATATGGAAGCATGTGCTTGACATGTGAACTTTTCAACTAAATTTCCTAAATGTTGCCTCATGGACTGCAATGATAGTAGGATATGTACAAAATGGGTTTGTTGAAAAGGTCTTGGAACCTTTCAAGAAAATGCAAAGATAGGTTTAATAGCCTTTTCTAACATCCTTCACCCTTTGCCAAAACAGAGATTTAGAATAGGGAATGGACATCCATCAAAGCATAATGGAAATCTAATTTTCTTTCTAGCTTCTTCCCATCATGTGAAAAAAAGTGAACACTGGAACTAGATATGGAGCTACACCTGAAGCGATATTCATTATTTTTTAGGGTAAACCCTATCAATGTTTAGTTTTTCCTCCACTAGATCTATTTTTTGAGATTTGCTTCATCTTGTAGTGAAGTTTCAGTTTGTTTTTTCCAATGGTCTAGCTCAACCCTATTTGGAAGAGTTTTAATTGCTTTATACTGGGAGAGCTATTTTTGAAGTTCCCTAAGCACCAGCTAGCTTCACCTCACGATTTGGGCATGCTTACACATCTGGGTCGCCATTTTCGGTATAGAGATGATATATGCATATGTTAGTGTCCTCCCATAGCTCACTCATTGTTGTGATTTGTAACAACTCTCTTGGAGTTAGAGTTTGATGTGGGTTTGGTGGGTTACTTTGTTAAGAACTCATTATTCTTGTTTATTTTCTCGATGTTATTATGTTGTCTCAGCCTTATTATGATCTGTTGTCATGGGTTTTGTATTATGGAACTCTCTATAACCTATTCAAATCTCATTGAGGTTACTCATGTTTCTAGACATCTCTCACTGTATCAACTGTGTAGTTCGTTATTTTTGAAGATTATTGATGGCTGGAGTAAATCCAATTCCAAATAACTTCCCAGCAATGCCTCAACCTGTGCTATAATGGGATATTTTAGACAACTTATAGGTATCCACCAAAGTGTATTAGAGGATGGGCAATATTATAGCAAGTGTTTGTAGCTATAACTATTGGGAGGATATGTATGCAAAATGTAGAACCATGCTCTTGACACGATCCCACCTGGAGCACCTCTTTCCCTGTGAACACAAATATCTCCTAGGCATGGTCTATCTCACATTGTCCTTCATAATTCTTGCACTTTATTTTTCCATTTACAGCGTAATAAATTTAAAACCCTTGGATTATCATACATTTGACTATTTTATATAAATTTTGTTTTGGCAAATAGTAAATCGTCACCTAGCACTTATGTAACCCGATTAACACTTGGTAGTCAAGTATTAAATTAAACCCTCCTTCATTCATGATTTGGAAAAATTCGTAACCATATTAGATAGCTATGACATCCTTTTAATGACAAGATGAGTTTGTTCCCTTGTAAAGCCACCAATTGTTCCATTGTAAAATCTGGTAAATCACAATATTCAAGGAACCACAAAACAATATTCTGAAACCTGAAAATGGGATGTAAAGTCTCGTTTGAATCCCCTGTTAAAAGGAGAGTCGCACCAAGCTTTAGATGAATCGCAATCGACTGTTTATACTCTCTTCGCCGCTCCTCTAGGAGCCCTATTATCCCATTTTTCTCTTTTAGGAAGTAAAAATGGAAAAGTTAGGTTTCGTTTTGGCTCACCATTTGGACCTTGAATAATGAAATAATTATCCTCCTTCGTAAACCTATTGTATTTTAATTAGAAAATTTATTGGAACCTTCAGTTCGGGAAAATCACATCCTTGGTTAGTTTACAAAAGGGGTTTCATAGGCCTCCAATCGTTGTTTGACTAGGTGGCTCTGGAAAACTATTCGCTAATTGTGCACTGTTTTCCAGTTCTGGATTCCATCAATCCCTATGGATTATTGGTATATATGTGGACATGTAGGAATTCTCCCATGAATTTTCTTATTAAAAGATATTTTTTTAATGCACTTTCTTAGCCTCAAAGCCAAAATTGAGACGTTTTTGTAATTAACACGAAAATGTAAAAAGAAAGTTGTAGGACCCTAGTCAAGTTAGCAAACCATCGTGGAAACTTATTAACACTTGTAAATATCTATTTGAAACTCTATCTTGTGACTTGTGTGAAATTTTGACTTTTGGAAAAATATTGTTTCTCTCTCTTCTCTCTCTTCCACATCTATTTCTCTCTCCTCCTTTAGTTAAGGAATGAAATGATATGAAATTAAATGAGCATATGCCCCTAACCCTCTCTTGTTGCATGTGCATTTTTATGATCATGTAAATGGAAAACCAATAAGGTTAATTATGCTAGATTTAGGTGGATGTCATAAAAACATAAAAACACACAAATGCAAAGCTTCTTCAAATTAAAAATGTCACCTTCCATACGGAATTCTGTAAGACCAGTTGTTCTAAACGGAAGCTCAGGTAAGTTAGCATAGGCATAGTCTTTCCACGACAAAAAAAAGATCTTCAAACTGAGTAATTGAAGAAATAAGAACGGAAGAATGTGCAGTAGACTCCTGAAAACAGTCGCTCGTTACACTGAAAAATAGACTAATCGAATATTCTTTAGAATATGAATAATCAGGAGAAGCATGCATTATGGAGAAGGAGATGCTGGTTGAACACAACCAAGCTTGGACATGACCGTTTCAATCTCGACGGTATTAAATACTAACTCGGAGGACGAAACTTTGCACAAAATTCTTGGCTTTCCACTAGTTTGGAGACTCAGAAGGCGAGAACTGGTCTGGATAAACGACACTTTGGCTGAAAAAGTTTTCTATCAAAATAATGTTCCTCGAACACGAGAATTATTCATAAATGGTAGGAAGTCTCAGAAGATGCAAATTTAGCCTCAAAAGACCTGATCTTCAACAAATTTTCTTGATCGGGTTTGAAACTTGAACGAGTGATGTTTTTGATGAACTACTAACTACATTTTGATTTTTATTTGGCTGTTGAAGAAGAGTGGAGTGTGAAGAATATGCGGCTGAATTTCTGCAACGAATTAAGGAAATGGAAGATGAGCTAGTGATAATCCAGCAGCTTTGCGAAGCCCTGTGATTGAGCTAGAGTAAACATTTTCCTTGTTTTTCTGCACTTATTTTGTTGAACTTTTGCGTGTTTATTTGTAGGTGGAGGGACACGATTCGTGACCTTACACTTCCTCAAAGATGCTTTCAACATTTTCTTCCAAATTTTCCAAATATTTTTTCTTTCCCTTCAGACTGTAGAATTTGAACGCTCCAGACTTCCTTACTTTGTTTTAGCTGCTGATATAAGTACTTGTTCATATCCTTCATGAGGCCCCCTCACATGTAACTATCCAATCATTGCCTGTCACGTGAAGGGAAGATGTGATTCGGTGTGCGTGGATGGATGTGATAGGGAGAAATGCCTTCGGAGACTGATAGGCATATTGGAGGAGTATTTGAAAGCAATATATATTAGTAATAACGTTTAAAGTTTATGAAATTATAATGTAAAGCATGTAAGATTTGGTATTTTTGTAAGATTCAGGTAGTCATTGGAGGTTTTGAAACTCAATTGTGATTGGAAATATGACAATAATTATAGTATTTCTATTGAAAATTAAGACTTTGCAATTTGTTATATATCACTAAAATTTTAAGAGACAACAATCTATGAGTATTTAATTATTTATTAAGGATAAAGGTCTTTTGACAAGGATGGGGTGCCCTGGTACAACCAAAATAAAGGGTTTTGCCATGTAGATACAACAATAAGAATTTAACAATTTTCATGCACACCTAGCACGGTACTTCCAAATTGACGATGCTAAAGAAGTATAGTGCGATGCATGATTATCATTTTGTGAAGAGGAACTTCAATGCACAAATTACATAGTAACATAACACGTTAACCTATACATAAAAGGACTTCATATGTACACACTGTTGGTCACTATATAAATGGTTTCGAGGAATGCTAATGTAGTTTTGATCCTTGTAGCATGAAATAAGATTAGTTGGATTGATTGGATTGATCACAGTTTGATGGGATTGATATCTTTATTTTTGTGTTGACATCAAAATTTCAAAAAGGATATAAGTACGGAAAATTTTAAGGAACCCCCTTCAAAAAAACTTATAGAAATCATGGCGAATATACCTGTAACCAATTTTGTGGTTTTGGCGAATATATTTGTGACCAGTTTCGTGGTTCTAGCGAATATCCCTGTAGCTTGTTTCGTTCTTTTGGCAAAAATGGTAAAAAAATATTAAAAATAGTTAGAAATCGAATGACGAATCTCCTGTAATTTGTTTGGCGAATACCCTCTGTTGACTTTTACCATAATGAGGCCCAAATCTTTTGTATGCCTTACCTTTATGCTCAAGCGCTTGGAATGTGTGACACTTGGCTACTCGGAGGAACAAGAGAATGACACATGGTATCTTGTGATAGCTCACTGCCACTCTGTCTTACCTCACCGACACTACGGACCTGAAACTTTATTGAATCAGTTCATTCTGCAGGCTTGGAGTCCGGGGCATGCCTTTGACTTAGGGAGGCCCGGAATCATGTCACGTGTCTTTCTGATGGGCAGGAAATGATTGAAAACTTTAATAATAAGGCACAAATAACTTATGTTTAATAATCAAGGATATGTCGTTGTTAGTTGGTTGCTATTAATTTTTTAATGTCTTGTATGTACAACAGTAAGATTGTGTTTTTTAATAATAGACATGGGGTAAATGTAATGATGTGGAGAAGTAGTGCTCGCAACATGTGGAGTAGATTTATACACTGTTATTTGTACATGTGTGTGCCAAGAAACATGATCAAGATTTTAAATTTTGAAACTTAAGTTTAATTCAAGTCCAAGAAGATGAAATTATTTCAAAGGGACACATTGGCAATTTGCAATCTCATACGAAATAACATGTAGCAGAGGCAAAGTTATCATGTCTTAGGCTCATGTAATTTAAATTTTATGACTGATTGTATCTCTGGTGTTATTCCCACGGTTGATTATTGGTTCCTCCTGTTTATAAGCTTTGGCAAAGACAAACAAAAGGATCGATATATATTTACATACATGCATGCATGCATGCATACATACATACATACATACATACATACATACATACATACATACATACATACATATAGTAGGAGCCAAGTAGTTGTCTCGAATCAGCCTGGGCTCAAAGGCGATGCCACTGTTATAACACATGTCAGTTGTGTTTATATATTATGACAGCCACAACCAAGACCCCTGCTTTAAATAAAAACAAAGGATGATGGTACTTTCAGAAAACACCTTTATGAAACACAAAAACTCTCCCACTGCAATGCAACTAAATAAGAACATTCTTTTCCTCACAGAAAAACACTAGAACATTGTGTGGGGCATCATTGAATTTTTTTTCCAGGACCAAACATTTCCTCTTCTCCTTCCAAACTCAAGCTCAAGCTCAAACACAATTATGTCTTTCAAATGGTCCCCATCTACAATTGGTGCTGCAAGTGGCACCCTTTCTTCAGATACAACCAACCTTGGTCTGTAGTGAGGGAAATGGTCTCTGCCATATCTTACAGGTAAGAACGTAAAATGCACAGTAGCATAATCTTGACTATTATAAATTCTCACACCCAACACAAGTTCATATGACATTAATAAGAAAAAATTGTTTCTCAATACAATGGGTCCATAAAAGAAACAATCTCTCAATCGTACCACAATCCTCCAAGTCCCCATAGAAGAATCATAAATTTATACCTACATTAACTCCAAATCTATTAGTGCCTTCTTGAACCACTTTGTACCCCTTGTTGTCATCTGCCACTAGAATGCCTCGTGCATAAATATAAAAATTTAATCCATTAAGTTGAGCTAATAACATCTGAGGAAGCTTGAAGGAGGTTCTTGGCTTTAGTAGATTATATACCCTTGAAACATGACTATCACATGAATAAAATAATATTATCCCTCGATGTGAATCTTCAAATTGTACCGAATCAAAGCATAATAACCATGAAAATTTGATAATTTTCCATGTTCTAATGTAAAAGTTGTATCTCAGCCAATGATGACCACTATCATGATTTACAAGTATCAATGGATGTTTGTTCCTCATTTCTTTATAATGCCTGAAGAATCTAGTGGAAGTCATGAGTGCTTTCCATTCCTTATAAACTAAAGAGAACCCACTCTAATGGAAGCCAAAGCAATACATTTTCCCAAACATCTTGAGGCAGTGAATGATCCCATAGAACACAATTTTAATGCTACATTGGAAATAAACTCAAATGAAGAACAAATTTCGGTGTTTCAAGAAGGAGAAAAAAAAATCAAAAGGCACAACACTGTAGCAATGTAAGAGTATCCACAAGAACTGGTGCTGGCAAGGAAAAAATATATTTGTTGAAACATGAAAAAGAGTATCCACAAGACTATCTCATATATTTGTTGAAACATAAACATTACATTACATAAAAATTACATATCATAAACTATAAAATCTCAAAAAAAAATTGTTTTATGTTTTTAACATAAAAAAGAGTATCTAGGTTATGATTTCTTGCTTTTTCTATTTTTAAGCTATAAAATCTCAAAAATTCCATTGTTTGATATGGTGGATGGAAGAAAATGCAAAAAAAATGGTAAATTTCTCCAAATCCACTGTATTTGGTAACTATGACATAGGAATACCAAAAACATTAAAATCCTATAACTATATTATGACATAAATATTACATATCATAATATATTTCTCAGTTCTTATACCACTTTCCTAACTGCATCAATATCAACCTTCTCCCTCAAAGTGTTGGCCAAGGTTAGTATCCCAACACATTCTTTATCAATGATAGCTTTGTTGGTGTCTATTAAGTTTTTCCAGGTTTTAAGCACTTCAAAATATCGTTACATCTTTACAAGGATGGAAGACACCATTTCTACATGATTTTCCATTTGAGGGATCACCACTGGGGATTGATTTAGATTCCCATCAATTTCCATATCCACATTTTTTTGTAGCAGCATGTGGATAATCCATAGGTTCCGGGTCTAATGATTCTAGATAAAGAATAGAGAATTCCCATAATACTTTGGGAATTGGTTGTTTAGACAGGAACTCTGGTTGGATATCTGCAGGAGAATTTCTAAGAGAATGAAGGGAAACAGTGGTAGCAGACAAATGTCCAAGAGAAGGGGGGTGGAAGCACCATCAGAAGGATAACTAGAAGTAGAGAGGGTGAAGGATTTACCAACAATAACCTCGTCTGAGTCCATATAAGAACTAGAAGAAACCACGACATATTTATGGCTTGATATTGCTTTGATGTGCTCAATTTTGTCCCCCATGATTTTTCCAAAGAAACTAAGTGTCTGAAAATGACCATGGGCCTTGAATTTATAATTGTTGAGTGAGTTCTTGGACTGGACCTTGAAAGGTGTCCACCAAATCTGGGTATGTATAGACAATTAATATTAAATATAAATCACACGTAGTGGCAAAATTTTTGCCTTTAAACCGGCGTCACTATCCCATGTGCCTCCACCTTTTAAATTTAAATAAATGTCCTTTTATCATGATGAATAAAATATCATTACGGATAAACATATTGAGATTTGAGCCAATTTAACACTTAAAATTTGATACAAAAGTAGCCAATAAAATGTGTCACATCAAAAATAATAAAATTTAAATGAATCACTTTAAAGACTAATTTTGTGGAAAAAGTATTTTCTATATTTATTAAATATGTCGCCACTTTTATGAAAAATTTCTTTTCCATATTTATTAAATATATTGTTTCCTGGACCTTCATCCTAGAAAATATAACGTGACCAAAAATTAAATTTCATAAGACATTTCTTAACTAGGAGGGTGCCGATTAAATCTCTAGAGGCACACTTTACATGTTTATTTAAACCTAGTGATGACATGTTCCTAAATTACCAATACCACATAACTTTTCCAAGTGTCCTCCACCATCTACTTTCAATAAACTGTCCTGCGTCCATGTCTTCTTCATCTACAAAATTAAATCAATTTTTTATTTCTTTTGTATGTCTTACCTTTATGCTCAAGCGCTTGTGATTGACTTGTTTTGCTGCACTTTCTTTTGTTGAACTTTTGCATGTTTATTTGTAGGTCGAGGGACACGATTCGTGACCTTACACTTCCTCAAAGATGCTTTCAACATTTTCTTCCAGATTTTCCAAATATTTTTTCTTTCCCTTAAGACTGTAGAATTTGAACGCTCCAGACTTCCTTACTTTGTTTCAGCTGCTGATATAAGTACATGCGAGGCACTTGAATCTAATACTTGTTCATGTCTGTCCAATCATTTCCTGTCACGTGAAGGGAAGATATGAGTTGGTGCGTGGATGGCTGTGATATGTTCGAGGTCAATGGTGGTAATTATAATAGGGAGAAACGCCTTCGGCGTGATTATTGTTATAACTAGCAAAAGCATCTAAAGGAGCTTGTGAGAGATCGATAGGTATATTGGAGGAGTATTTGAAAGCAATATATATTAGTAATAAAGTTTAAAGTTTATGGAATTATAATGTAAAACATGCAAGATTTGGTATTTTTTTAAGATTCAGGTAGTCATTGGAGGTTTTGAAACTCAATTGTGATTGGAAATATGACAATAATTATAGTATTTCTATTGAAAATTAAGACTTTGCAATTTGTTATATATCACTAAAATTTTAAGAGACAACAATCTATGAGTATTTAATTATTTATTAAGGATAAAGGTTTTTTAATAGGGATGGGGTGCCCTGGTACAACCAAAATAAAGGGTTTTGCCATGTAGATACAATAATAAGAATTTAACAATTTTCATGCACACCTAGCATGATACTTCCAAATTGACAATGCCAAACAAGTATAGTGTGATGCATGATTATCGTTTTGTGAAGAGGAACTTCAATGCACAAATTACATTGTAACATAACACGTTAACCTATACATAAAAGGACTTCATACGTACACACTGTTGGTCACTATATAAATGGTTTCAAGGAATGTTAATGTAGTTTTGATCCTTGTAGCATGAAATAAGATTAGTTGGATTGATTGGATTGATCACAATTTGATGGGATTGATATCTTTATTTTTGTGTTAACGTCAAAATTTCAAAAAGGATATAAGTACGGAAAATTTTAAGGAACCCCCTTCAAAAAAACTTATAGAAATCATGGCGAATATACCTATAACCAATTTTGTGGTTTTGGCGAATATATTTGTAAATAGTTTCGTGGTTCTAGTGAATATCCATGTAACCTGTTTCGTTCTTTCGGAAAAAATGGTAAAAAATATTAAAAATAGTTAGAAATCGAATGATGAATCTCTTGTAATTTGTTTGGCGAATACCCTCTGTTGACTTTCACCGTAATGAGGCCCAAAAAATTTCATTTCTTTTGTATGCCTTACCTTTATGCTCAAGCGCCTGGAATGTGTGACACTTGGCTACTCGGAGGAACAAGAAAATGACACATGGTATCTTGTGATAGCTCACTGCCACTCTGTCTTACCTTACCGACACTATGGACCTGAAACTTTATTGAATCAGTTCATTCCACAGGCTTGGAGTCTAGGGCATGCCTTTGACTTGGGGAGGCCCGAAATCCTGTCATGTTTCTTTCTGATGGGTAGGGAATGATTGAAAACTTTAATAATAAGGCACAAATAACTTATATCTAATAATCAAGGATACGTCATTATCAGTTGGTTGCTATTAATTTTTTAATGTCTTGTATGTACAACAGTAAGAATGTGTTTTTTAATAACAGACATGGGGTAAATGTAATGATGTGGAGAAGTAGTGTTCACAACATGTGGAGTAGATTTATACATTGTTATTTGTACATGTGTGTGACGAGAAACATGATCAAGATTTTGAATTTTGAAACTTAAGTTTAATTCAAGTCCAAGAAGATGAAATTATTTCAAAGGGACACATTGGCAATTTGCAATCTCATAGGAAATAACATGTAGCAGAGGCAAAGTTATCATGTCTTAGGCTCATGTAATTTAAATTTTATGACTGATTATATCTCTTGTGTTATTCCCATAGTTGATTATAGGTTCTTCTACTTAAAAAATAGACAATTCAATGATTACTCTTGTTTATGAAAGTAACGATAACCAAATCGTACCAAGCCAAGAACACAGATGCTAATTAAACACCATGATCAATAAAATGAAAGTAATTTCCCAGAATAACTTTACATAAACCTTTGCAAACAAATGAGAAGCAATATCATATATTATTATGGAACTCAATGCAATACATTGAGAATGGGCCTTGCTTAAATAGGCAAGGAATAACAATCTAAGAACTAGTCAAGGTTGTAGATCAAGCCATAAATCAAGGAAATAACTAGTCATCAAATAACTAGTCAAGACCATAGATTTAGGAGAGAACTAGACATCAAGGATCTATTCAATACCATAGATCAAGGAAAGAACTATACCTAACAACTAGATAATATCTCCTAATATCTAAATAAGATAAAAGAAATATCCACACACATAAGTGGGTGAGGATAAATACAATAAAGGTAAATAAAGTACCTAGGTGAACATGAGCTAAGGTAAATACCTATTATAACGCCCCCCTTCAAGTGAAGCTAGGGGCCAAAATAGATGTGGCATGTCCACAGTATGAGTCTCGGAAACTAGGCCTGATGAGGTACTCATGTACAATAACTGGGAAAAAAGGAACACCGCAAGGTACCTAAAACCTGTAACAACAAAGTAAAGAGAGTAAAGACCCACTCCAAGGCATCCTAAGAAGCTCATCTCAAAAAAATAGTACAATGCTGAAGAATTTTGGTGTGCACTGTGGTCTGAATGCACTACTTGATCAAAAAAATAAAAAACAACTGACACTAGGCTTCATCAGAATAGCTCCATACAAGAAGACTATCAACACAGTGATGTCGAAAATGCAAAAAAAACACCAAACATAGTTTGATCAACTACTGCAAATAGGTGTGCCATGATACAAGAATAATAACCAAGGCAACAAGGCAAGGACATAAGATTCAAAGAAATATGAGTGCTCATGATCCAAGAAAAACCAAGGTAATAAGGAAAGGACATAAAACCTGAAGAATCAGGATCGATCACCACACCCTTCCATACTGCTGAATGGGTGAATTGACGCTACAAATATGTATGAGTTGTCAAAAAATACTACTTGAACACTAACAAACTAACACTACGCTTCACTAGAATAGCTACCCCACAAGAGAGACTATCAACATGCCAAAAATGTCGAAAATACAGATATAAAATCTCTTAACAAACAAGAGAGATACACTACACCTGCTAAAGAAAAATGCTCAAAACAAAGAAGTATTACAATGTAGAAGGTATATAGAAAGTGGAGCAAGAGGATGCATGGTGGAGGAGCCATGCCTACAGAGTCCTCTCAACGAATGTCTATAACATCTGCCAAAAATGATCAGATATTCACCCCAAATCAACACTGGATGGATGAAGAAGATGTTTGCATATGACTTGGTGCAAAATGCACAATGGGTTCATGTAAAGGAACATCAAAATGTGTGTCAAGTCGATCATGGGTGACATCTGAAATCTCAGGTTTCTTAAGCCTGAGTGAAGGTGCAAAACTCATATATAGCTCAAGATCCTCAGAAAAAGTCGAGCGAACAAAAATAGAAGCTTTGTCAATGTGTGATCCCAATGAATTACCTGCTCGAAAACTAATGCCATGACAAGAAATCCCCTTAACATGTGTAATAGGGGAAGAAATACCCTATGAATGTCTTTCAATACCTCTGCTAGTGAAACCCATAAAACAAAGTATGCGAGAATCTGAATGCAGTGGTATGCTTCTCAAAAGAGCCATGTATGATGAGCAGAAAGTAGGATACACAACATGTGGGATAAAATAATTGGGTCAGATGTGGAAACAAGGCCATGTTAGGTACACAAGCCTACATAAAAATATGAAGCATGGGAATAAATAAGTTTAGGCCCAATAGGAATGGCAAGATTGAATGAAGAATTGATACAATAATCTCCAACAACTAAAACTTGCCCCAAAGATCACCCTCCAATAAGTAGAACTTGCATGAACAAATATGATCCAATGATTGTTTTAGGCTACCATCGGTTGGCCAAGCAGGCACAAAGTAACAAAGGATTCCAAGTTGTGCACTGCAGAGGAATGTAGAAGTGAATTTTGCTTCTTGAACAATGCTATTGTCTTCCACAAGACTTTATAAGATCCTCTTGAAGGCCACATACTTCAGACAAGGAAGACACAGTGATTCTCAGATATGGGTTCTGGGAATAGGTACAATCTTTTTAGACTACCTAAAAATTTATAATGTCGATGCTTAACCAAAATTACTTCTCACAATTGATTAAAACACATGCACTAAATGTAGGAACTTTATAATTGTAGTACAAGAATCAAAATGAAACACATGCTCTGATGATGTGGTGGTGGAGAGAGATCTCATCATGTTAACCTACTGTTACACAAATAATTTGTACTCAAAACATTCAATTTTTGCCTTTTCCTCATGTTTCAAGCATTGAGTTTGAATATTGTCAATCATAGGGAGGAACACTTTTGGAAGTGAGAATGAAAAGTGAAAATTTTAAGGTGAAAGCCTACCTTAAAAGGTCACCACACTTTGTAACTACATCAGGTGCACATGATGACATCATCCTCACAATGTAAAATTAGATCAAGGAGTGTTCTTTTTTGACCATTGGGTATGACAAGTATTTAACTAAATTTGGTTGTACATATATATGCATTTCAGCATGGAAACATACGAAAAAAACTCCAAATATATGAATACATTTATGAATTTATTTGCAAAATGATTCCTTTACATGATTTTTTCTAACATACAATCTCTAGATTTTTTCCCAGGAGGGAACACAAGTGAATTGAGTTTTTGGGAGAGGGTAAGAATACAGAATGCTAATTGAACCATCACTTTGGTCAATGAAGGGGGTTCAATGTAATTCACTATTGAGGTTGTTTTACATATCCCAACTCCACTCAGGGTATGCAAATAACCTTCAGTAGCAAATATCCTTTTTTATAAAAGACACTCAATGCTTTAGTTTCAGAAAGTTTTCATTTAGTTATAATAGGCAAGGAACTAACAATCTTAGAACCATTTAAGGTATGAAGATCAAGACATATGTCAATTGTTATCCAATTTTGTCATCACATGGCAGATTGGTCAACGGGGTCCTATCACGTTCAAATGAAATAACTAATCCCAGGAACCCACCTTCGGTAATATCTAACTAAGATGCTAAATAATATAAAAATAATATCCTACACATTGCATACGTGGACGAGGATCACCTAGCATCAAAAGGCACCCAGTTGATCTCAACTCAGTGAAGAGTTCAGGGTCGAGTTGATAAAGAATCCGGTGTCAAATTGATAGTCATCTCGGAAATCATCTCGGTAGAGACTCTCAGTTGTAAGAGCTCGATGAGGTCTTGTTAATGCAAAATATAGCTCGTTGAAAATTGACGAATGAAGGAAACTCTATAAGGATCTCGGTAGAGATCAACGTAGGTGATAACAAGAATGTCAAGCCAGGGTATAAGTGAATACAGTATATATATTTTCGTTGACGTTGTTCAGACCTTCCTCGGCCAAGCATTCGATGCACAGGCAGTAAGCATGTTGCGGTATAGTAAGAGTTCTTTTGAGCACTTCCAACAAGCAGGTCACCCAACTACGTTTTTATAAATTGACAAAAGTGGCTCATTTTTCTTCAGTGAAGTCCACATACACAGCTAGTTAAGTGGCATGGGTATATCTTAATGATATTGTTAGATTGCATGGGTTTCCGTTAAAGATCATTTGTTTCCTCTATCCTTTATACACTTCCCACTTTTGGGCTACCATGAAGTATGCCCTCGAGACGAAGATCAATTTCAGTATGACAATTTGTGATTGTACTGTGGGGGTATTTCAGTGGTACTTTTTGAATGGGGAAGATTCCTATTTTTTCAGCCCAATCTACTTGAAGATGCTTCTCTTTCATTCAAGAGTTTAAAAGATGTATTTGTATGGCCTTATAAGAAGGGAACAATGGTGACTGAATTTTTCCTACCTTTTTGGATGGTTCAGCCCATAGGTGGTTTGAAACACTAGGTGATAATGTGAAAAACCAGGATTTATTAACTAAAATTGTTCTTGAAGAATTTGGTGAACAATAGAAATATTAGTTTATGATCGATATAAAGCAAGCAATGCCAAGCGGAAATTTGATGATGGCGGGCCAAGCTGTTAATCCCGTGCTGAGGTTGTTCACTCCGCGTTGGAAAATTGGATCAGATTGCCAAGTGGAAATATAACCGTGGTAAGCCATGATCAAACCTCCGCGTAGGGGAGAAATCGGATCAAATTTCCAAGTGGAGACAATACGATGGCTATCCAACATCAGACTTCTGCACGGGCCATGTAAATAGGATCAGAGCACGTTGTGCGAGTCAAGAATGACGCCAGGTTGGAGGAACGAGTCAAACACCGAGTGGAGTGGTGAGTGCATGGAGATCAAAGGATGCGTGTCGCATGCGAACTACAGTGATTCGCGCGAATTTCATAGATCATATGAGAAAGTGTCTCCTTTCATACAGATCCACCCTTGTTAGGATTCCACTAAACTTGGAGACTTTGAATCGGCTAAGATAGCTCCATTTTCCTTCTACCTCGTCCTCCTGTATAGTTCTGAGCATTCGGTGGTCATGAGAAACTCCAACGCAACAGGCAGCAGCTGCAGGAACACCAAATATTCACTACCAGTGTACGATGGCCAGCATTGATGAGTCACATTGTATCAAGGCTTCACTAAAATTTCATTGAATGCAAGGAGACCCTGGCAAGGTTTATTACGGTGCAAAATGAAATGATTCATATTGCTCAGCACTTCTTCTCGTAGAAGCATGAATTGAATGTGAAGGTCAACTCTGAAAATACTTGGTTCAGCCATTTTGTATGCCACATCCTTTGTCACTTGTAAATGGTCTCTTTGAGAAACTCTGTGGGCAGTAGGAAATATTTATACCCTTCCATTATGTACGTCCAATCAGAAAATAAGAAGTATTCTTTTACCAGATTCAGAGAAACTGTGTTTTTTTTACAATGGATGATTATACTGCAGTTTCAAGCTAATTTTATCTAGCTCTTATTTCTATTAGTTTTGATCCATGACTAAGGAAGAATTCATATGGTTGTTACCTGTACATTTTTTCCAAGGTCCTCTTGGCTGCCCCAGTTGTTCAATGTATTTTTTTGAAGGGCTTTCTTTTATGTGTTGCAGATTGTAACATTAAAGGATCTTTTTAGTTTCTGGAAAAATGAGTATATTGTGTAGCTCACAGCGACCCATTGCCATACTAAGATCCCAATAGTGGCATAATTTTTGGTTGGAGCCTAGATTACAGAGTGCACTACCAAAATACCGAAGGGCTCTTTGTCCAAGAATCAGTCTTAAGGGTGTCTATTGACATGTTATGGGCATGAACCTAGGTCATCATCATGGCAGCATTAGGTCTTTATTGGTAATGGCATTTTCTCATCGTTTGGAAGGTACAAATTGTGCTTATTATGGAAAATCCAAAACATTCTTACTACAAGTGTTATATGATAAGGAAGAACCGTGAGCATTGTGGTAAAACCATTCTTTTCAAAAATGTTGGGTTAAGCTTGAATATAAAGTAGTTGAGCTGAAAAGCTAAAAACAATTTTGACTACACCACAACAAACTTAACGATTATTGACGAGAGTTAAGTGTAATCATGGTGGCAAGGTCAATCCCTATAGATGTTGGTTTAAGCCTATGAATGAAGACCATGCTATGATTTGAATTTGGTTTAATTCTATGTATGAAGACCATAGAATGATTCATACTTTTTTGTGGAGGAGATAGATCGCACTAACATTACCCATGAGATGGAGGCAACGGGGTATTTTTCGATTCAAGATTTCTGAATGATGTTCACGAGTAAAATAATCATTCCTTTGTCACCTAATGAGAAGTTTGCAACGCATATTGATTGATTGCAGGAAACAAATATTCACTGCCGTGTACGATGGATTGGAGTCACGCTATTCAAAGCTTCATAAAATTTCCCTGAATCAGGAGATGAAGGTTTATTACGGTGCAGAATGAAACGATTCATATTGCTCAGCATTTTTTTCTCCTAGAAATTAATTGAATGTGAAGGTCAACTCTGAAAATACCTGGTTGGCCGTTTTGTATACTACATCCTTGTTACTTGTAAATGGTCTCTTTGAGAAACTCTGAGGGCAATAGGCAATATTTATACCCTTCCATTATGTACGTCCAATCAGACAATAAAAAGTATTCTTTTACCAGGTTCAGAGAAACTTGTTTTTTACAATGGACGATTATACTGTAGTTTTCAAGCTAATTTTATCTAGCTTATTTCTATTAGCTTTGATCCACAACTAAGGAAGAATTCATATGGCTGTTACCCTGTACATTTTTCCAAGGTCCTCTTGGTTGCCCCCGTTGTTCAATGTATTTTTTTGAAGGGCTTCTTTTCTGTGCTGCAAATTGTAACATAAAGGATCTTTTAGTTTCTAGAAAAATGAGTATATTGTGTATCTCACCAGCTGCCTATGCCCATACTAAGATCCCAATAGTGGCATAATTGTTGATTGGAGCCGAGATTTGCAGAGTGCACTGCCAGAATAATCATATCATGGAGATATTCCATTTTCACAAACCTTAATACTACTGCCATGAGATTGATTTTTTATGCCCAAAAAGAATTATTGAACCTTGTGTCTCTATTTCAATGTTTTACCGAAGTACAAAAAATAAGTTCCTAGATCCATACATTAGCTTATTGTGATAGTAACCAACTTTATAGTAGTTCCAAAAGATAGATATCTAATGGAAGTTCTATGAGAGGTTTTATAGGAGTAAGAATTGTTTACGGAATTTTAGAATGAATTGAATAATATTTGAGAAGAAGGTGATACAATAAGAATTATTTGTGAACGTTGAGAGAGGGAATGAGAACTGTGCTATGTTATATTTTGTACACAAGTTGTAATTAAGGGTATGCAACACATCTGTACTTATCAGAGTACCTAAATACCATATTTAGGTATCAACACTTTTTTATCCTTTAATCTAGTAAATAATATTTCCTTGGTTAACTTAAAACTGGTACTTGATTTTGTAAATCTGATTCGTATATGTTTAATTTGATTGATTGAGTGAGTGTTGGTATGTTACAAGATGCCTTCAATAGGTAAACCTATAACATGTTTGCATAGTTAATGTCTATATTACAAAATCAAATCCGTACATCAAAATATTTTTTAAATTTATATTTTAAAATTTCCTACAGGGGAAAGGAAAAGAATATACATATGTAGATCTTTTGTTGTTTAAATATATGCATTAGACATGTCCTTTTACCGATGTGTTTTGTTGTTAAATCTGGATTGGTGTTCTATTTGATTGCACTAATTCTGTATCATATGCACAAAAAATGTGTTTCAGGGAAAGGTGAATCCCACTCAATTGTTCTGCTTTGATAATGGTTTGTGCCCAGTTAAACTTACATTCTCTTCTACAAACATGCTTTGACTTTAAGATCATCTAAATGTATTCAAAAATTTTCATTTCTGAACTCTGCAACATCACTTGGTATATTTTGTTATCAAATGATTTGTAATTTATGTAATTTATTGAAGCTTGAAAAGTTCATATTTCTGTTTTCATTAATATAGGAGAATATCTTAGGAATTTTTTTAATAAAAAGTACTATTGATTAGAATTTTACTTTCATTTTTTTTTACAGTCATGGCTTCTTCTGGAACTCCTAATTTGTTTGAGAGGACCGATTTAGAGATTGCAAAATTGCAATCTATTCTCGAAAATCCAACTACAGTTGGGCAGTATAAAGCCCATTGTGAAAGAATACTGGTTGATCTTCGTAGAATAGAGACAAGTTTGAAAACATATAATCCATTTGATTCTGAATCAATAACAAAATTTATGGATTCACTAAAATCAAGTGTCTCAAGAGATGTAGGTTATAATGAGATTACATCACGACTTTCCGATAAGGAAGTCGTTAAGAGGTTTTGTTGGAGTTTTTATGCAGACAAACGGAAAATAAGGGAATATTATGTAAACAAATGTTCATGTCCTTTATGTGCCCCTTTGATTTATCCTAGATTTGTGGCCTCTCAAGGCCAATTTCCAAATAATGACCAATTACCGTTATACTTCATAATGATGCTACATGTTGAGGTTCACTTAAACCTAAAGGTGAACTATTTAGACATCCCTAGTTATTTGGGGCAGGGGCGTGGCCGTATTAGCCACAGGCAGGCATATAGAAAGGAGGGAGCTCCTGCAGTTGTTGATGAGCGGCAGCTTGTACCAAGGCCACAACCATTCTTATCAGGCTTTCAGGATGCCGCAGCACCTGTCGTTATGACTGCACATGAGGGTGTTATCGAGGGTCTTGCTGGCATTGCTCGCGAGACCCAATTGATCTCTTCTGACCGTGTGGGTCAGTACCTTCAGAGACACAATACTAGCAGTGGAGGTGCTAGTAGCACCAGTGATGCACGCAGCGAGGTATACGCTCGTTCATCTTTGATTTCCCCAGATGACTTTGAGCTAGTTACAGATCCCGCTCAGGCACGTCGGCTAGGACGCATCATGGCTGCTAACTTGTTGCGTGCGTATGAGGTGATTGCTCGACATTGCAGCATTCCACTATCGGGGGGTTTTAGATTTTATAGAGCAGAGTGGGAGTGTATCTTCTAGTCAGGGTACTACTGCCACTGCTACAGATAGACTTCCTGTAGCTGGGATTGTCACACCTGATGTTCAGCACATTTCTGTTCCGGTGTGTGAAATTAAACCTTTAATATAATAAAAATTTATTTTAATTGATCATTACTTTACAATTTATTAATATTAAAATTAACATTTACTTTTGTGTTTAGGCTTCTGCTCCAGTGTGTGGAGCTTCACAGCCCACACCATCTACCCGTGTCACATACACACAGCTCTTGACTGAGCACAACATGGATCTCGGATGTTCCGGGTCTGAGTCAACTTGGGTTAGTTGGCGACATATTTGCTGGTGTTGAGGTCGTGGATGACAATCCCATACATTTGGGAGACGCGTTCCGCAGAGGTATAAATACATGTGTTTTAATATAATTAATATTTAATCTAAATTGAAATGTTAAAAAGTAATGAACTTTATTCAAAAAACTTATTTATCAACTTCTTACATTTTATTATTTTGTTTCATAGGGATCTACGGGACAGAGATCTACGGGTAGCGTAGATACTCCCAACATCCGCGCAGGGACAGATACTGAGGTAATCAATTGTACATATCAGTTATATAATGTATTGAATTAATCAAGAAATTGTTGTAGATTTCTGCTTATATATTTTAATATATGGTACATGCTATATATAGTTATGACATGTATGTTCCTTTTTTTTTAACATGCAGGGGTGCAGCAGAGTGTAGTGAGGGGTCTGGCACTCGCCCTAGTGCACGGAGGAGACTTCAGTGATATTTTATAGATTTCAAACATTTTAGACATACTTCTGGAGATTTTAGACATGTGTATATATTCATACTCATTGTAGACATCATTATTATATTTTGATATATGTCTTAGACACGTGTATTATTAATATATTTTGATATATGTCTTAGACACGTGTATTTACATTATGTCCATGTGAATATAAGACACCCCCTTATCTTTCATTTTTGTCTCAACTGTACCAAAAAGAGTAAGCTGTGTGGACAGAGGATGCAAAACAACAGATGTTTACAAGTAAAACTAGGATCTGATTTTCTCATATGTCTGAGGTGCATTACCCAAACTGGCAAATATTGTTGTGGTCTTGAGTTTCTACCCTTTTTCTTCTTTTGTTTTGCTTTAGGAGTGATTTATCTTTTTCAAGTTGATTTGACTCTAATTGCATAGATTTCTTCTGCACTTCAAGCAGTCCACTGTTTGGAGACCAGCAAAGATTTCTTGTTCACTTCAAGCTGTCCACTTCAAGCTGTCCACTTCAAGCTGTTCACTTCAAGCTGTCCACTGGGTTGTTTTCTTTGTTTTTATGGGCTGGCCAGGTCCTTCATTTCCTTTGAGGTTTCCCTTGTAACAGGACTGTTCCAACTTTCAAATCTCTTACTCCCTTTGCATCCTTTACAATCTAATTAGCTTTTTGTTCTGTATGTAAAATGTTTGAAGCACCATTTGGCTTCTGTGGGTGTGAAAGTTCCAAATGTCTGTCTTTAAGTTGTGAATTATATTCAAAAGGGATGTTTTCTCCTCAACTTAAGATCTATTCAGATTCATACATGTTTGAGATTGTTCATGCTTAGTTATGTGAGAAGTTGATAGACAACAACCAAGGGAAATTCTATAGGAAAATTTGGGTACCACGCCTAGATTGGGCAGTAAATGGTCTTTCTTTGAGGGGAGTGAATCCATTATTGAAAATTAATACCAAACAAAACAAACCAGTTCTCCCAATCAGCCATGGTCTGTTCTCAAAGACACAATATCTATTCTCGGAGCATGAAAACATGCCAAAAAGAATACTCTATTACAACAACATTTTTGCTTAATTTTCTTGCACATCATTATCAACTGTCTTGACGGTCTTAGTGAAAGTTTTAAAATTGTTGATATGCCACAGATTACAACCTGATTGGTTCAACTACTGAATATGAGTTGACCATTCAAAGGTTATGGTTTCAAATAGTGATAGTTGTTTAGCATTTGAAAACTGCATTTGTTGGGTATGAATGTTTCAAGTGGCCATTTTCAAATTAGAATTCACATTCACAATCAAAAGGGATGATTGCTCATGGATGCAATCCATTAGTTTTGAGCTTGTTTAAGGTGTCACTGGTTCCTCAAATCAAGATCCGTGCAAATCCTTGCATGTGACAGATTGACTATGCTTAGTTAGGAAAGATTCTTCTGTTCTACATTGCCTGTTATTTGTGGCATATAAGGCATAGTAAACTGCCTCTGAATACCAAATTTAGTACGATCATCTGCAAATTGTTTATAAGTATGTTCACAACTACTAATGGATTTTATACCATTCAATCATTAACAGAGGTGAGTAAGTACCCGGATGCTCCAATTGAAACATTCTGCATAGGATCACAATTATTTCCATGCATCAACTTTATAGCTTGATGGATCCCCAAGCCTTACTGTAAAAAAAATTCCCTATGTTTGGAACCTACAACACAAGCATGGCACAATTGCTTACTATTTCTGATTGGAGGCAGTCCAAACTCCCTGGTCTTTTTATTCAATAGATCAACTTAGTTGAAACTTGAGATGCACATGCGACATTTACACTTGAGATTGATGACTTGCCATGAATGCTCTTCAATGTTAATCTTTTGTCAATTCAAAGTGCTTCAAGCATTTAGAATTTGTTTTCTTTAACTATTGTAATAATAATATGATACATTTTTATTTATCAACTTCAAGATATAATTCCACCTTAAATTGTTGATAACTAATTTTTGTACAATAGCAACAAGTTTTTTTGTGTTAAACCAGGGACATCCCTGATATTACATATCTTCCTAGCTGACATCTTTAACAGAACATCACCTTGACTCTGGACATAATGTGGTTTGCTATTTCTGAAAGTGATAATTTCATTTTTGGAATTGTTTTCATTCGTTTTTGTAGAAACATTTTTCCTGGTTGTAAAACAACTTCAGCTTCATGAGAGTATTTTAATTATAATACCAATCTGGAAAACAATTCTAGGACAAAGCCTTGATAAACAATTCTTTGGTGTTGTTTTTTCATTATGGCAACACTTGTTCCACATGGGGTACATGTGTTCATGCTCCCATTTTGAGGGTAAAGCACCTCAAATACAGGTGCCTTCCAGTTGCACCTAGGGTAGCAGTTATGGTTGCATACCTGGGACTCTGGAATTTTAGGGGATACATGCATCTCTGTATCTTTGGCAAATAGTTTTTGTTTTGATAGGGAAATTGAGGATTTCTATTGGGGTCCTTACTCTTGTGAAATTGAAAAAGACAAACTGGAAAGAAGAGAAAGCTGGGAGAAGGAGAGGAAAAAAAGGAGAGAGCAAGGAAGGATTACAGACCCATAAACGGGCTAGCTTAGAGTTCTCAATAGAAAAATAAGCAACTGAGCCCATACGCATGCTAACACAAAAACCAGAGACAAAGCTACAAAACCCATTAATAGGCCAAAGAGAGTAGAGGAAAGAAGACAGAGCCCATTAATGGGCGTGATCGAATGTCCTCATTGATCTCATCAGATTCATTCTGCTAAAATAGTGGCCCAGTTCCTTCACTTATTTAACTTCTGTCTATTCTTGATCAACTGAAACTTGTAGAGGGTCTTTGAACGCTTTGAGCTGCTGAGGGGACTCAATGCAAGAAGTAGAATCCAGGGCAGAAACAACAGATTAAAGGAGTTTCCAACCCCCAATTTACAGGGATGAGAAGAAGCTGCATCCTGGGGAACAAAAGAAGTCCCCATGTCGGATACCAGAGATTTGGGGAAGAGATACTATGTTGCTATTATTGAAGGAAGAACTTTTAACAAGAGAAGCTGGAATTTATAGAAAGGGAGGGGAAGAGAGGATTTCCTCTTCCTCAGGAGGAGGGGCACACCTTTTTCAATAGCTGGAGCAGGGTTAGGTTTCACCAGATGTTGGCGATCCTCTGCACTACTCCACTAAATGGGAGTGGGGTTTGTACATTTCTTCTTTGCTCCACTCTGACCTCAAGCTTTTCCAGCAACATTTGAATGCCACCTGCTCATAGTCCAGAGTTCTCCATCGGGGAGACCTTCTGCAAAATCAACTTCACACAGATTTTAGTAAAAGTAGTGAACTGCCGCAGAGCAGTTTCATCCGAGCAGAAGTGAAACTAGCCAAGGATGTTCCCGATGGAAGAGAAGGTGGATTGAGTCCAGAAATGAAGAGGGAGATTGCAGAGCCTTACCCAAACAGGGCCAAAGAAATAATGTCCCTGGAGGGATCAAAAGAGGGGTGCCAAGCACCACCTCAAAACCAAGGGCCAGATTTGAGAATGTGGTCTCTGTCCTCAACAACATCACATTCAACAGTAAAAAAACCCTCCACACATGGATAGATGTAAATTTTTTGAGAAAGAAGGGGCTTCCAAGAGGAAGAAATCTACTTATCGAAGTCGGCCAATTTGGGCCAGACACCATTGAAATGAAGAATTAGACTGTGATCATAGTCAATCTGTCACATGCAATGATATTCTGGTGACTTGGGGTTACATGTAACATTTGAAAGAGTATAGCCAAGATTTTGCAATGTCTGAATGTTACAACTATTTCTGAGTGCTTTCTTATTGATCGAGACATGTTCCCAATATTTGTCATTAGTGTAAACTGTAATTGTGAAATTGTTGTGCCATGGGTGCTTATGCCCCACATGTATTTCAGCAGAATACAATCATCTGAATGGTAACTGTAATTGCCTTGGGTTGTCATTGATTGTATTGTGCTCTTATCCCTGAGCTTTTTGATCATTAATAGAGATGTTTGACACAGATTGGTACCATGACCGGTAACGTGGTGATAATCACAATAGGGCTTTCGAGGTTGTTTTGTTAGTTTGTTGGATGTGCGATGGCATGTAGGAGGTAACACTAGTAACCCATGATCAAGTAGTAGTAGTAGTAATTGTTGTTGTGGCGTATCTTGCTTTTTAGATATTTTAATAGAGCTAGGTGCATCAATAGATTCACTATTATTAACTGAATGGTGTATTAGAAATGTACTTGAATCAGCCATATATGTTTGTTTTGCTTTCTCGCCATTCTTGATTTAACAAAAAACTTGCATAGTGATTCCAGGAGATGAGAAGAGGGAGTAGGTATATGATTGCATTCTTGTGTTAGGATTGCTTCATCTTGCTTACTAGCTATGGTAGAAGGGGGTTTGATAACCTCGACCTTACAAGAGTAATCTCAGTATTGCCCTGCGCCTGGAGAGGTAAATAAAGTATGAAAAAGTGAATCATTGTCATCGAGAGTGTTAAAATTCAACTTAAGTAAGCGCTTATCTGCCATATCATGTACATCATCATCACTATTGTACCAATTTGTAATTGTGGTATTGTTCCGTCCCTAATTGTACTGGTGGAATGACAATGTTAAACTACTTTCTCATCTTACAATGGTTTTTTACTTTGGTGGTTCCTTTTGCAATTTCTCCATAGTCACTTATTGTTCTAATTGTAATCGTGCTTTCTCTAATTGATCTTTAGCTAGATGTAATTGTTCTAATTGCATACTTGTGACTTCAGATATTTACTCTTGTGGTGATTGTAGGACAACTTCACTATCATATTTACTCTTGTCATTGATCCATGGCCAACCCAATGGAAGATTGTAATGCAAAGTGCTGTCCATAATGTATAACAATAAACATACGATTGAACTTAGGGAGCATTCACACAAATTTGAATTTTTTTCTCATTCATGCGATTAATAGTGTACAATACGGAACTTCTATAAATAATAAGGAAATTTTATTTTACAATCACCATATAGTTGTCTTGAAGACACTATTATTTAAATTGCCTAAATATGCACTCAAAAAATGGTTTGTGCACATATCTCTCAAACATCTACACAACATCTCTAATTTAAGCTTAACCTCTCTAATTTGAATTAAATCGTAAAAAATATCATCAACTCTCACCTAGGTCACATGTTTAAATAATATAAACTAGCAATCGCATGTGATGTGTGAGATGTTAATGCCGAAACAAACATATTGTTGAGCGGAAAAGGAAATTGAAATGGAGAACAAAGCACCGTAGTTCGATCGAATTCGACGATGAGAAATAAAGGCAAAGCAGGCAGGTAGAACAAATTGTGTAAAAAGTGTCAATGATAGACTTAATAGCATCATTTACAAGACAAGGTTTGAACGCATAAATTTATGGAAAACATGAATTTCTAGTTGACAGAGAGAAAAATGTAATGTTGCAATTGATCCATAATCAGCCTATCATGAGTCAATAAATCATGTTTATACCATACATACTTCCATGTAACAACCATATCACAATACTTGTAAACCATAAACCATCTCACAACAAGTAAGAATCACAAGTATTAAACAACTTTATTGTATAGTGGTCTCCATAGTCCCTTCAAGTAGAAAATACAATGCTATCTAGCTTAATAGTTTATTACCAACAAGGTTTAGTAATTTATTCCATGTCCTTCTATATAATACCAAGTGGCTCTGCTCGTTGTTCAATGACTTCTAAAAGTTTTTCATGGTCTTCTACATCTAGTCTCCATTTTTTGCGTTTACTATTTGTAGTCTTCACCTGCTGCAATTGTAACCCTGTAGCAATTATGTGATGGGTGTAATGATACACCTTTTTGTCTGGTTTGTAATCAACAAAGTGAATCCCACTTTGGAGGGCTTTCACTTGTTGTAAGTATGTTCCCTGCACTACAACTGATCCAGTAAAAAATGTTGTCACTTCACTTGTTATTTCACTACAACTGATCACCATCTGACCAAACAAAATGGTGATCTATCTGTATTCCTCGCTGATGAAGATATTGAAAGAAAAAACCAAAACAATGTTGCACAAAGTGGGTGTCATGTTCTTGTCATCCACTTATATAGAAGTGATACGCCTTCTTGATCATTCGCTTCACATATGTACTTTCAACCCCATCCAAATCCAATTGTGCATGGCCTATAAAATACTTGAACCATGATAGTAACCTGGTCAGTATGATAATACTGTGTTTGAATTTCTTTTTGATGAGAGAAATGAGTAATTCTCAGCAAATATCAACCACGGACAATCTGGAACCAATAGGGAATGTGTCCCTATTAGTCTTGCAATTGGTTAGCCTGGCCACTTTGATAGTGAGAATGTTTGATGTACGGACTAATTAAACTTCGGAAACTTTGCATGAAGGTAGCAATGGGGATTTCCTCTTCTTACCCAAATCCAACCTGGTTGCATCTTTCCAAGCAGTTCTTGAATATTTTTGTATTTGAACTACAAAATCAATTTCATAACACGGACAAATTGTCATGTATTCATTTGCAGTAAAATAAAAATAAAAATAAAATCTAACATCCAAATTTAAAACATAAATTTATATATATCACCTCTGCAAGCAACCAGGTTAACTGTGTCCAAATCTTCAATTGTTTTTTGGCAATAATTTCAAGTCCCCCACACTTGTCACAGACACCTTTGATGCAATCATACGATCATCAACATGATCATCAGATCCGTGCAAATAATTGAAGTTATGAATTCATGACATGTGTAGGTGGGGCAATTTCTTCCGTAACTTTCTATACACCTGAAAAAAAATAGATTTTTGAAATACATTAATTTTAATCGCATGTCTCAAAAAATGATATTAAACAAATTTTAAATATATAGATATAAATGAAGCACACTCAAATATATATACATTGAATCTATAAATTTTTATGTACCCTGATAGTGATAATCAAAACTTAACGTGATAGCGACAACAACATGTGTCAAGGACTTTATCAGCTCGCACATACCAAGGCTTCAAATTTTCAAACATTCGTTGTCCAATCTTAACATCTGGATTTTCTTCTGTAAACTTTATGTACATCTCGTGTTGAGTTATTTCAAGCCAATGTTTTATATGTTCATCATAGTTATTGCGAGTTACCCTATGTTTTAAAACATCCCTCACATTCGGAGAAGGACGATTCCTTTCAGTCCAAAAATCAGAAACTATCTTCACAATATTATCCTCTATTTTATCAGAACGTGGATTTCTACACATTAGTGCCCAATTTCCTTCCATAGTAGAGTCATCCAATGTCTTCCTCCTTTTTTGCATACCTGCTAACCGTCCTTTCTAGATAAACCCAATGCCTTGGGCTAAATGCCGGTAACATGACGATTTCCTTCGTTGTATCTTCACTTTACAAACTGAAGGTTACTATTGCTCTACGAGAATTACTTCTTATCAGCTAGACCTAGTTTTTGTACTCCCAAAGAAACTTATTCCTTTTAAAAAACATTCCCCACAAATTCTTCTTCTACACGTTTTGAATTTTTCTGTCCAAAATCAAACACCTAACATTTCCTATGTTTTCCTTCATATCAACATGATTCAATAATGTAAACCAACAAATGTGCTTCTAGCAACTGTAGTTCAAATTAACAAATTCACCATATATTATCTCTACACTTCTTTGTTGTTTTCCTTTCGTGATAGTGGTTCTTGTTCGGAAAAATTCTTTTAAATTTTGTAAATCATCTTCACCAAAGGTTCACATTCTTTTGGGAAGTAATTCCATAACTTTTGATATCACTTCAGCATAATGTTGTGCATCATGGTATCCTGTGTCCATAAACATACCATGGATCCTATCAAAACCCTTGCCTTTACACAATCTAAAAAACATAAATTATCATATTTAAACCTTAGAACTAAAAAAAAATATTAGGATCTATCATCAAGGGTTTCTACATATGTACCAATTTTTTTGCAGCGTTGTCTTTCACTTGTTGTGTCTCTCTCTCTCTCTCTCTTGTGCCCTCCTACGAACAGATCTTCTAGCATTCTTCTCTGCATTCTCTTCCTCGGTATATTTTTTCGTTTCTCATTCTTTGCATTTCCCATGATTCATCCACTTCAAAAATTTTCACCTGCACACATAAACGTGATAGATCTGAATGTGTAAGAGTAAACTTGATACAAAACTATATGTGCATGCAACTCTATTTATATACAAATCTCAGTAGAAATTATGTTATTTTTAATTTTAGTTTTCTATAACTTTAAAAACAACTTTTCTAAATTTAATAGAATTTATATTTATATGTGTAAAACAACTTTTAATTTAATTACATACATTTTTTTGGTTTAAAAAAAAATTTTAAAAAAAAAAAACACTTACTTTAAAACAAAAAAAAATATGTAAAAAAAAAAAAATTTAAAACATAAAAAGCGAACAATATTAAGTAAGTAACTTGTAAAATATTAAATTTAGAAGGGGAGACGCAATTGCGAATCATTAAATCTAGGAGGAGACGTTTTGGCGGCGCTTTGGTGGTGCGCAGGGGGTTTCGCGCGAATGGGGTTCGCGCGAACCACATTCACGCGAAACATGGTTCGCGTGAACCCCCATTCGCGCGAACCCTACTGAGTGGCAGTGACGTGGCGTGGTGGCCCCAAATGGGGCACATTTTGGCCCCAAATCCTTTTGGGGGACAATTGTGAGCCAAAATCTGCCACTCGGATGCCACGTAATTAGGGTAAACGAAATAGTTAACTTACAAAATTTTGACACAAAAAATTCATATTTTTATTGGCTTTCTAAAAATGTAATTTTCATTTTTTAAAAATCTGTTTTGCTATTTATTTTTTTATTTTTACTAACATACGGTATTTTAGGACAATCAATAGTATACAATCAACCAAATTTGAAAAATAGTACAATATATCAAAAAAAAATTGAAAAAAATATACTTAGTATTTGTTGAATTCTTCTTCTTTCCTGTGAAAAAAAAAAAAATTTTTCGATATAAATATTAAAAGTTATTGGCATTGAAATATGGACGCCATTTATTTTAAAATATAGTTACTAAATAATTAATTAAAAAAAAAAAAATAAAGTCAAAAAAAAAAATGAAAATTTTGACACAGCACGTCAAAATTATAATCTTGAACATATATCTAAAATTTCATAGTGAAAAGATAAGTTTTCATTTTAAAAAAAACCCGGGGGACAGTCATTCCTCTTTAATAACATAAAAACAACATATGAATAAAATTAAGAAAAATACTATATTTTTTTTTTGCAAATTTTTTTTTTTTTTAAAATATACATGTATTCTACACTCTAAACACAACATTTCGTTAGTTTTTGGAATTTCATGAATGTGTACAGTTTTGTGGCTATCACCTTTAGAACATCAATGAAACTAAAAATTCATGTGCACCTTTGGTCTAGAATCCACAACCACTCTCGGTGAACACAAATCTTTCTCCTACTACATCTATTGAGTATGAAGATCTGCTCAGGAAAATGGGTCAGTTAACTATTAATTGTCTTCAAGGAAAAGAATTTAGTTCTCAAGGAGGAGATAGAGGTCCAAAAAGAAATATTTCTGAAGTTGTATGTTATGGTTGTTATAAAAAGGGTCATTATAAGTATAATTGTCCAGATAGAGCTTCTACATCTGGTACAAGAGATAATGATAAAGGGAAAGCACCTGTGAATTCTTTTGATGTAGTAGATAAGAGCATAAATAATGAATTAGATGTGTTTGTAACAAAAAATTAAAAAAGAAAAAGATAACCAAGATGGAAATGATCCTAAGAAGATGAAAGGAGAAACTAGTAAGAAACATAGGAGAAGAAATTTGGGTGTGCAGGATTTTTTGATTTCACAGGGACAAGGACCATACTCCATCTTAGAAGATCTATCCAGAAGGCCTGCAAATATTACATATGGTCAACTCTTGGTTATGTCTTCTAAGAAGAGGCGGGAGATGTGAAGTGGACTCAATGCTCAACGAAGGAAAGAGGTTGAGGTCCCTGTTTTGGAGGCAGAGGCAGATCCCTACGCTCCACAAGTTGAGGTATTATGTAATGGTATTTCAATTTATGATGTCTTAGTTGATGGAGGTGCTGAAGTTAATGTAATTACCGAGTCTGTAATGAATATTTTGGGTTTAAAAATTGATCACCCCTCAACACTTATGTTAAGGTCATTAAATAAAGGAAAAACTAAACGAGAAGGTGTAGTTTCAAATGTAGCAATATCTGTTATGGGTGTTGTATGTGTGGTAGACTTTCAGGTGATGAAAAATGGTATTGTTGCGTACCCAATGTTGTTGGGAAAACATGGCTAAGGAGAGTTCATGCGAGAAACTACTGGAATGAAAGCTTCATGACACTTGGACGTGGTAGAGAGAGGTGAAGATAAACGTGATCTCTTGGCATCATAAGGCAGAACCTGTGGATTCAAGTGATGAAACTGATGATTGGACATCCTCTGATTACTCTAGTACTAGTGAAGTGGACACTGAAGATGAATAAAGTGAGGTTGATTTTTTTGGTCATGGATATCCTTCCAGTCACACCGACTCATGATCCCATAAAATTATCTGAAGAAGAAATGATGATCGTCTCCAACAAATAAAATTGGTGATGCTATGATGGAGAGTGAGAAGGAATCCTACCTCCATCTCTTTCGAAGGTACATACACATATTCACTTTTGATTACAAGGAACTCCATCAAGTAAGTTGGGTAGAACATTCTATTGAGCTGGTAGATGGTGCTAAGCCCATAAAGTAAATGCCATATAGAATGAATCCTAATTTTTCTAAGACTATAAAAGAAGAAATAGATAAGTTGCTTGATGCAGGATTCATATTTGCTGTGGAGAATTCAGAATGGGTTTCTCCCATTGTGATCTCAATAAAAAAGAATGGGAAGCTATGCATTTGTGTTGATTATAGGAAGCTCAATAAGGCAACACAAAAGAAGGATCATTACCCTCTTCCATTCTCAGATAATATTTTGGACGAAGTAGCTGGCCAGGAGTGCTATAGTTTTGCTGATGGATATAGCAGATATAACGAAGTTCTTATAGCAAATAAATATCAGTTGAAGACCACGTTCACCACTCCTTGGGGAATTTTTGCTTATAGAGTTATGCCTTTTGGGTTGTGTAATGCTCTAGCAATGTTCTAGCACTTGATGAATAGGGTGTTTGAACCCTACATTGGGAACTTCATCAGAGTATTTCTGGATGATTTTTACATCTATGGGAGCAAGATGGACCACCTGCACCAGATGGAGACAACATTTCAAAGGTTAGATGAAGCACAAGCCTCACTAAACCCTATAAAGTGTGTCTTTGGATGTTCTAAAGGTGTTTTTTTTAGGGCATGTTGTATCCAGAGATGGTATGATACTGATCCTGATAAAGTTTCAAAAATCAAAGAGTTACCATTTCCTATTAATAGAAGTAAGTTGAGATGATTTTTAGGCCATGTGGGTTACTATAGAAGGTTTCATCAAGAATTTCTCAAAGATTTCCCAGCCACTAACCCAGTTCTTGAAGAAGGATGTTTACTTATGAACCAGGAAATAAGGTGCATGAAGCTTTTGAACAACTAAAGGAAGCCTTGGTGTCTTCACCTATTTTAAAGAATCCAGATTGGAGCAAGCCATTCATTGTGTATACTGATGCCTCAGATGCAGCACTAGGAAGTACTCTGAGCCAAAAAGATGAAAATGGGAATGATCATCCAATTTACTTTGGGAGCAGACAAATGACCAGTGCTGAGGTACGTAAGTGGGATAAAAGGATTCATGCAGCATTGTGGGCATATAGGGCAACATCAAAGTCAACAACAAGATACTCCCCATTTCAGTTGGCTTATGGCATTGATCTATTTCTTCCTATTGAGTTTGATATTCCCACTGTGAGAGTTATGAAAAATGAAAGGATGGATGAAAGTGATTCAATAAAAGAAAGGTTGGTACATCTTCATTTGCTAGAGGAAATGAGGGAAATAGCAAAGGATACAAGCTATAAGAAGAAAATGAAGCAGAAGCAATACTTTGATCAAAAGATCTGTTGGTCTCCATTTCATGTGAATGACTTGGTTCTAGTATATGATTCCACAATACAAAAAAAGAAGACAGAGAATTCAAGTTTCTTCCAAAGTGGATGGGGCCCTACAAAAATAGCAGTTGTGTATGAAAATGGTACATATCGACTGGAGGAGGATTGGATGGTACTCCCATTACGAAATGAGGTCAACCATGACAAGTTAAATATTTTCCAAGCACCAGCTTCAGAATGTCCATAAGAGTCTACTCCGAGGACGGAAGGAGAGTAGAAGTAGGAAGGGGGAAATGTTGATATTAAAATTTTCCTCCGTAATTTCTATTTCTATTAATTAATGTATGTATTAGGAATAGGATGTTGTTAAGTATAATTAGTAGTGGCATCCAATAGAAGATACGGCGCCATCAGTACGGTGCCGCCAATAATGTAGAGTAGGTACTGGTAACAGTCAAAGTACAATAGGAATGTTGTAAAAAGTAAATATTTTGTCGTAAGTGGTCCGGTAATGTTAAAATGTCAAAGTTGGGATAAGTAGAGAAGTAGGGTTCTACATGATTAGGAATTACAAAAAAATTATTTGTAATAAGGACAAAGAGTGATGTCATAAATATTTTGTGTATTTTATTTGTGGAAAAGTCTAAAAAGGTGGAACCCATGTGAGATGATAAGGTTTATCTTATCTTAGAAGATAAGTCTACATGTAAAGGCAAGAGTTTAGGCATGGAATATGATTGGCCAGAAGAGATTTCCTATCCTATCTTAGAGATAAGGTGGATAAGCCTGAATTCCTAGAAATAAAGAGGCCACCCCCCCTCATTTAGCATAGAGAGAAGTAGTGAGAAATATGTATAGTAAGTGTGTAAAGGAAGCCATCATTTTGAAGGTGTGTTAAAGAAGCCATTAAGAGGTGTACTTGTGAAGTTTCACCCATAGTTATTGTTTGAAGGCAAGTGAAGTTAATAACACTTGAAGAACCTCATGGGTGAGATTGTAACAATTTCATGTTGATATTTATTTACACTGATATTTCTGATTTATCATTATTCTTTCTTAGCATAGTCATTGGTATTCTTGTGTTATGTTTTTTGTTATGTTTCCAGATTACATCCACCAAACTAAGAGCTGTGCATTAGTTAATAATCATAGCACGAGGAGTTTCCGATGAAGAATTATCATAGTGCCAGATTGGTGTTGACAAGTCATGGTAACTTTCTTAATGATATTGATGGAGAAGTGATCCAAGATGGCTTGGGTTACCTGATTAAATGAAAATATAGAATTTTCTAGGTGACCCACTATACCAATCTAACGCAGGTCTAGTCAGAGACATGGGAAAGGTCCTCAAGAGCAAAGCATCATCATGAGGTGAATTAGGTAGCACCCATGTTTGAAAAGACTTCAAATGTTGTTGTGGGTCTTCCTTGCTATTGAAATGGTTGAATTTAGGCATCTCCCAATGCATGGGATATGGACAGATAGGAATGGATGGGTGGATAGGCTCGTTACAAATCTCATCGTAGGTGAGAGTGTTACGAGAGCCAGAGATCAACGCCTCCAATGTCTGCATCTTGTCCATCATTAATTTGATTAGGTCATTGGTAGGTTGTGATGGTTGGGTGCCTCCTGTAGCGTAAGAGGGTTGGTGTTGGGCATATAACAAGGGTGGCATTCCAGTATATGGTGGTGCCATGTAGGTGGATTGAGAAGAAGGTAGTGAAATAGGGGGGGTACCCACCCAGAATGAATAATGATGAAACAGGAGGCTACTAGATAGTACGTATATGGAGGTGGAAGGGTCATGGTGACCCTAGTGGCAATGGGGGCTAATGATTGGAATAGAAAGGACATTTTTGAAAGGGGGTAGGGGTCACCGACACGGGAGGTGGTTGTGTGTAGCTATGGGTATATGTGAGACAATAGGGGTGGATGAGGTTATGTTTTGGGTGGTTTTCAAAGGTATGGTGGATGTGGCGGGTGCAACGGATGGATGTAGCAGCAGATGTACAGTCATAGCGGGTATAGGACCTAGCTGTGAAATGACTGGGGGTAAGGTAGATGGTAGGCAGGTAGCATGGAGCCAGATGGGGCTGATGCAGAGAGTGGGAGTGAGAGTCAGGGGGGGATAGATACGGGCATGCCATATATCAACTGACCCGAGGCATCTCGAGTGGATGAGTGGGAAAGATAAAAAATTGCAAGGCAGCAGGGTTTTTTTGGTCAAGGAGTCGTGTGAACTCCTCATCTCTCCGGTAGCGATAGTGATAGGTTGGATAGGATCCATGGCGGGTGATAAAATGGAAGGTGGTGAAGGGCTAGGTGGGAGTGGTTGACAACGGCATGGAATACGAGGGCATTGCTTGCTTTTTCGATGCATCAGTACCATGTGAACAGGTACTGATCAGGTTAGGCTACTTTCTGTAAATGACACAAAATACACAGGAAAATAGGAAGAAAGGGTGGTAAAAAAATGATTAGGTACCAAATGTTAGCTAAAAAATGACACAGGATAACCGATGCGGTTAGGGTAAACCAACGCCGGTCACAGGTAACCGCTACCGGTCACTGTGGAAAAAAATGACAGTGAGTCAAAAAACAAGGTATAAGGCCAAATTTGACAAGGTATGCCAATACTGATGAGATTTACAAGGTCAATGGGATGATGATAGTGAGTGACAGGGACTCTGAAAAGTTGAAAAGGTGAATAATAAAATGTCCTTTTGGGTAGGTTAACCAAAAAGACCTAGAACCGATGCCGATTGAGTATAACTGACGACGGTCAGAGGGTAACCGATGAAGGTTGTTGGACCGACACCGATCACTGTGAAATTGAAATAGTGATGAAAGAAAAGTGGTTGTGAATTAAAATATGATGTGGAATCAAACCCAAAATTTTGAGAGTGATGAGAATATGGTCCACGCACACTTAGATGAAGCCAGAATACACCAACTATGACGAGGAGCGTGCAAGGAGAAACAAGAAAAATGAAAAACGTGACCTCTCACCTCAAAACAAGCCAAGCAGAAACACACTAAGAAAAAATGTGATCCTAAGAGTGCCTTTTCTATTATGTTTGTTTAGCTTATGCTATTTAAGGACTGACTCATGAACTGTAGAATAGAATAGAATTTTTGTGAGGAGGATGGCTTCCTACAAAGAAGGAGATCTAAAAGGTGAGGTTTCAGGTATGTTATGGGGGGGCGGGGGGCTTCACTCTGAAGAAGTATGACTCGACAGAGCAGCGAGCTGGGGAGTACCTAGTCAATCCTATATCCTATCAGTGTGATCATTGACAGGTTCTTCCCAGGAAAGATGTTGTTTAAGAATATGTATATTTTTTGAATTTGTGTAATTTGGCAAGACTCAGAGAGAGAGAGAGAGAGAGAGAGATGTGCTTTCTACGATTCATTTGTCAACCATCAGCTGGGAATGACTTCCAGCGTATAGGTTGCCCTCAATTAATGTGAGCTAATGCAAAAAATCAGAATGAAATGCAATTATTTTAATCCTAACTCAAAATATGAAGTTCGATGACACAAATAGATGAAGAGGAGAGAGGGATGCTCTTTCACTAAAATGTAGAAAAAAGAAAAGAAGAAAATGGTTCTTTTTAAGTACACCAAAAGAAAGGTTTCTTTTAGAGAAAATAGAAAGAAAAAGAAGGTTACCAAGGAAGAAAATTAATGTGTATGCTTTTCAGAAGGGAAACAAACACACAAAATTTTTCCTAGGAATGAATAAAAAAATGCAAGGAACCCCGATGGGTCCCACCGGGCATGCCAAAATGTTTCACCTGATTCTTAGACATTTCTTTGAAAATTGACGAAAAACAGATAGGGTAATGGGCATAGGAGGAATACCTGTTGAAATGTTGGTTGATAGGTTGTTGTTGCACGTGTATGACTTCTGAATCCACAGCTGATCGTGAGAGAGCTTCCTTTTGGCTAGGAGGAACTACCTGAAAAATGGAACACAAGACCACCAAAAAAAAGTTAAACAATATGTGGAGTGAACTGCGTAGCGTGTGTTAGATCTGGGAAGTGTGATACTTCCTAGATGGTGTCAGTCCACTGTTTTAAAAAAATTTAATGTGGTAATAAAGTAAATCCTATTGTAATTAAAATGATTTAGGTATCTCATTTAAAACACAATAAGAAATATCTAATCTAATCTAAGGCTAGGTTAAAATAAGATCCAAAGGTCAAGTAACTGGTTTCTGGGTCTCTGCAGGTCTGACAGAGGTCTTAGGTAGGTCACAGGTGATTAAGGGTGATGTGGGAATAGGTGGGGGATAGGTCACTGTTCTGGGTTATGGGTAAATACAGAGACCAATGCCGGTTAAGGGTGACCGACACCGGTTGGGGAGAACCGGTGTGGTTACTGTGGGAATACTGGGAATGTCACACAAATGAGCTTTTGGATCTCCCTTATGATTGCACAAAGGACTAGGTTGGTCGAAAATGAGGTATTAGGTGTTTGGATGGGGTTTGGTGAGGTTTTAATGGGGATATGGAGGGGGGTGAGTATTAAAGGAGGTCAATGGGTGGCTAGGAGAACAAAGGATGAAATATAATGATGAAATGAAATGAACCAGAGGAGTAAAAAATGTTCTACTTACTTGGAATCTGGTTCTGGATGCATGTGAGTGAGAGGATGAAGGAAGGTGTGGTAAGAGGTTGAATGTGCAGATGGATCACCAAATGTTGGGGAAAGCTCTCTGCATGGGCTGCATGTGCTCTCCTTTTTTCTTGATTGGATCAAATCTGTGCTGGGGTGAGTGCTGGATGGTGATGGGATGAATGTTGGATGTATGTGCAAGAGAAAATGCTTGATTTTCTTCCTTGCATGCATGTTCTCATGAAAACATGTTCTCAAAGGATGTGTTATCTCTCAATGAATCTCCAGCCAATTTTTTCCAACCTCCAAAAAAAAGGTTGTTTTGGGGATTAAAAAAGGTGACCGACAGGTGGTTTTTGGCTTAACTGGTGGTTTTCTACTTAACCGGTAACGGTTAAGGGTAACCGGCGTCGGTTAGGGTGGGATTTTTCCTAGGTTTACTAAACTAGGTAGATCCCCTTGATTTTTTGGGATCTCATGTCGTTAACCCACGGATTAGACTGGAAGCTTCATTTAAGCATGCGGGAATGTGGTTAGAGGGAATGTAGGTATTGATTTTTAGGGTTTGGGTAAGTCTTAGTTACTTATGGCAACTTACTAAGAATAGGTCTTAGGGTGAGGTGGTGGCTTGATGAGGTGTCTAGGTGAGGTGGATATGTGGATTATCTCCCAATTAGGATATTTAAATAATAAATATGGTGAGGATAATGAATTAATTTAATTTAATAATTAAATTAATATTATAGTGAGGTGAAGGGGGCCATGTCGAGGGACCAAAGGGGAGTGTGACCTAATTTAGAAGAGAACCAAAAGGAAGCCATGGAAAGTTTGATTCATTATGGCTCAGCCCATTCCAAATTCGTGAAGCTTGCAGCTAGAACGCTTTTCTTCTCTCATATTTGGATGGAACACCACTGGAATTTCCTCAGAGTGGGAAATAATTGAAATTGTATCATCAGTGAAAGTGGGTTGTTCCCCCACCTTGTACCATAGGTGTGTTTCCCTTTCCATTGTGTGGTTTTGTTTCCCCTTCTGTGCGTGTCGTGTGTTTCCTTCCCATTGTGTGCTTGTTTTTTTCCTTCTTCTGATATTTCTTTCTTTCTTGAATTTATACATGACTCTACAAGGCCCAATGGAGCAGGCACTGTCAATGAATTACAAGGTCTAGAGATTGAGATTTGGATTCCCATGTCATGTCTTCACTATGCTCAGTCCATGTCATGTCCCCAAGCTAGAGCCAGCTGTTGTCGCCCTCAAAATCCCCCCCTAAGTTTTAAAGTCAAAATTCAAAAAAAAATTTGAGCTCACACCCTCCAAAAGTGTTTAAGTAAAGTTGGAATTCGAAAAGATAGAGAAATTCATGCTTTGAAGTTGTTTAAAACTCTCCAGTCTACATGTTTTGATAAATTTTCCATTTTCCTGTCTGGACTTGTGAAAATTTTATTGTTGTTCTCATTTGAATGAAATTGTCAACATTTCTATGGCCATAGATCGTCGAACCTTGTATTGTTTTCAATTTCTTGGTTCGCGAAAGAAATTTGAAAATTGGGCATGAAATGGTGGAGTTTTCTTCTTCTCTACATTTTTTCACAGTCATGAATGACGGATATATCTTCCTCGTTAATTTTTTCCCCTGCATCCACAAGTAGTACGTGGATATCTTTGATTGGATACGACATGGCCATGTTTCAAGCAACAAGTGGGAAGCCTCCACATGTCCAAATAACGCAAATCCAAGGGTAGGGCCTAAGGGACAGTCCACAAATAAGTGCATGCTTTCCACGTGTCCAAGGTCCAAAATGAAGACAAAAAGCCCAAATCGGCTAAGTATGGATGGTTCAGCAGACGACGATATGTGCTTCATCGTGTAATTTCAAGGGTCGAAGCTAGGGGTAGTTCTCAAACTTACGCCAATTCTCCACATGTCCCAGGTCTAAAAAAGGGGACATAGTCGATTTCTTCAATTGACTAAGTATGAGCGGGTCGGCGGAAGCCTCCACGTGCCTCAACAACACAATTTCAGTAATGAAACCAAAGATCCAATCTTCAAATGAGTGTTAGCTTGCCACGTGTTCAGAGTCAATGGAGAGATAGAATAGGCCATTGAAAATTCCAAGAACGGTGGAAAGAGCCACACGTTAGCTCAAAGCAATTTTAGGAGGCGCATCCAAAGTGAAAAATCAAATGAGTGCTAGTTCTCCACGTGTCTGGAGGTCCACATAAGTCAAGTGGGAAGTAAGAAAATTGGCTAGGTATAAAAGAACTGGTAGAGCTCTCCACATGTCAGCCTGGTGCAACTTCAAAGGCAAAATCCAAAGGCAGGCTCCAAATGAGCGCCAGCTCTCCACGTGTCTAGGGTCAGATATACGGCCCCGCAAAATAAAAGGGATGAAATAAAATATTAAGCCTGAATAGAAAGTCAAGGTGAGGAAGTGGGCTGTCGAGGAGATTTGAGAATTTGAGCCTTGTTTTCATTAAAGGGGCTTAAAGTTAAAAATTGACCTGCACCCTCGCCCACGCCAAGGAAAAATTCAAATATTAAGCTCGCATCGAAGGTCAAAGCGGGGAGGTGGGATGACGGAGCAATTTGTGTTTTTGAGCCCACATTGAAAAAAGGTAAAATTATAAAAGTGACCCGTGACTCTGTCTCCACTCAAGTAAGGTCACATGTTAAGACCATATCAAAAGTGAGTGAGTGGACCAAAAATGTAAAAAATGCCAAATCTCTATAAAGTTAGAAAATGCAAAAGGCATCCTCCATGCCCACTCTAGTAAATTTCTCCCACGTGGACAACTCTGGTTTAAAGTTTTAAAGGCAAGATGAACAATTCAAATTCAAAGTTACAAAATGAGTGTAACGACTGCATTATGAAAAATATGGTTTTTCCTGCCATTGGTGTTTCTTCGTGAATCAAGAATTTGAATTAACGTGAATGATTGAAAATATTGTAAACTGTTTCTTGCTAACAAAGAAGAAGTTGTAGCCATTTCTTGCAAGATATTTAATGGCTTCTTCACGCCATTGTAAAAGAGGTTGGAAATTGATCTTGTAAACTCATGAGTGCATTATACTTAGAGAAAGCAAAGGAGATAGCCATTTTCTTCTACTTTCCTCCATTCTCAAACTTCTTCCATTCCCACATTATGTACACTTCTGTTTAAGCATCAACACAAGAAGAAGGATATTGTAGCCTCTTTAATGAGGAGATTTTAGAAACTTTGAGTTCGCAATCTTATCTTGTCTTGTTTCCATTTGTAGGGTTGTTTCTTCCCATAAATGCATGTGTTAAAATTTCTAACTAGTGTGTGTACATGAATCTAATTTTCTACCTACAACACTATTTCTCCTACCTCTATTCTCACTTCCTTTCACACTTTCAGACAAAATATTTCCTAGCAAGACATTGCTAGCTTTGCTGCAGGGTAATGGAGTGCCCCTGTTGGATTCCCAGTCGAAAGGCCACCATAGAAATCCACATTTTATCGCACATGCATATACGAAAGCTGCACCGGTTAAGTAGAGGGAATTAGATTCCTAGAGCGTTGGCAAGGAATTCATAAATTTGTCCACCCGAAAAATTTCCTCGCTAAAAAGATCCAACAGGAATGTTGATGCATAGTCTTGCAAATACCAAATGAGACCGAGCCTTGGTAGTCGGATCCACCGCAATCAGCATCCCCATAGATCTAACTACTCCCAAAAAAACCTCAGGCTCCCAAAACTCAAGAGGGAGACTTGGCAATTGAATCCAAATAGGGAGAGCATAAAAATGAAATTGTATGGCATTCATGGTTCCCATCGGTGAAAGATAAAAATGGCATGACCATAAAACCACGGCCCCTCTTGTAGCACCTTTTGCATTTCCAAATCCTTATGGAAACAAAACAAGAGGATTTCCCCTTCCAGTGATTTCTCATCGACCTTACAAGACCATTTCCTTCCACATCATTCTCTCACGAAATCAATGTTTGGTCTTACTCTTGCAAACCTTCCAATAATTGTGAATATGAATCTTTTCTTAGCCATGTCAATAATTTCCTTCAGGATGTCCAGCTACGGCTTTGCCTCATTCCATGAGGGGTTGAGCTTAATCAGGGCATGATGTGCTTTACCAAATAACTTTCAAACCCAAGATGATGCTCTACCCACATAATGATTGTAATGTGTTATCTCTCTATACATATTTTATTTGTAAATTGATTATTATATATTTTCTTGTCAGAACTAGTATTTTTCTTGATTGATGTGTTCTTATATTTTGGGCATTTTATTTGGTTTTTGCACTAACATGTGGATTTTTACACTAAATATGGCTATTTAGCAATTTGTTTTTCCTAGTTTAAATTTGTGTATCAAGTTTTTAAACTTTTTTTTTTATAGCCTAGCCCAAGCCTTGAGTTTTTTTTTTCCACTTGGCATTTGAAACAAATTGTTATGCTAGTTCTAATGTCGTAACGTGTTGGAATAGAGTCATGGGATTCACCATGGAGTGGTTGAACCTATGGACCCACTTTTTTGTATGGGGTTACTCCCCGAGGAGTTACAGATAACTAGTTGGTTGTTGAACCACGAGTTATTATGTCACTTGGGTTACAGGTGTCTGGACTCTATGTGCCTAGGGCCATAGAGTGACTGACCTCTTTGATGGAGGCATAAGAAATTTGAGGGAGGAATAAGATACTTGAGGGAGGCATAAGAGACTTGAGGGAGGCATAAGAGACTTGAGGGAGACATAAGAGACTTGTGTGTGTGTGATTAGTACACTTGGATTTTTTTTTATGTTTGTGATCCTTTGGGAGGCATGTGTAGTTGTTGTGTGATGCTTGGGCAAGTATATGGAGTTGTTTTGTGATGCTTTGGGAGGTGTATGGCGTTGGTATTATGATTTATGTGTACACTCATGTGATTTTGGCTGTTTTGTATTGTTGAGGATTGATTCTCCTCATTGAGTGTATTTTTTTTTTCCCTTTTGACACTATGTAACTACAGTTGTAGTCTTGCATTTTGTGAAACCTTTGTATGTGTATTTTTTGGAATTCCATGTTGTTATAGTCTGCTTGTGTTGCAATTACTTTTGTGTGAAGGGAATATGTGTGATAAGTACTATATTGAGTGGGTCATGTATGTTTCTTCCTTAGTTTGGTTGAGTTCTTGTGATCTGTTATAGTCGTGAAAGTATGTATCATGATGTCTGATATTGTTGGGCACCCATGAGCATAAGTAAATTAAAATTATAAACAATGAAATATTAAGGGGATTGATATAAATAAATAAAAAGGAAAAATACTAAGTAATAACATAAAAGAGAGTTGTCAATCTTCTAAGAACATTAAAATTTAGGATATTGACAAAATTAGTTTGCTTCCCTGTGGTTGTGTTGTACCGACAAGTTGTTTTGTTAAACGATAGGTGTCATTAATGAATTTATTACCTACCTACCCTTCAAGCTTTAGTATTGTGTCACATCAAGGATGATGCTCTTATAAGGGCAGGGAAATATAGTATCCCACTTAAATCAAAACAAGGATTGATATTTATATAAAAAATTTTGTATATATATATATATATATATATATATTGGTTTGGTTTTTTTTAATGCATTTGGTGGAGGAAGGGACATACTTGACAAAGAGTAAAGGATTTGGAAACTTAAATCACACGTAATTGAATGGTATTAATCCCAACTCCACGACCTCTTTCAGCACCCCCTGTCATTCTCCAATCGGGAGTTGTTAGTTGGGTTGTTGTAATTTCCCGGAATGGCATTAAAGCAGAGGTTAGAGTGAAATGCGTCCAAAAAGGACCTATCCAGACCTGTCATTCTCTCTGCAAATAATTAAAGCATTTTATTTGTGAGCCAAAGTTTTTTAACCATGCTAGAAACCCAAGTTCACGTTGTAAATTCAGCAATAATCAACATTATTACAATTTTTGACTAAATGAAAGAATGAGACAAATTCTCATGGAATTATTTGCTTGGTGTTTGGATGACAGTGCACAGAAAACATGGGTTTCCTCATGAGAAAGGCACACAGTTTCACATATGCAACAAACAGGTCTCCGACTGGATCAGTTTACTTTTTTCTTCATACTCCCGGCCTGTGCCAAAATACGATCCTGAAATAGGTTATGAACATCCAACAAAGCATAAAGATAGAAGATTTTTGTCAAATGTTATAGTTATAAGTGTTGTGGGATATATGTATGCAAAATATGGAAGCATGTGCTTGACATGTGAACTATTCAACTAAATTTCCTAAATGTTGCCTCATGGACTGCAATGATAATAGGATATGTTCAAAATGGGTTTGTTGAAAAGGCCTTGGAACCTTTCAAGAAAATGAAAAGATAGGCTTAATAGCCTTTTCTAGCATCCTCCACCCTGTGCCAAAATAGAGATTTAGAACAGGGAATGGACATCCATCAAAGCATAACAGAAATCTAATTTTCTTTCCAGCTTCTTCCCATCATGTGAAAAAATGTGAACACTGGAACTAGATATGGAACTACACCTGAAGCAATATTCATTATTTTTGAGGGTAAACCCTGTCAATACTTAGTTTTTCCTCCACTAGATCTACTTTTGGATTTTCGGTTCGTGTTTTCCAATGGCCTAGCTCAACCCTATTTGGAAGACTTTGAGTTGCTTTATACTGGGAGAGCTATATTTGAAGTCCCTTAGGCACCAACTACCTTCACCTCACGATTTGAGCATGCTTACACATCTGGGGTCACTATTTTCGGTATAGAGATGATATATGCATATGTTAGTGTCCTCCCATAGCTCACTAATTCTTGTGATTTGTAACAACTCTCTTGGAGTTAGAGTTTGATGTGGGTTTGGTGGGTTACTTTTTTAACAACTCATTATTCTTGTTTATTTTCTTGATATTATTATGTTGGCTCAACCTTATTATGATTTGTTGTCATGGGTTTTGTATTATATGCAACTCTCTATAACCTATGCACAACTCACTGAGGTTTCTCATGTTTCTAGACATCTCTCATTGTATCAACTGTGTAGTTTGTTATTTTCAAAGATTATTGATGGCTGGAGTAAATCCAATTCCGAATAACTTCCCAACAATGCCTCAACCTGTGCTATAATGGGATATTTTAGATAGACTTATGGATATCCACCAAAGTGTATTAGAGGATGGGCATATTATAGCAAGTGTTTGTAGCTACAACTATTGGGAGGACATGTATGCAAAATGTAGAGCCATGTTCTTGACACGATCCCACCTGGAGCACCTCTTTCCCTGTGAACACAAATATCTCCTAGGCATGGTCTATCTCACATTGTCCTTCATAATTCTTGCACTTTATTTTTCCATTTGCAGCGTAATAAATTTAAAACCCTTGGATTATCATACATTTACTATTTTATATAAAAAATTTGTTTTGGAAAACAGTAAAACGTCATCTAGCACTTATGTAACCCGATTAACACTTGGTAGTCAAGTATAAAATTAAACCCTCCTTTCATGATTTTGGAAAAATTTCATAACCATATTAGATAGCTACAACATCCTTTTATTGACAAGATGAGTTTGTTCCCTCGTAAAGCCACCAATTGTTCCATTGTAAAATCTGGTAAATCACGATATTCAAGGAACCACAAAACAATCTTCTGAAACCCGAAAATGGGATGTAAAGTCTCGTTCTGAATCCCTTGTTAAAAGGAGAGTCACACCAAGCTTTAGATGAATCCCAATCGACCGTTTATACTCTCTTCGCCGCTCCTCTAGGAGCCCTATTATCCCATTTTTTTCTTTTAGGAAGTTAAAAATGGAAAAGTTGGGTTTTGTTTTGGCTCACCATTTGGACCTTGAATAACGAAATAATTATCCTCCTTTGCAAATCTATTGTATTTTAATTAGAAAATTTTGAACCTTCAGTTTGGGAAAAGAACACTCCTGGTTAGTTTGGAAAAAGGGTTTCATAGGCCTCCTATCGTTGTTTGACTAGGTGGCTCTGGAAAACCATTCGCCAATTGTGCACTATTTTCCAGTTCTATATTCCATCAATCCCTATGGATTATTGGTATATATGTGGACATGTAGGAATTCTCCCATCCTGAATTTTCTTATTAGAAGATATTTTTTGAATGCACTTTCTTAGCCTCAAAGCCAAAATTGAGATATTTTTGCAATTAGCACGAAAATGTAAAAAGAAAGTTGTAGGAGCCCTAGTCAAGTTAGCAAACCATTATGGAAACTTATTAATACTTGTAAATAACTGTTTGAAAACTCTATCTTGTGACTTGTGTGAAATTTTGACTTTTGGAAAAATATTGTTTCTATCTCTTCTCTCTCTTCCACATCTCTTTCTCTCTCCTCCCTTAGTTAAGGAATGAAATGAAATGAGTATATGCCCCTAACCCTCTCTTTGTTGTGTGTGCATTTTTATGATCATGTAAATGGAAAACCAATAACGTTAATTATTCTAGATTTAGGTGGATGTCATGCCAACAATTTATCACTGATTTCATGCTCACATGGTTTTGTAGGATGCAAGTAAGATGATGCAATGACGTGGTGGTGTGATTCATTGTATATTATTGTAATTTAATTATGTATGTTAATGGAAATAAATTTTATGTATTTCTTTGTAACAGTAAAGACTTATTATTGAAATTTGGTAATATGAATGAGATGTTAGATTTAAGGGTGTTTTGGGGAATTGTGCATTTAAATATAGGTGCTCTTTTGGTTCAAATTTAGATATGGTAAAAATGGGGTTGGATATATATGTTAAGTGATATTGTAGAGGATAGTTTATCATTTGAGAAGTATTGAAAGGTTGATTAATGAAATTTTGTAATATTTTTAAGATGCTAGTGTTAAGGGAACGTTCATCTAAACACGGGTGTCATTTGATTCTAAAATTTTACTATAAAAAGTTGGATAAATGAAATTGAAATTAATAGCTTATAGTGCAATTCCAGTGTGAAATTGATGATTACATACTTGGTGTGTTGTGTTTTTTTTTACCTTAAAATGTAATAAAGAGATCTAAAAAAAATCCACCCTAGTTTAAACTTCGTGTATAAATACCCTTCCTATGTTATTCTTTGTAGCATAGAATACTGAAACCTTAGGACGAACTAAAATCCTTACGCTTGATAACACCTTCTAGATTAAATAAATAAGATCACAAGTTTGAGTTTATTGTCATAGCTTGTATGTTTAGCGACATCGTTGTGAACCCGATGGTTAGGAATGAAATGGTCAAACATTACCTAGAGTATGTGGTTCCCTTCCAGGATAATTAATCATGTGTGTAGTAAGGAAAATGTGTCTCTTAAGGTAGTACTCTTGGGAACCAACATTAAACATAGTGTAAAATCCTTTTGGACCGACATACTTGTTGAGTGGTGAAGATCACCAACTAACCTTGGAAGTCACCTTTAAGAGTTGGCATCATAGATGAACTCAATACCCAATCTCAATTGTCATTTGGGTTCTATGATGCAATACAAAAAGTTTATTGTGAAACTTAACAACATTTTTGTGTAGGATTAGTTTATGCAAACGTAACCTATTGATGATGTATTTGAAGGAAGGTGAAATTTAGGTCATTCTCGTTTCATGTTCAAACCTTTTTGTGGTGAGAAGCAAGACCCACATTGTGCAAACTCTAATGTGAACCTTAACCCCCTTAAAACGATGAACTACTCCATATTTATCTCTCACTTGTCCTAGTATGTATTGGATGGATGATTTGAAACTTTGCGATCATTTCTTAGAGATAAATCCCCTAATACAGGACTATTGCAGGTCTCTTTGAGGATACAAATGTCCCTATTAAAAAATAGGTCACACAATTCATTACAAAAGGCATATCAGGGAAAACCCTCTTGAGTTGGACGAAAACAATACTCAGGAAACCTAATCTAGAAACAAAGTAAGGAAGTATGTTGCCATATTAAGCTACTTCGAATCCTTAACTAAATATCATAACATAACTATAATAAAACTATAATTGATGCTTGTCCTTAGGAACTATTATCGTGAGATGTTATTCCACAGAAAAGTGAAGCATGATCTTCTTGCAATGTGATGGAACCCTCTTGCTATGGATAAATAACTTATTTCCTATAATACTTATTGTGTAATAACTCAATTATAAATTATACTTATTGTGTAGTAGCATATGTGTATGTAAATAGCCTTGTGTAGATAAATATCCTTCTAACAAACGGGCGAATAAAACAAGTAATTAAAATAATGTCGATTATCCTTATGCAATGAGATAAATGTTAAACGGTAATAAAATGAAAGCTAACTAATTTAAAGATTGTCCCTCCCAGATAAATGTGTAAGCATCCCTCATCCCTTATGCAATGAGATACAAGTTAAAAATGTTAAACGGTATAAATGAAAGCTAACTAAAGGAAAAGAAATGTATGGTTCACATATTATTATCCTTTGTAGAGCTTACGTTAAGATTGAGACATGATCATAATAAATGTGTAATCCTAAAAATATCGTTCCATGGAAAGACAGTATCTATAAGTTTGTATTGTGGTTGTATCGTTATGTTGTGCCTTAAAACACAAAAAAAAAGGGATCTTATTGTGCATCACCTGTTTCCATGATATCTATGTGGGTTATTGTTTGTGCAAAGATATATTTTCTTGTGCGATGTCTTAGGTGATCTCCTGTAGAGTCATGCATACTACAATGTAAGTAAAAAATAAAATTATTTTGGTATTTTTTACTGTTGTAATTGTGTGTGTAAAATGTGGGCATTACAATAGTGAGAAAAATCCAATAGGTTTCAAGTTTGAAACCCAACTGAAATGCTTGTTTTTTGGAGCATTTTATAGCCAACCTTTATAATACTAAGCTCGAGTAAGTGCAAGGAAATAGATGAAGTGTGAACAATCATTGATAATTGAGTCCACATTATGTGCTTGAGTTCGGCGGAAGACCGAAAACTATTGGGGATGTGTGGTTGTTGTGTTCAGAATATAAAAACAAAAGGGTAAAAAAAACTAAGCACAAAACCCAAACATGCCAACTGCCATAATTAATGATGTCCGTTCAGATTGTAGTTGATTGGGAGGATTATTGGGGGGTAAAATTTGAGAATAAAAAACTTAAAGACAGAAACACCTTTGATTTTTGTGAGCCAGGGCAATGCTTTAAAAAATTCAAAGATGAAAAAATGAAAAATAACAACAACATAAAAACACACAAATGCAAAGCTTCTTCATATTAAAAATGTCATTTTCCATACGGAATTCTGTAAGACCAGTTGTTCCACGACAAAAAAAGATCTTCAAACTGAGTAATTGAGCATAGAAGTAAGAACGGAAAAATTGCAGTAGACTCCTGAAAAACAGTCGCTCGTTACATGAAAAATGGACTAATCGAATATTCACTCGTTACACCTGAAAAACAGACTCCTGAAAATAGTCACTCGTTACACTGAAAAACAGACTAATCGAATATTCTTTAGAATATGAATAATCAGGAGAAGCAGGAAATTATGGAGAAGGAGAAGCTACTTCAACACAACCAGGCTTGGACATGACCGTTTCAATCTCGACAGTATTAAATACTAACTCGGAGCACGAAACTTTGCACAAAATTCTTGGCTTTCCACTAGTTTGGAGACTCAGAAGGCGAGAAATGGTCTGGATAAATGACGCTTTGGCTAAAAAAAAAATTCTTTCAAAATAATGTTCCTCGAACACGAAAATTTCATAAGACAATTCTTAACTAGGAGGGTGCCGATTAAATCTCTAGAGGCACACTTTACATGTTTATTTAAACCTAGTGATTGACATGTCCTAAATTACCAATACCACATAAACTTTTTCCAAGTGTCCTCACCATCTACTTTCAATAAACTGGTCCTGCGTCCATGTCTCTTCATCTACAAAAATTAAATCAATTTTTTATTTCTTTTGTATGTCTTCACCTTATGCTCAGCGCTTGTGATTGACTTGTTTTGCTGCACTTTCTTTTGTTGAACTTTTGCATGTTTATTTGTAGGTCGAGGGACACGAGTCGTGACCTTACACTTCCTCAAAGATGGCTTTCAACATTTTCTTCCAGATTTTCCAAATATTTTTTCTTTCCCTTAAGACTGTAGAATTTGAACGCTCCAGACTTCCGTACTTTGTGTCAGCTGGCTGATATAAGTACATGCGAGGCACTTGAATCTAATACTGTTCATGTCCTGTCCAATCATTTCCTGTCACGTGAAGGGAAGATATGAGTTGGTGCGTGGATGGCTGTGATATGTTCGAGGGTCAATGGTGGTAATTATAATAGGGAGAAACGCCTTCGGCGTGATTATTGTTATAACTAGCAAAAGCATCTAAAGGAGCTTGTGAGAGATCGATAGGTATATTGGAGGAGTATTTGAAAGCAATATATATTAGTAATAAAGTTTAAGGTTTATGGAATTATAATGTAAAACATGCAAGATTGGGTATTTTTTAAAGATTCCAGGTAGTCATTGGAGGTTTTGAAAACTCAATTGTGATTGGAAATATACAATAATTATAGTATTTCTAGTTGAAAATTAGACTTTGCAATTTGTTATATAGCACTAAAATTTTAAGAGAGACCACAATCTATGAGTATTTAATTATTTATTAAGGATAAAGGGTTTTTTAATAGGGATGGGGTGCCCTGGTACAACCAAATAAAGGGTTTTGCCATGTAGATACAATAATAGAATTTAACAATTTTTTCATGCACACCTAGCATGATACTTCCAAATTGACAATGCCAAACAAGTATAGTGTGATGCATGATTATCGTTTTGTGAGAGGAACTTCATGCACAAATTACATTGTACATAACACGTAAACCTATACATAAAAGGACTTCATACGTACCACTGTTGGGTCACTATATAAATGTTTCAGAATTTAATGTAGTTTTGATCCTTGTAGCATGAAATAGATTAGTTGGATTGATTGGATTGATCACAATTTGATGGGATTGATATCTTTATTTTTGTGTTAACGTCAAATTTCAAAAGGATATAAGTACGGAAAATTTTAAGGGAACCCCCTTCAAAAAAACTTATAGAAAATCATGGCGAATATACCTATAACCAATTTTGTGGTTTGGCGAATATATTTGTAAATAGTTTCGTGGTTCTAGTGAATATCCATGTAACCTGTTTCGTTCTTTCGGAAAAAATGTGTAAAAATATTAAAAATAGTTAGAAATCGAATGATGAATCTCTTGTAATTTGTTTGGCGAATACCCTCTGTTGACTTTCACCGTAATGAGGCCCAAAAAATTTCATTTCTGTTTGTATGCCTTACCCTTTATGCTCAAGCGCCTGGAATGTGTGAACACTTGGCTACTCGGAGGAACAAGAAAATGACACATGGTATCTTGTGATAGCTCACTGCCACTCTGTCTTACCTTACCGACACTATGGGACCTGAAACTTTATTGAATCAGTTCATTCCACAGGCTTGGAGTCTAGGGCATGCCTGTTGAACTTGGGGAGGGCCCGAATCCTGTCATGTTTCTTTCTGATGGGTAGGGAATATTGAAAACTTTAATAATAGGCACAAATAACTTATATCTAATAATCAAGGATACGTCATTATCAGTTGGTTGCTATTAATTTTTTAATGTCTTGTAGTTACAACATAAGAATGTGTTTTTTTAATAACAGACATGGGGTAAATGTAATTGATGTGGAGGAAGTAGTGTTCACAACATGTGGAGTAATTTATACATTGTTTTTTGTACATGTGTGTGACAGAAACATGATCAATTTGAATTTTGAAACTTAAGTTTAATTCAAGTCCAGAAGATGAAATTATTTCAAAGGGACACATTGGGCAATTGCAATCTCATAGGAACTAACATGTAGCAGAGGCAAAGTTATCATGTCTTAGGCTCATGTAATTTAATTTTATGACTGATTATATCTCTTTGTGTTATTCCCATAGTTGATTATAGGTTCTTCTACTTAAAAAATAGACATTCAAATGATTACTCTGTTTATGAAAGTAACGATAACCAAATCGTACCAAGCCAAGAACACAGATGCTAATTAACACCATATCAATAAAGATGAAAGTAATTTCCCAGAATAACTTTACATAACCTTTGTCAAAAACAAATGAGAAGCATATCATATATTTTATGGAACTCAATGCAATACATGAGAATGGGCCTTGCTTAGAATAGGCAAGGAATACAATCTAAGAACTAGTCAAGGTTGTAGATCAAGCCATAAATCAAGGAAATACTAGTCATCAAATACTAGTGCAATACCATAGATTTAGGAGAGAACTAGACATCAGGATCTATTCAATACATAGATCAAGGAAAGAACTATACCTAACAACTAGAGAATTCTCCTAATATCTAAATAAGGATAAAAGAAATATCCACACACATAAGTGGGTGAAGGATAAATACAATAAAGGTAAATAAAGTACCTAGTGAACATGAGCTAAGGTAAATACCTATTATAGACGCCCCCTTCAAGTGAAGCTAGGGGCCAAAAATAGATGTGGTCATGTCCACAGTATGAGTCTCGGAAACTAGGCCTGATGAGGTACTCATGTACAATAACTGGGAAAAAAAGGAACACCGCAAGGTACTAAAACCTGTACAACAAATAAAGAGAGTAAGACCCACTCCAGGCATCCGAAGAGAAGCTCATCTCAAAAAAATAGTACAATGCTGAAGAATTTTGGTGTGCACTGTGGTCTGAATCCACTGCTCGATCACAAAACTCAAAAACAACTGACATTGGGTTTCAGCAGAATAGGTCCATACAAGGAGACTGTCAACGGAGTGATGTCGAAAGTGCAAAAAAAACCAAACATAATTCGATCAACTGCTACAAATAGGTGTGCCACGATCCAAGAAAAATAACCAAAGCAACAAAGTAAGGACAAAAACTCCAGAGTCTCATGATCCAAGAAAAGCCAAGGTACCAAGGCAAGGACACGAAACCTGAAGAAGCAGGATTGACACCACACCCTCCCATACTGCTGAATGGGTGGAGTGACGCTACAAATCTGTATGAGTTTTCAAAACAACTACTTGAACACTGACAAACTAACACTGGGCTCCACCATAATAGCTCCCCCACAAGAGAGACTGTCAACATGCCAAAAGTGTCAAAAATACAGATATAAAATCTCTCAACAAACAAGAGAGATACACTACACCTGCTAAATAAAAATGCTCAAAAAAAGAAGTATCACAATGCAGAAGGTATAGAAAGTGGAGCAAGAGGCCGAATGGTTGAGGAGCCATGCCTATAGAGTCCTCTCAACAAATGCCTATGTCATCTCCACGAGTGATCAGATATCCACCCCAAATCAACACTGATGGATGAAGAAGATGCCTGCATATGACTTAGTGCAAAATGCACAATGGGTGCATGCAAAATAACATCAAAATGTGTGTCAGGTTGATCAAGTCTGACAGCTGAAATCTCAGGTTTCTCAAGCCTGAGTGAAGGTGTAAAACTCATGTGTTGCTCATAATCCTCAGAAAGAGTTGAGAAAACAAAAAAAGGAGCTCTGTCAATGTGTGATCCCAATGAAGTATCTTCTCGAAAACCAATCTCATGACGAGAATTCCACTTAACATGTGGAATAGAGGAAATAATACCCTATGAATGTCTGCCAATGACTCCGTTAGTGAGACCCATAGAACGAAGCATGCGATAACTGAATGCAATGGTATGCTTCTTAAAAAATCCATGCAGCTGAGCAGAAGTAGGATACACAACATGTGGTACTATAATAGGCACAGATGTGGAAGAGCATGCAGTAACAAGCCTCATAGGTTTAGAAGCATCAAAAGTAGGTTTAGGCTCAAAGACTGGCAGATCAATGTCAATGGGTACAAGAGCAACAACTACAAGTGGACTACGAGCATGGATATGGTTGTCCACAATATGATGGTGATGTTGTAGGCTAGCAAGTTTGTTCTGCAGGAAGAGTATTATTGTATTCTTATTGTGAATGAGTGATTGTAGAAGTGAATTTTGCTTCTTGAGCAATCTATTGTCTTCCACAAACTTTATAAGATCCTCTTGAAGGCCACATACTTCAGACAAAAGCATATCATTCTCAGAATCTATGATAGGTACAAACTGTAACTCCTAAAAATTTAGGATGTCGAGCTTAACCGAAATTACGTCCACAATTGATTACAACACTCCTCTATATTAGGAACTTTATAATTATAGTACAAGTCTCAAAATAAATAACTCCAATGGAAAGATCACAAAAAAAAGCACTTTTGCAAAAAACGGCACTCAAAACCGAGTTACCGATCAAAAGTTACAAGCTTTTTAATATTTTCCTCTGTTATTTATTTTAGGTGCCACTAAAACAAAATGTTGTTGCCTTCACCACACAAATAAAATTAAAGGGGGCTGAAGTTAAGCACCTACTAGTAGGAATCACAAGTTTTAAGCCCTCATATGACCATACCATATGACAAGTTTTAAACCTCTGTTTTCCATAAAAATGCACGCAGCAACAAAATACGACCAAATCCCAAATATATGAATATACAATGAATTTATTTGCAAAATAAAACTTAGAAATGAATGTCAACAACAATCTCCTGCTTTGATACCATGAAAGAAATGATAACCAGATCGTACCAAGCCAAGAACACAGATTCTAATCAAACACAATGATCAATAAGATGAAATTAATTCACTAGAATAACTTTACATAAAATCTTTGCAAACAAATGAGAAACAATATCATATATTATTATGGAACTCAATACAATACATTGAGAATGGGACTTGCTTAAATAGGAAAGGAATAACAATCTAAGAACCAATCAAGGTCATAGATCAAGCCATGAATCAAGGAAATAACTAGTCATCAAAGAACTAGTCAAGACCATAGATGTAGGAGAGTACTAGACATCAATGATCTAGTCAATACCATAGATCAAGGAAAGAACTACACCTAACAACTAGATAATATCTCCTAATATCTAAATAAGATAAAATAAATATCCACACACATAAGTGGGTGAGAATAAATACAATAAAGGTAAATAAAGTACCTAGGTAAACATGAGCTAAGGTAAATACCTACTCTAACAATATTGAGGTATATTTGGAAAAGACAAAGTTAATTATCGATATCACCTTTTTTTTATATGGATACATACAGTCACATATATTTGTCCCCATATGCATACCTAAAAGTGTGTATGTTTGTGACTATTATAGCATGTGTGTATGTATGTGCATGTGTGATAATAATGTGTGTGTGTGTGACCTTTATATCACATAGGAGCCATAATAGTATGTCTCGAATCAGATTAAAATTCAAAAAAAATTACACCCGTTACCTAAGAAAAAATACAAGAATGATGGATATATGATTATGAAAGAACGGTCATAGACCCCTGCTATAAATCATGGAACAAAGGACTGAGGATTATTTTCAGAAAACACCCCCATGCAAACACAAGAATCATTTATCCCCCTTTCTCAATCATACTGGAATTTAATAACATTATTTCAAAACCTATCTACGTGGGAAAATAACTATAACATTGCATGGGTCAAACATCTGACGTTGATCATTTCCAGGACCAATGATTGCCTCTTCATCCTTCCAGGGAGGTTATGATCAAACCCTAAGGCACAATTAATGTTTTTCATTTGTGTTTTGATCCTCCCGAGATTGGTGCTTCTAGTGACAAAATTGTGTTCAGATACGGCCAATCTGGAGAACTGTAGTGAGGGAAATTTTTCCTCTTCTCATTTCTTACATGTAAGAACGCAAAATTCTTACTAGCATAATCTAAACTATCATAAATTCTTACACTTAGGTTTTGTATGTTATCTAGGTTCGCTTTGATGTTGTTATAATTAAATTAAACATGTATGCTCATTATTATTATTGGGTTGCTATAGAAGAAATAATGCTTCTCAATCGTACCACAATCCTCTAAGTCCCCATTGAAGAATCATAATTTTCTATAGCTACCATAGCTCTACATTTACTCCAGATGGGTATTAAACTCCTTCTTGAACTACTTTGTCATTTCATATTGTCATCCACCACTGGGATGCCTCGTACATAAATGGATAAAGTTGTAATCCATTTAGTTGAGCTTCTAATATCTGTGGAAGCTTGAAGGATGTCATTATGGCTTTTGTGGATTTTATACCCTCGAGGATTTGATTGCTTCGTGGATGAATCAAGCCAATATTATCCTTTTCGATGTGAATCTTGGTATACTATTGACCGAAGCTCAAAGCCATGATCCCAAGCTCAATCCCAAAACTCCATAATTTCACCCATGTTCTAATGTAAAACTTGTGTACTCTACATATCCATGAATGCTACCATTTTCATAAGTTAAAATCTAAGAATTCCCATTTGATGTTTGTTCATCCTTTCTCTATAATGTATGATATGGATCTTGCAGAAGTCATGAGTGATTTTTTTTTTCTAAGAACACTATTTTATGAGATCCCTTTTATATTTATTTTCCAAGGTTGGAATTCTGAAACGTGGCAATACGTTTACCCTATTATTCTTGAGGTATTCATCTTTGATCCTTTGTGTACTCAATAGCTTTCATTCGCCATTGGAAATAAACTAAAATGCAAGCTCTTCTTATGTTGTTTCAATCAGGTCAGATAACCATTAGAGAGTTGCACAACACTATAGTCTATGCTAAGTAGTATGTACAGGAAGTGATTTTTATTTTATTGGAAATTTATCATTCAATAGTGTCTACTTGTTTTTCTTTATGTCGCACAAGAGTATCTGACCTATTTGTTGAGGTAAGATATACATTTCATTACATATCATAACCTACTAAAATCTGCATTGAATATTTGGGGCTTTCATATTTTTATCCTCCCCAAGAGTATCTAGGTTATGATTTCTTTTCTTATTTCATATATTTTGAACTCTAAAACCTCCATTATCCCAGTGATTGATATGGTGGATTCATTTTATTGCATAAAAATGGCTCGAATTTTTCTTATAATTCACTATATTTGGCAACTTTTACCTAGGATTTTTACCAATATCGTTACCGAATCCTATAACTCTGTTATAAGCCTCAGATATTAGAGTTTCATAGCATATATTTCACTCAGTTCTTGTACCACTCTGTTGCTCATATTGACCCACCTTTGTGGGTTCTTTGCTTTATATCAAAGTGTTGAGCCATGGTTGGTATTTCGATACACTCTACATCAATGAAAGCTTTATTGGTGTCTAGTTTGATTCTATGCAGGTCTGTTAAGCACTTTTGCATATCATTACATCTTTATATGGTCATTGAAAGATAACATTTCTACATGACTGTCCATCTAAGTTGGATCATTTCTAGGGATTGATTTTGTATTCTGCATGTATTGTTGTATATAGCTTACTATTTTCTTTGTTTCTTTTAGCATGTGGATAATCCATAGGTACTGTGGTCCAAGGATTCTAGATACAAGAATTGAGAATTCTACCCTATTTTATCTCTTCTGGCTTTAATTGGTTAAAATTATACCACTAGGGACTCAAATCAATACTTCAGCATTCTGTAGATCTCTATTTTCATTCCACAGAATGAAGCGATTCACATTATTATTTATTTGAATGGCCAGGAGAAGGGGGCTGTATAGCAACTTGAGCAGGATAACCTTGCACAGTAGAGAGGGTTAACCCTTTACCAACAATAACCTCAGGTTTGAGTCCATTTGAAATTTTACGTTGAAGAAGCTTCGAGCTTTGTTATTTATGGCTTAGATACCCGTTGTTTTTTTTCTACTCAACCTGTGGTCCCCTTTGGCTCTATCCAAATTCACTATTGTGACCCAGAAAATGACCATGGGCCTTGAATCTTATAGTCTACATGAGTGTAAGTTCTTGAAACTGGACTCTTTAATAAGTGTCCAATGCCAAAAGTATTTTCTGTTTTTGTATGTAGACAGTTAATATTCAAATGTAAAAAATCGCATAGTGGAAAATTGAATGAATTCTTAACCGGTACCATTATCCCATTTGCCTCTAAATGTAAAATGAGTAAATAATTGTCCTTCATTATATTTTGGGTAGTTAATGCATGGAGTAGCCTTCTCTTTATTTTTAAATTGTTGCACTCATTACTCTTTTTGAAAATCACATTTGGTTATGAGCATGTCTAATCCAAAAAATGGGTGTTTGAATATAACACTTTTAATCATTCCAAAGGATTGTTAAATCTAATCAAGTTAAGAGGTCTTAATACTCCAAATCATTTAATAAAAATATGATTTAGGACTGAATTCAAACTGAAATTAAGTTTACAATTTTACTCAAAATTTCATTGTTTGATCGACCTTCATCCCAGAAAATATAACTGTGACCAAAGATTTAATTTCATTTCCCAATTTTGTCAATTGGGAGGGTGCTGATTATATCTCTAGCAGGCACACTATTACATATTCTGAATTTAAACCTACTTGAAAATATCTTACTAACTTACCAATACCACATAAATTTTCCAAGTGTCCTCCACCATCTACTTTTAATCAAATGTCCTGCGTCCATGTCTTCTTCATCTACAAAATTAAATCCTCATCTACCACATTCTTAGCATACCAGACACCATGGCCATTGTTGGTGCTCAAAATAGTCTCGCCCCATTTTGCCAACAAAAATCTATCAATTTACGTTCTCAGTCACATTTTATCTTCCCGTATTGTGCCTAAAAGGTCTCCACCTTCCTTTTGCTACTGTAACCAGTCCTTTCTTGGATCGAGGATCACATATAGATCCAAAATTGTTTCCTCATTTCTTTGTTCATCTGAAAAGGTCTATATTTGGGTGTAAAAACTCATGTTGTCCCATCCTTTCCATTTTCCACAGTCAGGATTTTTTGTCCTTGTCATTTTTGTCCCAAATACCTAAATAAAAATGAATGGTTGTAGCTCAAAGGAATTTATTTGAGCCTTGTAACATTTCTAAATTATCTGTCCTTGGAGAAAATTTCATCTCCGAGCTCAAATGGTCATTTTTCCACATTTTACGGTTTGACGGGCGTTTCTCCCGGTCAAATTTATATCCTTGCATCAACAAGAAACATGGCCTCTTTTGGTTGGACATAGCTCGGCAAGGTACTTCAAAAATTTCATGAATCACCTCAACTTAAAAAACCTATCTACGTGGAAGAATGGCGTTCATTTGAAGGTTCACTTTTTGGTTTGGCCTTGGAGTTACGTTGGGAGGACACATGGAGGTTTACGTTGCTTTTCCCAGACTTTGACAAATTTTTATGCAGCTGGTACAGTTTGACAGAATAGGGACAAGTGGTGAGCCCACGCTTGTTCTGGGTCTCTACTCTTGGGCTCTATGTTGAAATTGCGCCATGAAGACACTTGGAGGCTTCTACTGGGTCTTCCCATACTTAGTCTTTTTTTTAAATATTTTGAGAGGCCTGGGACACATGGAGGGACCACACATGTTTGAGGACCGGCCCTTGAATTTTATTTTAAAGAAGCGCTAGGAGGACACTTGGAGGTTACCGCTCACTTTGCATTGTTCTTGGACTTTTCAATGGCTAAAGGATATTACCTCAGACTCTGACACATGGTGCATTCCACTGAGCTTTAAGCCTTCAAACAAATTTTGTCAGGCCAGGACATGTGGTGAGCCCGTGCTCATTTAAGGTCTCAACTTTTGGGTACCATCCCAAGATGCGCCATTGTGACGCGTGGTAGTTTGAAAATTCAAAGGGGTGGGGAAGTAGACCATCGGAGGTAACTTGGATTTTTTACCTCTTGTCATCAAAAGGATTAAAATATCAAAATGGCCTACAAGCCCAACAAGAAGGAGGTCAAGGTTGGCTTTGAAAATGTCAAGTGGTGGGGAGGCAGGCCATTGGGGGCAACTTGGATTTTTTGCCCCTTGATATTCAACAGACTGAAATCATCAAAATGACCTGCAGGCCCAACATAGGATAGTCAAAATTTGCTCCAGTCAATGGCGGAGGGGCAGAGTTGTGGGGGAGACTTGGAAAATTTTCCCTTTTCCAAAAAAGAGGTGAAACGGTAGAATTTGGTCATGGTTCCTTTGGGACCCACCTTAGGAAACGTGTCAAGCTTATTTCTCAAGGGCAGAGGTGCGGAGAAAAATGTGAAAATTTTACATTTTTCCAAAAATTACAAAAGGAAAAAAGGAAACCGCAGGCCCATTTAAATTGGATCTCCCACGTGGACGGTCCAAATTCATAATAGAAAGATCGACGACAACTATGTGTCTGTATCTGATTTTCCACCATTTTTCTCCAAAGTTCCTGGGGATGTGTATTCTTATGGTTTTTTATCATTTCTTGGAGTCTCCTGCACGCCAAATAAAGAGGAACATTAATCTGGTATCTTGGTTTGGTGGGGAAGGTCTGTAAATGTCTCTCACCATTAAATATGCAATTTGACAATCGGATTAGACCTGATTTTTCTTTCCTTGGCACGTGAAAGACCTATTGATATCTTGGTTTGGTGAGAAAAATATGGGAATGTATTATACCATTAAGATGAGATCTTACATCTGGGCTTGATCTGATCTTCCATTTTTTCTTCTCTGGCACACAAAGAACTAGATTTGACAGATTAGGGGTGGAAGTGGTTGGCGAGTAGAGGGAAAAGTCATCTACCGGAAGGAGTTAAATACGGGAGATGTTTGAAGAGATCTACCCCCTGAGCACCTGAAATCTTTTTGTAAATCTGATTCCGAGAGTCACAACACACAATGGTGCTTAGAATGTTTCTAGTTTTGAGTGGGAAAGTCTCTATTGTAAAATGTTATAAATTACATGAATTTTTCATGCAAATGGTTGGAAGGTTGGAGTGTTAGAGGTCAGAACTGATTTTCTAAGAGAAAATATTGATAGAGCCCATCTTTCTAAGGGATTGTTTGAGAAACCTGTATATCTCTTTTGTGTTAAACTTGATTGTGTCAAGGTGGTTGCGAGTGTACAACCATTGACAAGTTCTGAGATTGTTCTATAAACTTTCCTTGGCTAATAAGTTTAATCAAATTTGAGTTATTTTATGTTGACTTTGAGCAATTAGTGTCTTCTTTGTTTTAGAATGTCTACAAATAGTTCTATTCGTTTTTGTTGCAATCTTGTATTAAAATTTTATTCAATTACACAGGTCTCACTCCTTGTGACATTTTAGTGGAATCTCCAATTTCATCTCTTAAGAGAGCTTTCAATTGGAAGTGAAATAAATGATTTAAACTCACTTTTCTTTCATTTGCTTCACAAAGATTATCTGTAAGCCTCTGGGTGTACCTTAGGCATGATTTGTCTTAGATTTTGATGTTTTGATGGGTTCTCTAACTCGATCCTTCACGTTAGAAATATCTTAGGTTGTGTGAAAAAGTGCTAATCTTGGTCTCCATTTAAGCACATATTCTGGCTAAATGGACATTTTAGCTATTCTAAAGCATTCTGTTGTTTAGACTTTCCACTTTGTAAGAGTTCTCAAAGATCTAGAAAATCAAGTTCACTCTGCCTCACCTCTCACCAAAAAAATTATTTTAAAACAACTAATCCTACCCATACTACCCATGTTTGTCCTATGTGTGAACAAAAGCATAATTCCATCACCAAAGCATGCAGAAACAATCAAAATCTCAAATTTCTTTAGTAGCCTGAACCTTGCCCAGAAAATATCTCCATTATCTAGGGTGACAACTCGTGAGAGTTATATTTTGTTGCATTGATCATATTTCCTCCAAGGTTTCCTTACCAACTACATTAGGAAGGATATCCCCATCTCCTCCATAAACAACATGCTACAAAAGGGTCCTCTGACCTTGGTTGAAAAGGCACAACCTAAAATAGTGAGGATAGATCAACTCCTCTTAAGGTGCCACCCACTCTTGTTCAAAGCCTGAGTGCTAAAAATTCATACAGATTGCTTCCCTGGCTACAAAAGGACATAAATGATCATTTATCTTCCTCTGATCATAGTTCCAAGTTCATGATACTACTTGGCCTTTGAAGGAGATTAAATTTAGGTACCAACACACTTCTTGGTGCCATTTCCAGGGACCTAGTGGATTGTAGTTCACATTCAAAACATGGTAAAAAACTTTTTGTATGCTCCAAGTTATGTCTGTAATCATTTTAGTGTTCACACCTAGTGCACTAGATTTCATTTGATAAATATGGGTAAAGAAAAGCTAGAGTCTTTCCATTTCTAGTTTTTAGCATTGACTGATATTTGACAGATCATGTTTAGTGCATTTGCACAACTAAGGTGGAAATCCTTAGTGGATACTCCCTATTGATCTGATTTTTAATGATTACCAGTGTCATAAAACTCTGTCAAAGTCAGATTTGTTACTAATATTTGCAAAGCTATAAGGAAGAAGATATTTCTTTGCTAGGGATCCTGCTAGGACATTGTTTCCAGAGCTAGGAAAAACAAAATCAAAAGGAAGAAAATCCTGGAGAGTTTTGGGATATCAGCAGACAAGAAGGGGGATCTCCATTGATGAAAATGATCGGCACATTATTGAAGACTACAATTCAAGTACTTCTGAATTAAGTAGCCTTTTTGTGGAATTGAATTCTCCAACTGGAGAGGGGCCTTCATTTTATTTTGAAAGGTTTTCTTCTCATTCTTCCCCTATCTTTTCAGAAGTTGATAGGGGTTTCCAAGAAATAAGGCCTTTAGGTGTTATCAATTTTTAAATTTATACTTCTGTGTTCAAAGGACCCTCTAACCCTTATCAGTTTGTTACCCCTCTAGGGTCACCTCCTGAAAAACGGTATGGCCCAACCCCCATCCAGACCTCCATTTGTTGCTAACACTTTTGGTCCTATAAATTTTGTAGGGATGTCTAGTTATCCAAATGTAGTTCCTCAAGAAATAAGGAACAGACTACCAAAGTTCCAAGGAAACAATGTTATAACTAGTGATCAACATTTGAAGCTTTTTATCAATATGATGAAATATTTTGAGATTGAACATGAAGATGTGTATATCAAGTTGTTTATCCATAATTTGGAAGAGGATGCAAGGGACTGGTATAAAGTTTTGCGAAATAACTCTATTGATTGTTGGAATGAGATGAGCAATGCATTTAGATTGCAGTATGGTGATAGAACTGACCCTAGTTTTCTCTTGACAGAATTTTAAAACATAAAAAAGAATCCTAATGAGTCAGTACATTATTTCAACACAAGGTTTAATAATACCTTGAGGAGATTTCCTGTTAGGATAAGGCCATGTGATGAATCATGTTTGATTAAATATTCTGATGCATTTGATAAAAATTTTGCATACTACTTAGGGGAAAAAAACCCTGCTAATTTGAGGTAGGTATTCACTATGGCTTTTCAAATTTAAAACAATATCAAGGAAATTGGAAAGCCTCTCAAGAGGGATGGTGTGAAGCTGGTTAACCAAGAAAACCCCCAAACAAGAAAGGTTGCAGATTTGGAAGAAGTTGTGAAGACTTTGGCAGGGGCTGTCAAAGAAATTTCCTACAAATTAGCCTGGGATGAGAAGGGAATTGGGCAGAACTCACAGGTTCAACACAAGCATCAAGGCCATGACAGGTTCACAAATCAACAAAGATCTGATGATAGAGGAAAGCAACCTATTGGATTTGGAAATAGACTTTCCCAAGCTAGGGATAACAGAATGGTACCTAATCCTTTGGTTGCTAGAGTTGTTGTGGTGGAGGAGACATATGTCATTGATTGGTGTGACAGATGTTTCATGCGCCATGCTCCTTGTGAAGAAGATCAGAAAGATGAAGAAGAGGTAGATGATGACAATTATGATGATGTATGCATGATGGGTTGTTCCATGAGTTCACAACAAGGGGTAACTTCAAATGAGGTGATAAGTGCCCAAACTTCTCCTACTTTTTGAGACTGCATTTATAGGGTACCTACTCTTCGTCCCTCTCATACTTTATAAGTATATAGTGTACAATATTTTTAATTGCCCAATAATGAATTTGAGTATTTAAGGGATTTAATGATAAAGAAGTATGATGGATGAATCGCATATGAGGAAGATAGACAATTACTGATGAATGTTGTTGTTTCTCAAGAGAAGGAATATAAGACAAGAAGTAAGGCTATCAAAGGGGGAGGGCCTCAATCCAAGCCAAAATCTCCATTACTTTCAAATATTCCTAAAGACGCTCCTAGGAAATATGTACCTTCCAAAATCCCTGCAATTCCAAAAAAAAATCATACCCCTCCCCATGCCCAATCTATAAAAAATCCTGTACCACCTAGTGAGTGTGTTACCTTTCCTTCCAATATTTCCTTGCCAAATAATGTCTCATATGAAATTGCCCAAGTTTTAAGTCAAATCAAAGTCTTTTTTCCAATTGCTGACTTTCTTAGGATTCCTAAGCACAAAAAGAGAGCATTTGAATACTTGGGGTTGAAATAAGAGAAGACTGTCCTAGGTAGAGATGTAAATATTTTGGAGACTCCTCCAATCGTTGAAGAATTAGAGACACCACTAGCATTAGAGGAATTTGGTGAACCACATAAGGTATATTTGGGAACATCCTTTGTAGAATCTCAACTAAATGTGGATCCATTCTTCACTACCATGATCATTAAAGATAGATTGCTACACAACTACATGTTTGACTCAGGGGCATCATGGAATGTTATGCCCCTTGAAGTTGTGAATGAGCTAGACATCAAGGTAACAACAACATATGGGAAGTGTACTGCTATGGACTCTAGAGAGGTGCCAATGGTAGGGTCTATGAAGGGATTGGTGGTGCAGCTTGCAGCTTACCCAGGTAAAAATTTAAAACTTGATGTTGTCATTGTTGACTGCCTAGCCATGTGGGGCATGTTATTATCTAGAAAATGGGCTACAAGTGTTGGGGGGAGTGTCCAAATGGACATGTCCTATGCCACCATCCAAATTGAGGGTAGTCTTGTCAGGTTATATGGGGAAAATAAGATGTAGAATTATTGAAGATCCCAACAATGCATCAGATGAAGTATTGAACATAAGTATTGATGTTGATAACTTTTTAGGATTTGTTGATGGAAAGGGACACAAGATTGAAGAATGTAAGTGTATTGAACTAGTGGTCTCTCCTTGGACTCTATTTTTTGATAGAGCTTACTCTAAGTTTCGAAATGGTGATGGTGTCGTTATGCTTTCTCCAAGTCAGAAAAAATTTGTTTTCTCCTTCTAACTCAACTTTGAGTGCACTAACAACATTTTTGAGTATGAGGCACTATTGTTGTGTTTAAGAATTGCTAGGAAATATGGTGTCAAGGACATCATTGTCAAAGGAGACATGGAATTGATAGTAACAAAAGCCAGAAAAATGTATGCCAAAAAGAATCAGCGAATGAAACAGTAGAATCATACAGTTTGGGATTTCATTGAGATGTTTGATTCGTTCAACATTGTGCATCATGATAGGAAGTTCAATGAATTAGTAGACAAACTTGTAGTGTTGGGGTCACATTTTGACAATTGTACAATATCCCCATATTGTGAATATGATGTGGAAGTATTGATAAGACCCTCTATCCCTGAAAACATTAAACACTGGCAGGTATTTGATGGTGATGCCCAGATCAAAAAAAAATCGTAGAACAAGGGAGAGTTTGTTGATCAATGTATTGATTTGGAGCCAATGATATGTACAATAGAGGGAAAGGAAACCTTGTTTGGCAAGGGCATCATCCACCTGAAGACCAATACCATTCCTAAAAGGTTGGTTACTCTTGATTCCAATTTTGATAATGTTGATCACATGATTAACCGATGTATGGAAACCTCAAGGGATATTGAGGAGCATGACCTTGGAACAAAGGAAAAACCATGGAAGATTTGGTTAGGAAGAAATCTTAGCAAGGAGGAGAAGCAGTCATACATCCAATTGTTGAAAAATTATCGAGATTTCATGGCTTGGACCTATTCTAAACTAAAAGCATACAGAGAGAACTTGTTTCAACATGAGATTCCCTTGTAATCCAATTCAAATCCATTCAGGAAGAAACAAAGGCCCATCAATCCACTCTTATCACTCAAAATGCAAGAAGAATTGAAGAAGCTAAGAGATGGAGGGATTATCTAGCCCACAAGGTATTCTTCTTTGGTTACAAACCTAGTGCCAGCGAGAAAGAAAAATGGTGACATCAGGCTATGTGTGGATTTCAAGAATCTAAACAGAGCATCAATGAAGGATAATTATCCTTTACCAAATATGGAGAACACACTGTATTTAGTGATTGGTTCTGAGTTGTTTTCCACCTTGGATGGTTTCTTTGGTTATAACCAATTTGTGGTGAAGGAATGATAAAGGATCAAGACAACCTTTACTACTCCTTGGGGGACCTATGTTTATGTCAGGATACCCTTTGGTCTAATGAATGCTAGAGCCATCCTTCAAAGAGAAATGGATGTTGCTTTTGTTGGTTACATCAATGAGTTTATTGCAATTTATCAAGATGATGTAACTATATTTTCTAGGAAGAGAAGTGATCACCTACTGCACTTGGAGAAGATGCTAATAAGATGTAGATAATAGGACATCTCACTCAATCCAAAGAAGTGTCGTTTTGGAGTACAGAAGGAAAAGTTACTTGGCCACATTGTGTCACAAGAAGGGGTGATGATTGATTCAGAAAGAGTAGAGGCCATTGGCAAGTTCCTAATCCCAAGGATTAATAAGGGAATTTAATCCTTCTCTGGGAAAATAAAATTCATTAGAAGATTCATATCAAAATTTGTTGAGTTGACCATTCCAATCACTTCCATACTGAAGAAAGACAAGGTCATCAAATGGGAAGAGGTTTTCATCCAAGATTTCAATGGGATTAAAGGGGCACTAAAGCATGCACCTGTTCTAGTAGCTCCAGATTATAAGAAACCCTTTCAACTATTCTCTTTTGCTTTAGAGAACACTATTGCTTCTGTCGTGCTGTAGAAGGATGCTGAAGGGGATGAGAGGATGGTTTCCTTTTTTAGTAAGGCATGGCAGGGGACTAAGCTAAAGTACACTATTATGGAGAAGCACGAATTTTCCTTAGTAAAAGAAACAAAGGTCTTTAGGCCTTACATTTTGAGCTCTAAAATTGTTGCTTATATTCCCCACACTATGGTGAAAGACATCTTATCAGAGATGGAATTATCAAGCAAAAGGTGCAGATGGGTGAACAAGTTGCAATAATATTACATGGACATCCAAACCACGAAGTTGGTGAGAGGTTTGCGCTTGGATAAGCTTATGGCTAAAATAAACTTGCAAACTATTGAGGTAAATGAGGTAGAAGAAGGTAGGGTAGATGTTTTCAAAAAATGATAAGTTCTGAGTGGTACAAGGATGTGATTTTTTTTATCTCAGACATTTATATTGTCCTGAGTATTTGAGTAAGAACTAGAAAAGAGCCCTTAAGTTAGCTTCCCTGAAATATGTCATTATTGATTATGGGTTAGCTTGGAAGAACCTTGAGGGAGTTCTCTTAAGGTGCATTACTGAAGATGAAGCCCCCAAGATAATTGTTGATATTCATGGAGGAGTTTGTGGGGGGAATTTTGCTGGAAGAGTCACAACACACAAGATCTTGAGGGCTGGTTATTGGTGGCCAACTCTCTTCAAGTATACAACTCTTTTGGTTAGAAGATGTGAGTGTTGTTAGCACTTCTCTAGAAGACTGAAAGCTTCAAGCTCCCTACCTTTGCAGCCTGTATCAAGTGAAGCCCCATTCAAGCAATGGGGAATGGATTTCATTGGTGATATTTTAGACCCTTCAAGTCTTAGCCATAATTGGATTCTTGTAGCCACTGATTACTTAACAAAGTGGGTGGAGGAAATCCCCACCAAGAGAGTAACACACCAAATTTTCATGGACTTCATGTTGAACCATATCAGCTACAGGTTTGGGGTGCTAGTCAAAATTGTTACTGAAAATGCCATGAAATTTAGAGCTAAACCCTTGGTAGCAATGTGCAAAGAATACATGATCAATTTGACATATGCCTCTAATTACAATCCCTAAGGAAATGGACAAGCTAAGTCCAGTAATAAAAATTTGTTGAAGATTATCAGAAGAACCTTGGAGCTAAACAAGAGAAAATGGGGTGAGTAGTTGAAGTTTTCTATCTGGGCTGATTGAAATACTGTTAAAAGAGCCACTGGAAAGATTCCATTTGAGCTGGTATATGGAACTCAGGCCCTGCTGCCCCTGCATATGCAATTATCCTCATATCAGTTCATTCAACAACTGGAAGATCAAGAAGTAAGTCCATATGATGCCTGCATTAACCAGATTGTTGAACTCAATGACTCAAGGAGGGAATCCCACCAAAGGCATGTAAAGTTCAAAGAAAATATGAAGAAGTTGTTTGACAAGAAGGTCACCCCAAGAGCTTTCAATGTTAGAGATCTTGTACTGTTATGGGATAGTAGGCATGAAGATAAGGGCAAGCATGGAAAATTTGACGCTTTATGGATGGGCCCTTACTCCATTGACATTTGAATTGGTGAACTTACCTTCTTCTTGAAGGAATTGGAGGGGGAATTGCTTGAATTTCCTGTCAATGGCATGCATTTGAAACATTTATTGGATTGATTCCCCATAATCAAGGTGAGCATCATCTGTATAGTGTATAGTTTGTTGTTTTGTTTTCTATTCTTCGTGTTTTAGATCATTCCGGCCCCTGGTGGCCTAGTTTTGCTGGTTTCTTGGTTCCTTTTTGGGGAGACAGTTTTGGTTTTATGCTTTGCAAGCTGACTCCTTTGCCCAATGAATATTTTTGGCACTTGATCTACCTTTGTTCTTAAGGCACTCGTAGGGAGTGCCCATCCCCGAGTCAAAGCTGATGTTGGTGCTCAAAATAGTCTTGCCACAATTTTCCAACAAAAATCTATCAATTTACGGTCTCTGTCACATTTTATCTTCCCGTATTTTGCCTGAAAGGTATCCATCTTCCTTTTGTTATTGTAATAAGTCCTTTCCTAGATTGAGGATCACGTATAGATCCAAAATTGTTTCCTCATTTCTCTGTTCATCTAAAAAGATTTGTATTTGGGTGTTTTTGTCTCCTGAAAACTGCTCTACATTTTCATAGCAAAATTCAAATTTTTTGAGTTCATGTCCTTTGTTGGTGTTTAAGCCAAGTTAGAGATTCAAGAATTTAGCAAAAGTTGTGCCCTAGTGATGTTTAAATCTTTGTTTTTCTCATTTTGAGAAATTCTCCATCTTCTGATCTGTGCACATAATATCCTTTTTGCAACCTCCATTTTTGATCGAAATTGTTCACTTGTTCTATGACATGGGTCATCAAATCATTGTTTTGCCTCCATGCCTCTGGTTCATGAAGGAAATTAAAAAATTGGACTCAAAATGGCAAAATTCTCTTCCTCTGTGTGTTTTTTCCATAGTCGGGATGAAGGGTATCTTTTTCCAGTCAAATTTTGACCCCAATGAATGCATGTACATGGTCAGATCCTATTGGATGGGGAGGAATGGTGTTTTTTATGAACTTAACACTTTTGGTCACTTTTGACAAAAATGGTAAATTTACCCTGCGACCCCAGATTGTTTGAAGTTTTTGATTTTAGTTCATTGCGGAAAAAGTGGAAGTTTTTGTCCCAAGCTGCACAAGTTCAATTGGGACCTGAAAATCCAAAATTACCAATTGAGGAAAAAGTGGAAGTTTTTGTCCCAGGCTGCACACATTTAGTTCGGACACTTGGGACCTGAAAATCTGGATTGACCAAAAAATTTAAAAGCATGAGAGTGCACTGGCAGAGGAAATTGAGTTTTTAAGCCTTTTTCCAAAAAGGGTTAAAATGTTTAGAAAAGAGTTGTGACCCCGTCTCCAACCAGAATGTACCATGTTTCCTAAACAAATCAGAGCAGTGGGTCAGTGGAGAAATTTATGTTTTTGAGCCTATTTGCAAAAAAGGTGAAAAATTAAAAAGTGACCTGCAACCCCGATCAGGCTTTAAAGGGAAAAATTCAAAGTTGAAGCCCATAGGGATAAAGTCAAAGGTGAAGCCCACCATTGAAATGTCAAAGTGGGAGAGCAGAACGGTAGAGAACATTCAGTTTTTTAGCCTTTTTCCAAAAAAAGTTAAAATGTTTAGAAAAGAGCCACGACCCCGTCTCCAACTAGAATATGCTACGTGTCCTAGTCAAATCAAAGCAACGGGCCGGTGGAGGAAATTGAGTTTTTGAACCTTTTTCCAAAAAAGGTTAAAATGTCAAGAAAATGGCCCTGATCCCATTTCCAATAAGAATGTGCCACGTGTCTAAGTTGAAATTTCAAAGCAAGGCTGCGGGCCAATTTGTTCCAAATTGCCAAATCTCACGAAAACTAAAAAAATGCAAAGGGCTTCCCCCGTAACTGCTCCAATCCCTTCCTGACATATGGACGACCTAATTTCAAAGTTAGAGGAGAAAATCAAATGGTCTATATTTTAACTGGTAAATCAAATGTAATGGTTGCTTTGCAAGATCTGGTTTTTAACCCGCCATGAACATTTTCTTCACAACAAAGGAATTCGAAAAGTCATCGAGGATCTGTAAATATTGTAACCATTTAGGCAAATGATATAATGGATTCTCAACCTCATTATAGGGGTGGGTGATTGATTTTTGAAAAGACCAGAGTGCTTTGTACCTGGAAAAGATAGAAAACACCATTCTTCTTCTATTTTCTCTTCTTCCTTGAATTTCATCCATTCTCAAGCTCTGTACAAACTCTGCTCGAGCTTCAATAATAAAAAGAAGGAATGATTGCCTCTTTGATTAAGGAATTGATTGGTACTTTACAACCAATGAGTTTCATTCGGTCTTGTAGCTTCTCCTACGTATTTGTTTTTCTTCTTATTATAAATGCATATAAATGAAATTTCTAATTAATGTGTGTGGGCATATGATATTCTACTCACAACATTAGTTTCTCCTATCTGCATTCCCAGCCCCTTTCCCCTTCTTAGAAAAAGTTCTTCTCTAGTGAGAAATTGCTAGCTTTGCCACAAGGTCAGTGGAGTGCCCCTGTTGGATCTCTGGTCGGAAGGCCACCATTGAAATCCAATTTTTCATGCATGCACATACGTAAGCTTCACCATTCAAGTAGAGGGACTTAGATTCCCATAGCACTGGTTTGAAACCCACCAATTTTCCCACAAGAAAAAATTTCTTGCCAACAGTTTTTGGCTCCCACCGTGGGGTAGATTTGGTAGCATTTGCACCTAAAAATGACCTCAGGGTCATAAAATACAAAAAAAATATAGAAGAAAATTTTGTGGAGATTGAATAATCACACAAACTTCATGGATGTAAATCATGGCTTTTCTAGGAAATCCTCCTGTTGAGATACATGATTTACTCTTTCACATCCAAGAAGACATTGCTTCCGATCTGAGAGAAGCTATTTGGAATAAAAGACAAATTTTCAATCAATAATTCATTTCCATAAGGATTATGGACCTGGAAGAGGAACGTGCTATCAAATTGGAATGGCAGAGACAAATTCTAGCACCCCAGAGAAGAGCATAAAATTTGAAGCTAGCTGATAGAAGGTACACCCAGCAACTGAGGCTTAGAGGATGAATTGATCCCACATTTGAAGAGCTTGAAAGAGAGGTAGTTGTTGAAGAGGAGATAAGGGCTCAACTTGAAGAAATAGAAAGACTCCAAATTGAAGCAAAAGAAAGAACAACAACAAAAACAACCTTAGTAAGATTGGAGGATAGAAACAAGAATATAATGGGTGCTCATGCGTGTGAGGAATGGAGGCATAACATACCATGGATAAGAAATACTGGTCCACTTGCTCTTCCACAACCACTTCATGACCTCGCAAGAGGTTCAAGAAAGAACTTCCCAAAATTCAAAGGGGATGGTTCTCAGCTCTAGGAAGAACATGTAGCAACATTCATCACTTCTTGTGGAGTGTTGGGAGTTGAAGATGAAGATGTTTCAGTTAGGATCTTTGTGGAGTCACTCCAAGAAAAGGTTTTGGAATGGTTCTTAATATTGCCCCCAAGATCCGTCACATGCTAGGAAGATATAAGAAGTGCATTTGAACATAGGTTCAAGAGCATAGAAGATTGTCAGGATCTACTGGTCCAATTGGTTCAATGAAGAAAGAGACCTCTAAATCAATGAAATATTTTGTAGCAAGGTATAATAGGTTGAAAAGAAGATACCAGAAGATGTGGTACCCCCAGAAAATAATTTGAAGAGGTTCTTCATTAGTGCTTTGCCACCAGAAATTGGTTTCTTCCTCAGAAGATCCCAACCAAGAACATTGAGGGAGGTTCAAGACTTTGCAGTTGAGACAGATGATGATCTAATTCTTTTTGGAAAATTGAAAGGACCAAATGGGAAGCAAAAAGGTTAGAGTTCAAATCCAATCACCACTAATCCAATGTTTCAAAAAATGGAAAATGACCTAGTTTCTTTGAAGAAGTAGCTGTCACAAATCACAATGAGGAATGATCCAAGGAGACCAAATCCTCATGATAGACCAAGAATTGCTCCACCTCCTCATAGGATTTCTCTTGAAGCACCACCAATCAATGCCATTTGTGACATTAGGGAAGTAGAGGAAGGAACAAACATTGAGGAAACTGAAGAAGAAAGCATGGATGACTATGAAAACTATCTTGAAATTGAAGAAGTTGACATCCACAATGGCCTAATTGAATGCATTGATGATGAGGATGAGGGTGATGAAGAAGCTCCAAGTTTTTCATGTGTTGTTTTCACTCAAGACAGTCCAAGAATGGTGTTTTAGCCTCAACAGTTGCAACTAAGAGTAGGAAGAACAAAGGAGATAACTCTTTGAAGCCTCCACTAAGCAAGATCATCAGCAAAGGATCACTATTGCCACCTTCCATGGAATCAGCTAGAGAGAAATCAGATTTACCAGTTGTCAAGGATCACACTACTATGCCAATTAAGTTATCTGATTCTTCTCCCAAATCAAAATTTTTTAAGAGAAATTCTCTTCTAAATACTGGTTCTGCAAGAACATCTAAATTTCAACCAAAAGCTACACCCTCATCTCCTTCCAAGCTAATTGCTACATTTGAAAAGGAGAAACTAGCACCAAAAGTAACAAAACCTCTACCATTTAAGTTTTCATCCACTACTGGAAACTCTCCCTCATCTACCATAACTCCATTTGACTTTGTGGAGCATGCAAGTAAAACCAAAGTTCAGCTCTCTGTGATTGAATACCTAAAAACATATCCTTCCCAATTTGACATATTCATCAAGGTAGTCTAGGGTGGTAACTCTACATCCCAAATCTCTAATGCTAAAGGCTTACTTCCCACACCATCCATACTAACTTCTCAAAACATGTTAGCCCTCAGTGCCTCCAACATAAAAAAAGTTGAGCCTTTCTACCTATCACTTCTCATCAAAGGCTTCCAATTGAACAATTGCATCATAGACTTTGGAGCCTTAGATAAAGTGATGCCATCAAAATTTTCAAATGCTCTTGGCCTCACTTTGACCAGGGTAAATGGCACATGCTACTCAATGGAATCCAAACAATTTCCATTGGTGGGAAGGATTAAGGATGCTCAGGTTGCACTAGTTGATTACCCTGACAAGAAGATACTCTCGACCATTTTGGTGGTAGATATCCCAACATCTTTTGGTATGATGTTGAGTATAAGTTTTTGAAGAGATATAGGTGGAGAAATAAAAATGGATTGGTCATTTGCAACTATCCCAATGAAAGGAGAAATTAAGAAACTACTGTCAGTCGGGAAAATGAAATTCACAGTAAGGAAATATGATGATCCAAGAGATAACATCCTCTTTCAAGATTGTTGGCTAGGAAAATACTTCCTTACATCACAAAAGGAAGAGAACTTGCCACTCCTCATGGAAGAAGAAGAAGGTCATATTTGGAAAATGGAGTTTGATGGTAGTCATTCCAGAGCAGGTTCAAGAGTTGGTGTAGTATTAAACTCTCCCTCCAATGAGATATATCCTTTTGCCTACAAGCTGCAATTAGATAATAAAAACAATATGGTAGAGTATGAAGTATTTATTTTAGGCATGAATGCAACACAGGGCATGGGAATCAAGAAGCTAAGATGCAAAGGTGATGCAGAGGTTGTGGTGAAGCAGGTCTGCCAGCAATATTAGGTGAAAAATCCAAGGCTCGTGCACTATAGAAATAGAGTGTGGGACTGCATTGAATCCTTTAATGCATTCTTCATTGAAGCTATCCCTAGGGATAAGAAAGAAAGGGCAGATTCTCTAGCAATGTCAACTTCTTAGTGACACCTCATCCTTATTTTGGCAAAGATAAAGTGACCATTGAGTTGATGTTCAAACCCAACATACTAGACAATGTAAATCATTGACAGGTCTTCAATGATGTTAATCAAATCCTAGCCTTCTTAGAACAAAGGGATAAATTCAATAATATGTTCTTTGAAGGAAGTGAAAACCCACACCATGAATCAGCCCCAAAGAAGAGAAGGAAGGCATTGGGGGAATTGATGAAGAGGGAGTACTCAAACTTAAAGGAAACAAAATCCCCAAAGGCCTAGTTTCTTTAGAAGACCTCTTTGACAAGCATGACAGGTTCATCCAAGAGAAAGAAAAACATTCTTCTCAGTGTCCATCTGATTTTGATCAAGAAAATATTGGTACTTCAAAAAATCCAAGGATGGTTAACATTGGTAAATGTTGCTCACCAGAAGAGAAGAGAAAGTTTGTTTCTCTACTAAAAAGGTACTCAGATGTCCTAGCCTACTCCTATGATGAACTCAAATATTTTCAGCCAAAGGAAATGCATCACTCCATTCCTTTGAAGCAAGAAGCCAAGCCCTTCAGGCAAAAATAATGGCCCTACAATCCAAAGATTGTTGATGTTATCAAATAAGAGGAGACAAATATACTCAATGCTAGAATTATTTTCCCCATCCACCATTCAACATGGGTGGATAAAATTGTGCCAGTAAGGAAGAAGAATGGGGAAATAAGGATTTGTGTAGACTTCCGAAATATGAATCAGGCATCTCTCTAGGAAAACTACCCTCTTCCAATCATGGATCATATTTTGCAAGCAGTCACTAGATCTAAGATGCTCTCTTTGCTTGATGGATTCTCAGGGTACAACCAAATGAAATTCGCAGAAGAGGATTGCAACAAAACAACCTTCACAACACCTTGGGGCATGTTTTCCTACAACAAAATGCCTTTTGACTTGATCAATGCTAGATCAACTTTCCAAAGAGAAATGGACTTAGCCTTCAAATATTTGAAACATTGCATTTTCATTTACCTTTATGACCTCATAGTTTTCTCAAAGAGGAGGGGAGATCATATCAATCATTTGGAGAAATTCCTTGCCATGTGTAGGAAACATGGCATTTATCTAAATCCAAAGAAGTGCATCTTTGGAGTCACATAAGACCAAGTTGCTAGGACACATTGTGAATGAACATGGATCACACATTAATCCTGAGAGGGTCAGAGCTATCCAAGCACTAGCCTTACCAACCAACAAGAAGGGATTTCATTCATTCTTTTGAAAGGTAAACTTCCTTCGTCGTTTTGTACCTGAGTTTTTAAAACTAAGCATATAACTTCAATGATGAAACCTCAAGCAATTTTCAAGTGGAATAAGAAAGGAAAAACAACATTTGAGGAGATCAAGAAAGCCATTACCAAATCTCCAACTCTTGTATCTCCATATTTCAACAAGGAGTTCATCATGTATTGTTATGCATCAGAACATACACTCTCTATTGTCCTTGTTCAGAAAAATAATGAAGGTTTGGAAACATCCATTACTTTCATGAGCTATCCTTTGAAAAATTATGAGCTAAAGTACAGCCAATTTGAGAAACATGCCTACGCAGTGGTCAAATATGTTAAAAGTTTCAGATTCTACATTCTCAATTCCCATACAATGGTGATGGTCCCTGGAAGTGCAATCAAGTCTATTTTAACTCAACAAGATCCTAGGGCTAAGAGAGAAAGTTGGATTGCAAAGACCCAAGAGTATGACTTGTTAGGGAATAATAGATAAAATATGCGAAATAATCCTTTACAGAATCACAACAGTAGAAACTAATATGCTGAAAATATTATAGATCTCAAATAAAAGTACAGAATAAATAACACAACACAGAAAGATAGTATTTAATGTGGTTCACCCAATTTGGGCTACATCCACCAAGAATCACTTGGTTAGATTTTATTACAAGCCTCCACTCTCTCAATACAATACCCAGATCCATTTGGAGCTATGTTCAACAAACTCTACAAAATTCACACCCGAATTCAAAGCACATCTGCAATGCATTTGCTTGTCTATCTATCATATGCATAAGACCATATAAATAGACAATTACTTAAGCAGCTTGATACAAAACCGTGGGTGTCAAAACCGTGGGCAAAAACTGTGGTTATCAAAACAATGGGCCCAAATACAACCCATAATGGTTACCCATTACCCATGGGTTAATAAACCACGCATGAAAATTTTCTTCGGGGGCTTTGCCCCTGAGCCCCCATTGATCGGGGGGGCTTCACCCCCTCGAACCCCCTTGACCCGCTCACTAGTGAGCGGGACCGCCGTAAAAATACCTGAGTGTAACACATAGAGGGTGTATCACACTCTAACATGAAAACAAGCTCCACAAACATAACAATCTCCCACTTGGAGACTGATTTCCACTAAGCAAGCTTCTCAACCCTTCACTGTCATCCGTGAAGGCAAACCAAAGTTGAACATAGCTTTAGTTTATCCCTTGTGACCACCTTGGTCATCATGTCTGTAGGATTCTGACTGGTATGAATCTATTCCAACTTTAACTTATCTTCTTCTAAAGCTATCCTAATGAAGTGATATCTCAACTCTATATACTTCATCCTGGAGTGGAAAGAAGAGTTCTTAGCTAGGTTTATAGCACTCTGACTATCACTATGCAGCTTACATTCCTTCTGCTTATGCCCCAACTCCTCAAGAAAATGGTGTAACCAAATCATCTCTTTGCTTACCTCTGTGGTAGCAACATACTCAGCCTTCGTGGTTGATAAAGCCACCAGCTTCTGTAGTCGTGAAATCTAGCTCATTTATGTCCCACATACAGTGTAAATATAACCTATCGTGCTCCTCCTGTTGTCAACATCTACAGCCATGTCTAAATCTACATAACCATGTAAAGTGGTGTCTGATCCACTGTAGCACAAAATTTTCCCCATGGTCCCTCTCAAATACCGAAGGATCTACTTTACTGCTTTCGAATGCTCTTTACCTGGATCACTCATAAATCTACTCATAGCTCCCACTGCATGGGTAATATCAGGCCTAGTGTACAACATAGCATACATCAAACTGCCAACCGCTGATGAGTAAGGTACCTTGGACATCTAGTTTCTTTCCTGCTCTGTCTTGGGACACTACTTCTTTGATAACTTAAAATGGCCTACCAAAGGAGTCCCAACTGGTTTAGCATCCTGCATGTTAAACCTATCCAATACCTTCTTAACGTACTCTTCCTGAGATAAATTCAGCTTTCGTTCCTTCCTATCCCAAGTTATCCTCATACCAAGGATTTTTCTGGTTGCCACCAAATCCTTCATATGAAAGGATTCACTTAGTTGTTTCTGGAGTATTTTTATTTCCTGCATGTTTTTACCTATAACCAACATGTCATCAACATATAAACATAGGATAATATAACTTCCATCCTCAAATTTCTTTGTATACACGCAATGACCAGAATGACATCTAATATAACCTTGCTCCATCATGAAGCTATCAAACTTCTTATACCATTGACGTGGAGCTTGTTTCAGGCCATACAAGCTCTTCTTCAATTTGCACACCATCTCCTCTTTACCTTTGACTTCATATCCTTTTGGCTGCTGCATATATAGCTCCTCCTCCAAATCACCATGGAGAAATGCAGTCTTTACATCTAACTGTTCTAAGTGCAAGTCTTCTGCTGCCACTATTCCAAGAGCAGTTCTGATATAAGTCATTTTTACTATAGGAGAAAAAATCTCATCAAAATATATACCTTGTTTCTGTGCAAACCCCTTGACCACCAACCGGGTCTTATATCTTTTCTTTCCTCCTTCTTCATCTTTAACTCTGTACACCCACTTGTTCTGCAATGCTCTTTTTCCTTCTGGTAGCTTCACCAAATCCCAAGTCTGGTTCTCCATGAGAGACTTATGCTCCTCATCCATGGCTTGCTCCCACTTCTTACTGGCATCTACCTGTATTGCTTCATCAAAGCTCTCTGGCTCTCCACTATCAGTGAGTAATAAATAATAAAGAGAAGGAGAAAAATGTTCAGGTTCTTTTCTTACCCTAGAAGACCTCCTCACTGTAGGAGTTTGGGGTTCCTGTTGAGTAGGTTCCTGAACTGATTCATGGGTCACTTTCCCATCTGGAAGATCCTCTACCACTACATATTATTTCTTGGATTCTTCCTTATTTTCCTGCAACTGTTGCTTATACATGACTTTCTCATTAAAGACCACATCCCTAGACTGAATGATTTTCTTGTCTTTAATACTCCAACATTTAAATCCAAAGTCATCACCACCATAACCAATAAAAGTGCATTTTTCTAATTTAGCCTCTAGTTTGGTCCTATCATCCTTGTCAATATGAACAAACACCTCACATCCAAAGACTCTAAGAAATGAGTAATAAACTATCTTACCATACTAAGCCTCCTCAGGTATGCCTCCATCCAAGGCACTTGAGGGTCCTCTGTTTATCAAGTACACAGCTGTGCTCACCGCTTCTGCCCAAAAATAAAGAGGCAGTCCTGCATGTATCCTCATGCTCCTAACACGTTCCATTATTGTTCTATTCATCCTTTCTGACACCCCATTCTGCTGCGGGGTTCCTGGAACCATCTTTTTCCTATGGATTCCATTCTTAGAACAATAATCATCAAATTCATTGTTGTAATACTCCCCTCCATTATCTGACCTGAGACATTTTAACTTAAGACTAGTTTCATTCTCTACCAAGGCTTTCCATTTAACAAAAGTATCAAATACATCATATTTGTTTTCTAATACAATAAACCCAAACTTTCCTTGTTGCATCATCAATAAAAGTAACATAATAACTTGAACCCCCAAGAGATGATACCCTAAGCCGGCCCCCACACATCAGAATGTACCATCTCTAACTTACTCTCTTTCTTCGTAGGTCCAACCTTGAGAAACCTTACTCGCTTCTATTTCCCATATATGCAGTTCTCACAGAAATCCAAACCTATTTATGTATATCCAGGTAAATTCTTCTTTATGATGTCCATGCCCTTATGGCTCATATGACCGAGCCTATAGTGCCATAATGTTGTATCTACATTTGAAGCCACAAGATTACAATCATTAGTACTATCAGTGGATAAATACAAGGTTCCAACCTTCTTACCTCTTACCACCACAAGAGCACCCTTGGTAACCTTCCAAGAGTCAGCTGTAAATATCACAGTACAACCATCACTTCCCAATTGGCCCGCCGATATCAAATTTTCTCCTTAATGTAGGCACATGTTTGACATCCTTCAATAGCCATGTATTCCCATTCTGCATCTTAACCTAAATAGAACCTTTTCCAACTATACTGCAAGGCTCATCATCACCAAGAAAAACATGCCCAAAATCCCCTTGAACATAATCAACAAAATAATGCCTATGTGGAGTAGCATGAAAAGAAGCCCCTGAATCTAAAACCCCAAGATTCAGTAATATTATGCCAAAGAAAGAATCAAAGCATCCTGTCACATACATTCGGCACTGATGCCACATTTGCCTCCTTGTTTTCTTCCTGCTTGTTTCTTCTTATCCTCGAAGCTCCCAATATTCGCTTTTTGGATGCCTGGAAACTTTCCACAGTGCATAACATACAATCTTGCTATGATTAGATTTTGACCTTGCCCAATCTTTCAAATTTTCCATGGTTTCCTCTATTCTTTTGTCTCCCTCTAGTTTCCACTGTCAAAGAATTCACTGACAGTAGAAGATTCACCAAAGTTATTGACTTCTTTGCATTTCACTCACTTAGAATCACCTCTACAACATCCTCTTAACTTCTTCAACTTCAAGTTAGCTGGAACCGATTTGCTTACCTTCGCCATTACTAGGCTATTCCAACTTTTCTAGGTAAAGAGCACATGGAATTAATAAAGCCCTAACTTCTTCATCAAATTCTATTGTAACCTGAAGCTAGCATATTCACTACCATATTGAAATCATTTAACCTGATTTGCTACTGAACTATTGTAAGACATCTATCTGTTAAGATAAGATAAACCTTATCATTTTACATGGGTTCCACATTTTTAGACTTTTTACACAAGAGCATCCTTGGTAACCTTCCAAGAGTCAGCTGTAAATATTACAGTACAACCATCACTTCCCAATTTCCCCGCCGATATCAAATTTCTCCTTAATGTAGGCACATGTCTGACATCCTTCAATAGCCATGTATTGTCATTCTGCATCTTAACCTAAATAGAACCTTTTCCAACTATACTGCAAGGCTCATCATCACCAAGAAAAACATGCCCAAAATCCCCTTGAACATAATCAACAAAATAATACCTATGTGGAGTAGCATGAAAAGAAGCCCCTGAATCTAAAACCAAAGATTCAATAATATTATGCAAAGAAAGAATCAAAGCATCCTAACATACATTACTTGATGCCACATTTGCCTCCTTTTTTTATTCCTATTTTTTCTTCTTGTCTCGAAGCTCCCAACATTCCTTCTTTGCATGCCCAAACTTTCCACAGTTCTAACATACAATCTTGCTCTTAGATTTTGACCTTGCCCAATCTTTCAATTTTCCATGGTTTCCTCTATTCTTTTGTCTCCCTCTAGTTTCCACTGTCAAAGCATTCCCTGAAGTAGAAGATTCCCCAAAGCTTTTTCTTTGCATTTCCTCACTTAGAATCACCTCTACAACATCCTCAAACTTCAACTTCAAGTTAGCTGGAACCGAGTTGCTTACCGCCATTACTAGGCTATTCCAAATTTTAGGTAAAGAGCATAGAATTAATAAAGCCCTAACTTCTTTGTCGAATTCTATTGTAACTGAAGCTATCATATTCACAACCGTATTGAAATCATTTAAATGATTTGCTACTGAACTATTTTCAGACATCTTCATATTAAACAACTTTTTCATTAAAAATATCTTGTTAGAGGCAGAGGGTTTTTCATACAACTTCCCTAATACATCCATTAGATCTTTTGTAGTCTTTTCCTTTGAAACATTAAATAATACTGAAGATGCAAGACATAGCTGGATCATTCCAAGTGCCTTCCGATCCAATAAATCCCATTCCACATTTGTCATACTCGACGGTTTGTTCACCTTCTCAGACATCGGAGTATAAAGATACTTCTGATAAAGGTAATCTTCCATCTGAATCTTCCAAAGAATAAAAATTTTCCCGTTGAATTTATCAACCCTAGATCTTCCATCATCTTCCATAGCTCCCACTCAAGCTAAAAATGTTCCCTACGATTCAACACTTTAGCAAATTAAACCAGGCTCTAATACCAATTGTTAGGGAATAATAGATAAAATATGCGGAATAATCCTTTACAGAATCGCAACAATAGAAAGTAATATGTAGAAAAATATTACAGATCTCAAATAAAAGTGTAGAATAAATAACACAACATAGAAAGATAGTATTTAATGTGGTTCACCCAATTTTTGCTACATCCACCAAGAATCACTTGCTCAGATTTTATTACAAGCCTCCACTCTCTCAATACAATACCCAAATCCGTTTGGAGATATGCTCAACAAACTCTACAAAATTCACACTTGAATTCAAAGCACATCTGCAATACATTTGCTTGTCTATCTATCATATGCATAAGACCATATAAATAGACAATTTCTCAAGCAGTTTGATACAAAACCGTGTGTATCAAAACCATGGGCAAAAATCGTGGGTATCAAAACAATGGGTACCGAAAAAAAAAACCATGGGCCCCAAAACAACCCATAACGGTTACCCATTACCAATGGGTTAATAAACCACCCATGAAAATTTGCTTTAGGGGCTTTGCCCCTAAACCCCCTTAACCCGCTCACCGTCGAGCGGGACCACCATAAAAATATCCGAGTGTAACACATAGAAGGTGTACCATACTCTAACATGAAAAAAGGCTCTACAAACATAACATGAATTGGATATTAGACCCTCTAACCTGGTAACAGGAAATGGTTTGTGTGAGATGATTTCTGAAGATGAAGCTCTCAAAGCTCAGCAGGGAGAAAAGGATGGTGTTTTCTTAGCCTGTTCAGAAGATAGTCCATGTATGCTCTTTGTCACCACCACTGATGAGTGGTATGCTGACATTTCTTACTATATCACTTATGTAGAATGCCTTCCTCATCTTGATTACAAACAAATAATGACACTCAAGCTAAAGGCATCCAAGTTTGTGATCTAGAATCATGCACTTTACAAGAAAGGCATAGATTGTTGTTTCCTCATGTGTGTAGATAAGGAGAAGCAAGAAAAGTTTCTCAGGGCATATCATGATCAAACTTGTGGTGGGCATTTCCCAACAATGGTCACTGCACATAAGATCCTCAGAGGGAGATATTATTGGCCCTCCATCTTTGCAGACACTCAGGATTGGGTTTCCAAATGCAAAGCATGTCAACAATGTGTTGGAAAGCCATAACTAGTTGCGCTGCCACTCAGGCTTGTGGTGATTGAAGAACCATTTTATAAATGGGGGCTAGATTTCATTGGTGTTCTAAATCCTCATTCTAGTGCAGGGCATACTTATGTACTCACTGCAATTGATTACTTCACTAAATGGGTTGAAGCCATCCCGACCAAGCAAGCCAACTATGAAACAGTCTACAACTTCATCAAGGAGTATATCATTGTTCATTTTGGCATACCATAGAAAATTATTGTAGAAAATGCAACCTATTTCTCTTCCAAGGAGCTCAAAGAGTTCTGTTATGGCTTTAGAATCTCCCTATCTCACTCTTTTGACTACTACCCACAGAGAAATGGGCAGGCTGAGTCAAGCAAAAAGAACATTGTGACCATTGTTTATAAGCTAGTAGATGACAATTAAAGGAACTGGCACACGAAGTTATATGATGCATTGTGGGCTGATAGGATCACTCTTAAGAAGGAAATAGGTATGTCACCTTTCCAAATGTTGTATGGAGTTGAGGCAGAGATTCCTCTCATAATTGAGATGTCAGCTCTCAAGTTGCTGCAAGAAATAGAAGATGGTCAATACAAAGACTCCAGTGACAAGAGGATCCTCTTCCTAGAGAAGCTAGAAGAAAGAAGATGCCAAGTGGTGGATAGAATTAAAGAACATCAATTGAAAGTGAAGAAGATCTTTGACAAGAGAGAAAAGGCCAATAAACTCAAGGTTGGAGATTTTGTTCTGCTATGGGACAAGAGAAGAGAACCAAAGGGAAGCCATGGAAAGTTTGATTCATTATGGCTCGGCCCATTCCAAATTCATCGAGCTTGTGGTGAGAATGTTTTTATCCTCTCATACTTGGATGGAAGGCCATTGGAATTGCCTCTAAGTGGGAAATTCTTGAAATAGTATCATCGATGAAAGTGGGTTATCCCCCGTCTTGTACCATAGGTGATATTCGTAGGTGTGTTTTTCCTTTTTCTATTGTGTGGTTCTAGTTTAGTTTTTTGTGTGTTTTCTCCTTCTTCCATTCTTTCTCAAAATTGTACATGACTCTGCAAGGCCCAATGCATAAGGCACTGGTCAACGTAATATATATATATATATGTGTGTGTGTGTGTGTGTGTGTGTGTGTGTGTGTGTGTGTGTGTGTGTGTGTGTGTGTGTGTATGTATCTATATATGTATGTATATGTATGTATATATATGTATGTATGTATGTGTATATATATATATATATATATATATATATATATATATATATATATATAACTTGAGATTTTGGATCCTCATGTCATGCCCTAGTCATGCCTAGTTCACGCTATGTCCCCAAGCTAGAGCCAGTAGTTGTCTCCTGAAAACTGATCTACATTTTCATAGCCAAATTCAAGTTTTTTGAGCTCATGTCCTTTGTTGGTGTTTAAGCCAAGTTATAGATTCAAGAATTTAGTAAAAGTCGTGCCCTAGTGCTGTTTAAATCTCTATTTTGCTCATTTTGAGAAATTCTCCATCTCCTAGTCTATGCATGTAATATCCTTTTTACAACCTCCATTTTTTATCGAAATTGTTCACTTGTTCTATGGCCTAGGTCATCAAATCATTATTTTTCCTCCATGCCTCTAGTTCATGAAGGAAATTCAAAAATTGGACTCAATATGACGAAGTTCTCTTCCTCTGTGTATTTTTCCACAATCAGGATGACAAGTGTCTTTTCCCTGTCAAATTTTGATCCCAATGAATGCAGGTACGTGATCAGATCCTATTGGATGGGGAGGAATGGGATTTTTGGTGAACTTAACACTTTTGGTCACTTTTGGCAAAAATGGTAACTTTGCCCCACGTCCCCGGAAAGTTTGAAGTTGTAATTTTGGTTCATTGCGGAAAAAGGGGAAGTTTTTGTCCCAGGGTGCACAAGTGTAATTGGGACACTTGGGACCCAAAAAATATGAAATTGCTGATTGTAGAAAAAGTGGATTTTTTTGTCCCAGGCTACACAAGCTCATTTGGGACACTTGGAACCCAAAAAGCTAAAATTACTGACTGCGGAAAAAGTAGAAGTTTTTGTCCCAGGCTGCACAAGTTCAATAGGGACACTTGGGACCTGAAAAGCTGGATCAGATGAAAAATTCAAAAGCGTGAGAGTGGGCCAGCAGAGGAAATTGATATTTTGAGCCTTTTATCAAAAAAGGTTAAAATGTTTAGAAAAGACGTGACCCTGTCTCCAACTAGAACGTGCCACGTGTCCTAGTCAAATTGGAGCAGCGGGTCGGCGAAGAAATTTATGTTTTTGAGCCTCTTTGAAAAAATGGTGAAAAGTTAAAAAGTGACCTGCAACCCTGATCAGGCTTTAAAGGGAAAAATTCAAAGTTCAAGCCCATAGGTAGAAAGTCAAAAGTGAAGCCCACCGTTCAAAAGTGAAAGCGGGAGAGTGGAACGACAGAGAACTTTGAGTTTTTTAGCCTTTTTCCAAAAAATGTTAAAATGTTTAGAAAAGAGCCGTGACCTCATCTCCAACCAGAACATGCCACGTGTCCTAGTGAAATCATAGCAACGGGCCAGTGGAGGAAATTGAGTTTTTGATCCTTTTTCCAAAAAAGGTTAAAATGTCAAGAAAAGGGTTACGATCCCATTTACAATAAGAACGTGCCACGTGTCTAAGTTGAAAATTCAAAGTGGGGCTACAGGCCAATTTGTTCCAAATTGCCAAACCTAACAAAAAATCACATAATGTAAAGGGATTCCCCCGTAACTGCTTCAATACCTTCCTGCCATATGGATGGCCCAATTTCAGAGTTAGAGGAGCAAATCAAATGGTCTATATTTAAACTGGTAAATCAAATGTAATGGTTCCTTTGCAAGATTTGGTTTTTAACCTGCCATTAGCGTTTTCTTCACAATAAAGGAATTTGAAAAGGTTTCGAGGATCTATAAATATTGGAACCATTTAGGCAAAGGATATAATGGCTTCTCGACATCATTCGAAGGGCGAGCGATTGATTTTCAAAAAGACTAGAGTGTTATGTACCTGGAAAAGATAGAAAATGCCATTCTTCTTCTATTTTCTCTTCTTCTTCAAATTTCTTCCATTCTCAAGCTATGTACAAACTCTGCTCGAGCTTCAATAATAAAAGGAAGGAATTATTGCCTCTTTGATTGAGGAATTGATTGGTACTTTACGACCAATGAGTTTCATTCGATCTTGTAGCTTCTCCTACAGATTTGTTTTTCTTCTAATTATAAATGAATGTAAATGAAATTTCTAATTAATGTGTGTTGGCATCTGATATTCTACTCACAACATTAGTTTCTCCAATCTTCATTCCCACTCCCTTTCCCCTTCTCAGAAAAATTTCTTCTCTAGTGAGAAATTGCTAGCTTTGCCACAGGGTCAGTGGAGTGCCCCTTTTAGATCTCTGGTCAAAAGGCCACCATTGAAATCTAATTTTTCACGGATGCACATATGGAAGCTGCACCGTTCAAGTAGAGGGACTTAGATTCCCATAGCATTGGCTTGAAACCCACCAATTTTCCCACAAGACAAATTTTCTCGCCAATAGGTGTAAAAACTCAGGTTGTCCTGTCCTTTTCATTTTCCACATAAGGATTTGTTGTCCTTGTCATTTTTATCCCAAATAACTGAAGAAAAATGAATGGATGTAGCTCGGAGGAATGTATTTGAGCCTTGTAACATTTCTAATTTCTCTGTCCTTGGAGAAAATTTCATCTCCCGGCTCAAATGATCATTTTTCCACATTTTACGGTTTGACGGGTGTTTCTCCTAGTCAAATTTACATCCTTGCATCAACAGCAAACATGGCTTCTTTTAGTTGGATGCGGCTCGACAAGGCACTTCAAAAATTTTGTGAATCACCTCAGCTTAAAAATCATATCTACATGGAAGAATGACGCTCATTTGAAGGTTCACTTTTTGGTTTGGCCATGGAGTTATGCTAGGAGGACACGTGGAGGTTTCCATTGCTTTTCCTGCACTTAGAAAAAAATTTATGCATCTGGTATAGTTTGGTAGAACAGGGACAGTGGTGATCTCGCACTTGTTCAAGGTCTCCGCTATTTGGCTCTATGTTGAAATTGTGCCATGAAGACACGTGGACTCTTCTGATGGGTCTTACCATACTTAGTCTTTTTCCAAAAGGTTTTGAGAGGCCTGGGACATGTGGTGGGACCGCGCATGTTTGAGGACCGACCCTTGAATTTTATTTTAAAGAAGCACCAGGAGGACACTTGGAGGATACCGCTCACTTTTCATTTTGCTTGGACTTTTCAATGCCCAAAGGAGATTGCCTCAGACCCTGACACATGGCACCTTCCGCTGAGCTTTAAGCCTTCAAACAAATTTTACCAGGCCAGGACATGTGGTGAGCCCGCGCTCATTCAAGGTCTCAACTTTTGGGGACCATCCCAAGATGCACCATTGTGACACGTGGCAATTTGAAAAGTCAAAGGAGCGGGGAAGCGGACCATCAGAGGCAACTTGGATTTTTTGCCTCTTGTCATCAAAAGGATTAAAATATGAAAATGTTCCACAAGTCTGACAAGAAGGAGGTCAAGGTTAGCTTTGAAAATGTCAAGAGGTGGGGAGGTGGGCCATCGGGGGTAACTTGGATTTTTTTCCCCTTGATATTCAAAAGACTGAAATCATCAAAATGACCCGCGGGCCCGACAAAGGATAATCAAAATTTTCTCCATTCAACGGCAAAGGGGCGGAGCTGTGGGGGAGACTTGGAAAATTTTCCCTTTTCCAAAAAAGAGGTGAAATGGCATAATTAGGTCATGGTTCCTTTGGGACCCACCTTAAGACATGTGTCAGGCTCATTTTCTCAAGGGCAGAGGTGCGGAGAAAAATGTGAAAAATTTACATTTTTCAAAAATTTGTAAAAGGAAAAAAAGAACTCGTAGGCCCACTTTAAATTGGATCTACCACGTGGGCAATCCAAATTCAAAATAGAAAGATCAACAACAACTATGGGCCTGTATCTGATTTTCCGCCGTTTTTCTCCAAAGCTCCTGGGGATGCATATTCTTATGGTATTTTTTATCATTTCTTGGAGTCTCCTGCATACCAAATAAATAGGAACATTAATCTGGTATCCTGGTTTGGTGGGGAAGGTCTATAAACGTCTCTCACCATTAAATATGCAATCTGACTGGCGGATTCAACCTGATTTTTCTTTCCTCGGCATGTAAAAGACCTATTGATGTCTTGGTTTGGTATGAAAAATCCAGGAACTTCTTCTACCATTAAGATGAGATCTGACATTTGGGCTCGATCTGATCTTCCATTTTTTCTTCTCAGGCATGCAAAGAACTAGATTCAACATATTAGGGGTGGAAGTGGTTGGTGAGTAGAGGGAAAAGTGATCTACTGGAAGGAGTTGAATGTGGGAGATGTTCAAAGAGATCTACCCCCTAAGCAGCTGACAAATTTTTACAAATCTGATTCTGGGAGTCACAACACGCAATGGTGCTTTGAATTTTTCTAGTTTTGGGGGGAAAAGGCTCAATTGTAAAATGTTACAAATTGCATGAATTTGTCATGTAAGTGGTTGGAAGGTTGGAGTGTTAGAGGTCAGAACTGATTTTCTAAGAGAAAAGCTTGATAGAGCCCATTTTTCTGAGGGAGTGTTTGAGAAACCTGTATATTTATTTTGTATTACACTTGATCATATCAAGGTGGTTGCGATTGTACAACCATTGAAAAGTTTTGAGATTGTTCTAGAAATTTTCCCCTGTTGATAATTTTAATCAAATTTGAGTTATTCTATGTTTACTCTGAGTAATTGGTGTCTGCTTTGTTTCATAATGTCTAAAAATAGTTCTATTTGTTCCTATTGCAATCTTATATTGAAATTTTTGTGAAATCATAGAGCCTTCATCTTGGATGAGATAAACAAATTTAAAATCAATTCACTTTCATTTTTTGATAAAGATTGTCTGTAAGTCTTCAGGTGTAGCTTAGGCATGGTTAATCATAAACTATAGTGTTTAATTGAGTCTTCTAATTCGAGCCTTCGTATTGAAGTCTTAAAGATTATATGAAAATGTGCTGATTTGGGCCTCCATTTAAGCACACCTTTGAGTTGAAGGAATTTCTTGACTGTTATGAAGCTTTCTATTGTGAAGTTTCTCACTATTGTAAATTCCCTCCAAAGGTCTGGTATAATCAACTTTATCCTACTTCACCTCTCACCAAAGTCATTCAAAAACCATTAATCTTACCCAGACTACCCCTGTTTGTCATGTGTGTATACAAATGCATAATTTCTATTACCAAAACATGCAGAAACACTCAAGTTTTCATTGTCTTTAGTGGCCTAAACCTTGCCTAGAAAATATCTCTATTATCTAGAGTGACAACTCGTGAGAGTTAGGGTTTGTTGCATTGATCATATTTTCTTCAAGGTCTTCTTAATAATTTCATAAGGGAGGATATCTCCATCTCCTCTACAAACAATAGGCTATAAAAGGGGTTCTCTCACCCTAGTTAAAAGGCACAACCATAAATTAGTGAGGATAGGTCAAATCCTCTTGACGGTGCTACCCATTTTTCCACATCTGAGTGAAAAATAACAAGTTGCATTTCATCCCCGGTTATAAAACGACACACTACATGCTCTAATTTTCTCTACGCTTCCTACCAAACCTGTGATGCTGCTCAGCATCTGAGGGAGAATACATTTGGGTACCAACAATCATCTCTCCCAATATTTCCTCTCTGGAGGACATGCGTTTATCTTTCTTGCATTGCTTGTCTGAAGTATGTCCTTTATTTCTTATTTTATAAGCTCTCCATTTCCACCTAATTCACCCAGATTATCACATGAACACCAAACAATTAAAGAACCACTAGATATTCCATTGCCCCTATGTCTTATGTGAGTAGTGGGGTTTTAACCTATATTTTTACAAACCTCATTCATTGACCATAGAGATCTCAATACCAAGCTTGCTACCTACTCAATAAGGGGAATAACAACCCCCAAGTTTTCTAGAGAATGAAACAGAGAAGTAGTTGACAACATTAGAAATTGCCCTCACCAACATATGGTCCATGGTAAGCACCCACATATTTCCTCTCAAGAAAAGGTGGATCATGAGGGAGGGATATTTTTACAACAGGAGAATTCATCAATTCCCTATAGCTCAAATTTATTTAGGGAAGAAAACCAAAGGATACATAAGAGGGGGAGACTCCCTTTCTGAGTGGGTAAACTCACATAAAAGGAAAACTATATTCACTAAAATACATAATGGGGCTCGGGTGGGAGTCCAAGATCCACTAAATATGGGCATGTTGTGGGATTTAGTGGGAGATATCCAATTTGTTTTCAATGCAGTGTACAAAGACGTGTTCATCCAACACAGGGACATACTTCTAAAACGTGCTCTATTGTTTCAGGATGAATATTTGTCTTCAAAACAATGACCATTATATTGTATATTTATAAATCAAGTTGTAATATGTATTTTGTAATATTATGTATGTATGTATGTATATATGCTTTCAAGGGTAGGGGCCCCTAAAATAGAACCCTATTTTGTTATGAGAATATTGTTGAATAATTGCTCATAGCTATAGTAGCATTTGATTGATGTATTTTTTAGGTTTGTTTACATTTCGTCACATATATGAGGAGACACGTTTGGAAAAAAAGAAGAAACTAACTATATATATAAAATATAAGAAATGATATTTTAGAAATTTGGAAGTGATATATTCAGGGAAAATTTTAGTGGCGAATTTTCGTAAAATCACGAAAATTGAGGATTATGGAAATTTGAAATGGTGAATATTATGTTGTACAGAGCTGACTTATTCACCAAAAAAATTGGCCGACATGTCCCTTATACTATTCCTTTCACCCAGATTTTACACATATAAAAAATCTTATGAATGTAATTCACCACCATTTCAAATCATATCATGTGCATATTCACCGAAGTAAACATAAGAAAATCCTCAGCCACCAACACTGAAGTCTGAAATCCAAGCCGTCCAACCATAAGACGTCCAACTCTAAGCCATCAAAATTTGAACCGTCTAGCCCTGACCTGACTAACTCTACAATTTAAACCATCCAACCCCTAACCATCTAACCCTTAGCCATTCAACCCTAGCCTTTCAACCCCTATCCATCCTACCCTAAGCCATCTAACCCTAAGTCATCCAACCCCTTGTTGTCCAACCCCTGAACCATCTAACCTATAATCGTCCAACCATTAGCCTTCCAACCCTTTACCTTCCATTCTTAGAGCCTTGGAACATAAGAGCCAACCCTAAGGGCCTAAGAAGTAAGCAGTTGTGGATCCTAGAAATCAGGGCAAGAAGATTACAAATTCAGCAATTTCAAAAAAGGGTGCCAGTACTTTGCTTGGCTATTTTGGAAAATCACAAAAAATGAAGTCGGTTTCTACTTCAGCTAAAAATATTGGTATGTGGCAAGTGTTATTTACTGGTTATTTTATATTACAAAATTTAATAATTATGTTTATGATACTATTCTTGGAACTCCTTGACATTTTTACTCTGTAAAAATTTAACTATAGATAAAATTAATACTATATATAAGTAACAACTTTATAAAATTATTTGTAGACGTTTAAAAAATTCCTTCACATAGTAATCAATTTATAGATATTGATGATCAATTATATGTTGAGGCAAACATTCCGTCCCTTGATGAAATAGAAGTACAAGAAAATTCATCGAACTCTCAGGATACACCAGCAGAGGAAGCTTCTACTCCAAGGTCTATTTCTAGAAAAAGGAGACATGAGATTCAAAATATTTCACCTGACAAACCAGATGCAGAATTTGAATCCCAAGGAAAAAAAAAATATGTTAGAAGAAAGATGGAAAACTGGACAAGTGGAAAGAAATTCCAGTTCGAATGGGTTGCAAAATATCCTTTTATTGAACTTGTGTACACTACAAGTTGTAATGATGTTTCAACATAATGTTGATCCAAAATATGTGGTTGGAAACATGGGAAGGATCATACGATGCAGCTCAAACTAGACACAATTGAAAAACACTTTGGGAAAATATACATTTCTCAAAAGCTTAAGGATGGTAGCATAGTCAGAACAGATAAATGGAAAGATGCAAAAGATTGTCTACATGTCAAATATGCAGAAGAATATGAAAAGGAACAAAAATGTATGAAATATGTAAATGAAAAAGGTGGGACCATAGTAGCAAAATTGAGCAAAGCTATGGAGGTAGAAATGCAAGCAAATGGTATTTAATTTGCAATTGTATTTCATATAATGAAAAGGGAAGGACGGATGTCAGATTTTAGAGAAAATAAAATGTTGTATCAAGTTATTGGTTTAAAGAACATTCCTCAATCTCATTGGTCAGATACCAGCGACTGGAAGATTGCAAAATGTCTATCTCTGGTACAGAAGGAGGATCTAAAATTGTGTGTTCAAAAGGCAAAGTATATTTCCCTTTCTTTAGATGAGGTTACAGCAGTTGATAATACTTCATGGATATGTATTCATGTTTACACATTTGCCAATGAAATAAGGACTCCACACCTCTTGGAAATTCATAAAATGACACAGAATTGCAATTCTAAAAATATTTATAAATTGGTGGTGTCAAATCTGAAGGATATCGACGGAATGGATGACTTTACCATTGTAAAAAAATTAGTTTATGTCTGAACCGATGGTGCAGATTTAATGTAGGGAGCCAGAAATGGTCTGTGTGTTAGACTTCAGACAACTATTACTCCGTATATGTTTGTTGTCCACTATATGGCTCAAAGAATGAATCTCACCTACAAAATTGTGAGCACATTTGAAAATGTAGCTAAAGTAGAGGAATTGATACGTGATCTACATGCCTATTATTCTTGCAGTCCTAAGAGATTTTTAGAATTTCAAAAATTTACTATTGGACTAACAGAAGGAAAAAAAAATCTCAAATATGTAGATACCAGATGGATATCTATGTACGAACTGGCCTATATAATATATGATGAATATCCTTCACTGACAGGATTTATGTTTAAATACCGTAGGGATGTAGATAAAGCTAAATATCTATTGTGTCGTCTAACTGACATAGAAACTTTACTCACACTCTATGGTATTTTTCCCATGTTGAGGGAGCTTAATATTTTAATGAAGCATGCTCAAGATCTATCTTTCTACATTACAGACTGTATAAGACTCATAAGACATGTTTTTTGGAGTCTAGAAAGTTTATATATTTTTGATGGGAGTTTTTCAGGGTGTTGCTTTTGAAAATAGGAATGCATTGACAGATTTTAAATATTCCTGGTGCTTCTTAAAGTACAATATAAATGAACATCTGTGTATAACAACACATGGAATAGAGATTCAACTTCATACATACCAAAAAATAATTGATATGGCTAACTCAGAAATAGAAGAAGTAAGAGTGACATGAAATTATGATGCAGTATTAATGGAAACTAGGAATAAGCTGAGAAAGATCTCAGAATTGTTAGCTAAAGAGATTTGGGAAAGATTCAAAAATGATAAAATACTTGAAGCAATGGGATTTATAAATATACAAATCTATAATTTGTTTAGCGAAAAACCTTATACATCTATCAGTCCTTTATTTTTCAAAAACATGGGTGATCTAACTGATCATTTCTGTAAGAATGAAGAGATAAATGGAGTTTCTGTAGAAGGAATTTTGGAAAGAAAACTACTTGGTTCACAGTCAATGGATTTTGGTAATACAATGATATGACAAGTTCAACTTCTACAAAACCCATAGGATTACAATGCCATGAAAAGGATTTGGAAGGATATATGTTCTAGTAGTATTCTAAGTGAAGATTTGAGTGAGTATATTAAGTTGTATGAGCTCTATCAAATAATGATTTTGGGTTCTATGGAAGATGAGAGGGTTTTCAGTGCACTATCCTTTTTAAAGTCAAAAGTTAGAAATAGATTAGATAGGAATCTATAAAGCTATCTCAGATTGTATGTATTGAATTACTCAGTGGATTCCTTTCCTTATGATAGAGCACCGGCATTGTGGAATTCACTAGCAGACAGAAGAGGAGTAATTAATATTCTTCCTGACCCAAGGGATCGAGACACATTCAAAAATCATGCTACAGTTGATTTCCAAGACAAATGAAAGTGTTTCTCCAAGACTATTTGAATTCACATAGATTTCATTTCTTTTCTACATTATTGAGACTACTTATATGTATTTCATTCAGTGATTACAACTTTTAATAAATGCAATATTATATTTGTCATTATTTGATCCTTTTCCATTGGAATAATGTCATTATATGTTTCAATCATGTCATTTGTTTTTTTATGTTTGGTTTTCAAATTCAGACTAAAATAAGGACACATTTGTCTTTTATACCTATTAATTTATTTATTTTACATATGCAACAATTCAGAAACATAATGAAATAAAATAGTGTAAATTTAAGCAACATTTACGTAAACAATAGAAAAGAAACATAGTTTGTATTAACAACATATAGTAACATTGTACAATTCTAACTTCCAAATTTCTTTTGAAATCGATCTCTCATGTGGCAGATTACGTAATGAAAAAAGTACAAATTCATAAAGCATTGTCGGCCAATACAATTCAAAAAAGGGGTTGTAAAAACATATCAAAGCTTTCAGACAAGTTCTGTCATATAAGGACACATTATGAGGTCATCCTCTTTTCTACCTATGATTCAAAATCATAGTTACGTCTACCACACGAAATAAATACTAAACAAAGGGATGGCCACTATCTTTTAATTCCTACGCCAGTGTTGGAATTGTGACAACGCACCTATCACATGGTGAACTTTACTAACTTATCAAATTTTATGATACATGTGAATCTTTTTCTTTTTCCTAAGTAAGAGATGGAGGAATCTGTTGCATTTGTACAAAGTTACCTGCTATAACTCCTGATGCCTATTGATCTACTGCTACAGTGTTGATATTTTCTAGTATATTCTGCTCCTCCCTTACTACATCTCCTGTAGATAAAATTGTTGCATTTACATCTGTCTTTTCCTTCAGTAAGACTTCTGGATCCATCTTATGCTCCTTTATTATCCTTCTCAATGTATTATTTTGTTTATTAATAACAATGAGTTTTTTCTTCAACTGTATAAAATAATTCAAGATTTTGCGGGCATTCTTCAAATGTGTTTCAAAAACAATTGCTTCTTTCTTTAATTTTTCATATTTTGCCTACAAAATAGAAATATAAAATTTTTAGTCTATTAGATAATATGAAAAAATATATTGTAGTGGTTATAATATCAGATAATTTTTAGTTTTTCATGTAAAAAGAAATTCCCACTCACAACAACTTTCTTTTTTTCCTCATTTTCTATTAAAACATTAGTCTTGTCTTTAGACCATTTGTTGTAGTAAGCTTGTGCTTCAACATTGAGATTCTCCAACCTGTTTAGCATTATATCTATAATTTCATCATTGTAATCATTACTATACGAAATTGTCCCTAATTGATTTTTTTTTAGCAAAACATCCTACCATGCTAGTTGGATCTCTACATCAGTGAACAATGAATTCCTTTGAGCATGATTATAGTATCTTGTATTTATTTATTTTATCAAAAAAATTGCTCTCCTCTCCCAAGACCACACCAAATCCACATCAGACATTATAACCTCTTAAATTCTTGCCCCCATACTATATGATATCATATTTTCTAACATAAAATGTGTCTTTTCATCATCTGTTTGTGGAGTAGCCCCTAGGGGGGGAGGAGAGTCACTTCCCTGTATTACATACACATTTTTTTTATTGAGGCAGGGTAGATTGAATCATATTATGGATGTCAAAATAGTTACCCTTGTCTACATCGCCACTATTGAAGCCTAAATACTCCTCATCAAGGGTGTTGTTGTTGAAAAGATGTGTGGTTGTTACACTTAAAACACCACCTAGTGACAGTCTAGGAAATTTGGTTGTAGTAGGATGAATTGTTCCTGCTGACTCTACAGGAATCCTAATATTCTTTCCTGAAGTCCTCCTTTGTGTTTGTACTTGACGTGTTGGAGGAATTGGTGGCCTCCTTGCAAGTGGAACAAGACTTGAAGCCATATTACCTGCATGAAGCAAACAACAAACTGTTAGAATATAATGGTTGGGCTTTGTAAATGCTAAAAAATTGTAAGGAAACAAAACATGCAAATCAAACTACCGTACAATATACATTACATAGATGGAGACACAATGGTGACATTTTGATCTCCACACCCAGAATTAGTTTGATCTTCATCATCAAACTCAATAGTTTCTGAATATAATACATGTAGAAAATATCAGTAGAAATATTAGAATACATAATCTATATTAATTGTTTGAATTTGTAATTTATATACAAAGATAACTTCATTATTCATACATGTAGTTAAATGTGATGGTAAACGTGATGTGCATATTGACCCCCTAGGTCAATTTTGACAAGGTCTTATTGGTGTTGATTCCTGCTTAATCCATGTTAGAATTAGTAGAGACCTCTGGAGGGGCTTTACCTCTAGCAATTACCTCTTTATGCGATGCTGCAGCCATAATTTTTCTATGTAAAATAAAATCATACAATTATTATTTTATTTAAAATATTGAAATTGAAATCGTCATAACAAGTAAACAGTAAAAGTAATTGTTACATGTTGTGCTTTGATACTAAGACCAATCATCTTATAATTGATTGCAATAGGAATCTTATGCCGCATCAATTCATACTACGCTTCATAATAGAAAGCAAGAATAAAATTTTAACAAGAGAATACAGTCATGGATTTATCGGTTTGATTGGCTTTGCGGGCATGGGAGATATCTAATTTTATTCTATTGGACCAACATAAAAATCCATAGAACCAACATAAAAATCCATATAAAATTCCAAGTGGAAACAATCCCAAGCCTTGGGCTATGCTATAAATTTTTAAAACTTGATACACAATTTAAAACTGAGAAAAAAAAATGGCTAATTATCCATGGTTAGTGAGAAATCTGAAAGTTAGTGCAACAACCAAATAAATACCCAAAATATAAGAACATGTCAGTCAAGAAAATTGTTGATTCTAGCAAGAAAAGGGAAAGTGTTTGATTTACGAATATAATACATCTATAGGAATAACACATTACGATAACTATGTAGCCTTATACAACCACCAAGGGGGGTACTCAACGAGTTGCTGGTACTCAGAAACATCAAGCCTCAGCTTGTAAAATATCATGTCAATAATACAAATATCATAATCTCTATCTGAATCATCCCGCCACCACTTTGAAAAGGCTCAACATAGTCAAAATCACATAGGTTGAATCCATACGACAACCATATCGGGAGAGAGAAAGGAGTACAAGTCACCATCCATTGAGCCTAAGGTGTCCACAAAACATAATATGTATGACACCTGTTGAGCAAGTGCCACACATACCAAACAAACAAAAGTGGGTTTTCAGCCTATATAAGGCTCCATTTACCGTCTCTTACTCAGCTCGAGTGAATGGTCAATGATACACATTTCCTCACTCCAAAGATACACCTTTTACCGATTTCCCTTAGTGTCAGTTAGTGTAGGGTCCACAACATAATGTATAACTACATCACTAATACAATGGTGATTCACATAAATTAACCATAACGTCTTACGCATGGTATATATACAGGGTAAAACACAATGATTACTTTCATGGGCTACGATACATCACATTACCACATACTACACCCAAAGTGCAATCGATGTACAATAGGGATCATGCACTCACCATATGCCCCTAAATCATGACATGAACCATCACATATTACATGAATTATACATATGAGGAACACAATGTATAACATTACAACATATAGTCAATTGCAATACAACATTGTGATGCACACGATTCATCACCATACAGTGACGACATCACGATACAATCTAATTCACTTTACACCAATTTTTTCATGCAATACATCAATACACCTAAATATCACATAATGACAAAATGACCCAACACTTCACAATCCACAATAACATTGTTTTTTCACACACAATAAGGCAGTACATCACACGTGAACTCTTCATAGAATCCATGAAAAGGAGAGAGAGTACTCTCATCACAAGCACATCAACCTAAAAAATAAAATGCACTAAGTGACATACACAACACGTGCATTCAAAATTTCACAATTACGACATAGTTCACATTACGCTTAAATCACATTACTCTTCCAATATCCACCACCATCATGCAACACCATCACAACTCCAATTTTTCCTAGAGGTTCGAGAGTATGAACCTCCACTCTGATACCAAATGTAACGCCCACATATTACACACACAAATACAACAATAAAATACCTGGATAATTTTGTTTTTACATTGCTCACTACACAACACCACAAGGGCTCTAAGTAAGGAAAAATCAACAACACATATGACACTTACATAAGTCATCAACTCACATAAACACATGACAACATCATATAAATGTCTATGTAACATTTTCCCCAATGAACGAATACTAGCAATAACCCAAGCATAAGAAAAAAGACTCAAGAATTGACAAACCACTACACATCATTCCTTTAATTTCATTTTAGTTACGATTAACATTCCAAGAACATCATAGTGCAAGAATAATTTTCCCATTTTTCCATCGACTTATTCTTAAGTTCATTCCACAATTAAATTATAGTTCGACCATTTTAAGTTGGCTCTTTTTTTTTCCTTTACGGAAATTTCCATAACTTATATACTTACTTAGCATAATTCAAACTACATATAAAGTACTTAAATATCTTGTTCTTATGTTAAGAAATATGCTTCTCAAAAATTTATTAAATGTATAAATTTTACCCTAGCAAATCAAGTAAATCTGACTTGATGTCTAGAATGTAATATTAGGATTTAAGGACGATGATTTAGATTCAAGATACCTTTTTCCCATAAACATTATTCGATCATGATATCTTTATTTCCCAATTCAACATTCCCACAATAGAAATTGTATTTAGATTTTATGTATATATCTTTTATTTTATTTCTCGAAGTTTGATCTCACCATTGGAAACTTATAATTTTTGTAACAAATGAAAATGTTTAATTGAGTTATAAGGACTCCAAGACTGGCATTATTCCTAACCTCAAATATTGTTTTTTTACTCTTATATGATTTACTTTTACATCGCATTATGGTCTCACTATTACCATCACTTTATAAAAAAAGCATTACGAAAGTACTTGTATAAGATCTAGAAGAAGTACATGCTTGGAAGCATCATAAACTACACATGAACCACAAGTTATTTGTGTTCAAGGTAAAATCCCATGTTTCTGCATTTCACGATTTTGCATGTGAAATTTATTTTATTCTTAATGTCATAAAAGGGTATGACAAGGGATTTCGGGACAACATTTTGATTTTTTTGGTTCTCTAAAGTCAACATCTTTCAAATCAATTTCATTTGCAAAGAGTTACTTATAATTTTCTACCCACAAGTTAACCTACTAATCAACTAAGGTTTATTTTAATTCCATTTTTGACTCAGGATTTATGCCCTATTATAGATTAGGTTAAGGTTCAAAACATAATCACCCTAAAAACCCTCTGTAAATGGTCAAGACACTATATTATCACTAGCCAAAGATAATAAATTTAGTTAAGAGGATCTAAAGAGTTCAGTAACTAAATTTTAAGTGATAGTACAATTATTTCACTAGCTCCATGATGTCATATGGGTCCCATGAGCAATTCATTTGATGAAGAAATTCAATTCTAAATCTATCTTAGGAGGAAAAGGTAGTCCACTAGTATACAAAGGAAGAGTTAGCTCTAGTTACTCCATATACAATTTGACTGTGTTGCTCCTATTGTTAGGTTTATGACGATGTCACTAAACATACTGACTAAGATGATAAACCCATTCTTGGGATCTTATTTACCTAAACTGGGATGTTCCATCGAGTGTAAATTTTAAGGTCATTGTACGGTTTCAATCTCTTATATGGTAAAAAGAATCACACATGAAGACATGTTATGCACAGATCTTATACTAGGGTTGAGTGTTTCGATTAAATCTCTTTATTATGTTTACAAGGTAAGAATACAACCCAATAATTAATTAATCATTTATTGCACACTGAAAAATAACTACAATATATTAACTTCAAATTCATTTACTATGTACATATCAAACCCTTTTTTTCATACACAACTATGAATCAAACTAAACTTGTGATTAAATGCACATTTCCTAAGATATCCCTAAAACTAGCATCTCATACATATTAGAAAATTTCAAATATAACTTTTCCAGTAACAAGAGACTACATTATATATTTTTTCATTTTACAATGACCTATATAAATTGCAATAATAAAAATAATGAATTAAACATCGCCTTTTCACCATCTTTCTTGCATCCTGCAAAACCATGTGAGCTTGAAATCAGCGATAAAGTGTTGGTATGGCATCCACCCTAATCTAACATACTTAACATTTTTCAGTTTCCCATTTACATATAATAATAATTACAAATTTACAATCGAAAGAAAAAATTTAGAGACATGCATTCATTACATTTCATTTCACTTCGTTTCGTAATCCAAGGAGAGAGAAGGAGAAAGGAAGAGAGAGAAACACCATTTTGTCAAAAGTTCTATTTCACACAACAAGTTACACTATGGAGTTTTCAAAGAGTTATTTACATGTGTCAAAATTTTCCACGGTGGTTTGGCAACCCGAAAAGGGTCCTGCAACTCTCATTTTACATTTTCTTGCTAGCTATAAAAGCATTCAAGTCAAGCTCGGAGGCTAAGAATCCACTTTCAAACGTTGTGTTTCGATGAACAAACACACCATGGTTAACATTCTATGTGCCCAATTATAAACCAAGAGTTCATAGGAATTGACGAAATTCAGAACTAATGAACAGTTTATGATTGGTGGCTATTTTTCTGGGGCCATTGGTTGTAATTGGCCTAATTATAAATGATTGAAAGTTAGCTCAAGGGCTCAGAAAACCACATCCAAAACTAACGTTTGATGGATGAACGTACAACGAGGAACTTCCTACAAGTTCCCCATAAGGAGAATTCATCAGAGCTGATGAAACTGAGAACTAGAAAATAGTTTTCAAACGATGACAAGATGTAATTGGTCCAGTTTGACCTCGTCAAATTGCGACCACAGGCCTACAAAATGCCTTTGCCAAACTAACCTGGAATGAGATTTTTCTGAACCAAAGTTCTCAAGTAATTGTCTAGTAAAAGTACTAGGGGTTTGTAAAGGCGAATAAGTATTTCATTGACCTATATTAGAATGACGAGCTGATACGAAACCTAACTTTTCAATTTAAGTAGCTTCCTACAGCTACAAAATGGTGAAAAAGGGCTCCTAGAAGGGCATCCAAAAAGGTCACAAATGTTCATTCGGAGTCAATCCAAAGAATAAAGTGACTTCTCACATAACAAGGTAAATGAAGGAAGCTTAACAAGTCCTTTTCAGATTTACGAAGGTTACTTAGAAAGTCTAAGAAAAATCACAATTGATCTACTTAAACAAGGGAGCGGTCAAATCATTTACAAGGAACTCAACTTTAACCTATCAATAAAAAAGGGTAATACAGTAATATAGTTTGGTTGCAATTTTTTCTAGATCATCACGAAGTGAGTGTTCAAGTTTATTGTCTACCAAGAAAAAATGGATCTTGTAAGTTACAATATAAGGTTTTACTATTTTTTTAAAAAGTTTATTTCATACAGTGTAATTATACAAAAATCCTTCGGTTATAAATTTTCATTTCGTTGCAAAAGAAAAAATAAAGAACAAAAATTATGAGAGATGAGGAGAGATGAACCATGCCTAGGAACGAAGCTGATTGAAACCGTGGGATTCGATTCAACATCTCACTTAAGCATTTGGTCGAATAGTTCATGAGCATCCGCAATTTTACCATTTCACCTTTTCTCGAAATCCTCAAAGTATTGTCCAACGAACTCATTTTGTACATTACCATTAATAAAACCACACAAGTTTAAATGGCATGCCGATAATAAGATTTTAGAGCCCCTCAAAGAAGTTAGCATACTCCTCGCATTCTTATGTGATCTACAGGGGTACCAACCAAACATGTCCACACAACCCCCATAGGTTAAATTGGTGTGTTGACAGTAAAGTTTACATTAACATCAAGATAGCCAACATAGTAAAGAACGTTGACCAAATAGACTTCATAAAATTTAGTGGTAGGTGGAATATTATTACCAGCGCTTACGCCATTGAAGTATTTACAACCCTTTTCCACTAAACCTATGTGCTTGTAGAAATCATAAGGAATGAAGCTTGTGTCCACAATTTTTTATCCATATCTACCTTAGCACATGCATCTACAACAGATGCATAATCGTCCAAATATTCTCCATGGTCAGCCGATTCGAGCTATATGAGGTAAAAAACCCCACGAATCATGATGACAAAGAACCCCAACTCTAGTCATAAAAGACAACTTTGAAAATAATGTGGCAAGGTGCCAGGTCAAGGTATCCTTCATTAGGAGCAACGGGGCCATACAAAACATAGACAGAATGCAACCTCAATGGCTCAGGTTTTGGTAGATCTAGAGCTCAGTTTGAAGGAAAAATGGTGGCCAGATAACATTTATGTAGAGATCCCAATAAATTTGGGTGATTAAACAAAGAAATAGTGACCCACAAAGTGAAAGCACAAATTTATAATGTGGACATAGCTCAATGCTCTCATTAACCAAGAAAGCTCTTGTGTATACCATGAGCTGAGTGTAAACACGCGAATGGAAAGTCAGAAAGAAGAGCATTCAAAACCAATCATATCAGAAAATGGAGCTGTGCAAAAAAAATGTAGAGGTTCAAACCCCTAATAGCAAACTACTCACCATAGATCAGAGCAAACTATTATGCATATAAAAAAGTTTCGGATTACAACCAACAATGCCATGATTGATTCAAAAATAAACCAGAAGACCATAATATGCTATTAAAATAAAGGAAAACCTAGCTTGGGTGTGAAGGGTGAACTCAGAGGAGAGAAAATGAGAAAATCAAAGCTTAGGCTCTGTCAATGGTGGCTCCACATAAATCACACAAGCCAGATCTCAAAAACCATGGAGACATCAAAACGCACAGATACAGAGCTTCAACGATGATCCATAGCCACCCCTAAAATGTTTCCATCATCCTTATGCACCCACTATTTCCACTGCCAGCACGCAAGGACCCACGTTTTTTTAAACATATCTATCAGGGCACTAAATTGTGTCACTACAACTAACCAACCAAATGTAAATTTACAACGTGCTCTTTGGTTTTTTGTGGTAATTGGTTGGAGGAATTTTTTTTTTAAAATCATGTATTATTGAGAAAGGAAGTTATAGGTCTTGCCTTCCACCTGCCCATGCAACTCCACCTTTTTACCTCCTCCCACATCCCTACCAACCCCCACTGCTCGCACTAATTCCATCAAACTTTCATTGTTTATGTTTTTTAATAAAAATTAAATTTTTATTTTATTTAAAAATGTTTGTAAATGTTAGGCACTACAGGATTGAAAGGCCTAGTTGAGAACGAATGGGTTCAAACCTTGTAAAACATACGCCCATACCAAAACACTAAACTTGGATGTTCGATAAAACAATAACAATTTTGATTTATCAACCCTCTCTTGAGCAAGGTTTAAGCTCACCTTACCTAAATAATTCATTTGCAATTGAGATAATATATAACTCGAGACAATAAATATGTAAATGTAAATCCACACCAAAACACCAAATTACAGTGATGTGGTGTAGAGTACTAAAGTATATGTGGAGGCATATTTGTGTTGTGTAGTTATAGGAAAGTTCACATCTTTGTTTTAGGATTGGTCTCCTTATCTTATTTTTTGCACATTCATGTGTTTCTTGTTGCGAAAACTTCTCTTTCCATTGTATTATTATATGGGAGACAATTCACCAAGATTGTGCCATGTTTGAATCAACTTAAAGGTCGATGGAATAAGAGGCCATAGAGCTAAACGAATGGGAAATACATACAAAACTTTACAGGGATAGATAAAAAGTGAGCCATGATTTATAAAAATATCAAATCAGGCACTAAATCTCACTCTTTCTCAAGGATGGACACCCCTAGCGGGTGCCACAAGAACCACATAAAAACTCATGGATGAAGTAGGGAAATACCTAATCCATTGTGTAAGGACACACATAAAAATACACCTAGTTATTTGCAGTTCAAAACACTGTGACTCCAAGACCAAAAAAAATTAATCACAACAAATCAAAAGTAAACATAAAACAAAGAAAATAAAGGATAATAACAAACAAATTGTATGATGTACAAAAAAAATACAAGGATACACATAATAAATCCCAAAAGTGCTTTAGATGTCTTCCATTAACACGTACATCAAGTAAATCTCATTATAAATCCCTTAAGAAGATGGTATTTTCTCTAATCCTGATGTCAATGGTATTTTCTCTAATTCTTATGCTTTCCTTTATCTTCATGTTTGTTATCTCATAGTAGGACCAAATCACCAAAATAAGGTAGAAATTTTAAATTATGTTCTTGAAATCCATGAATCTCACAAACATGGAAGAAGATGTACATACAAGCCAAGGCTTCATTTGAGGTAAATGTACCAGTCACTCCCACTGAAGACACAACTAACAAATGAATATATAGATTTGTAATAAAATGACACTGTTTATGCAGCCTTTGACATCAAAAGATGTTTGTTAAACATATATGAAACTTACTTATATATTTGACATCAATATGGTATTGTTGAAAAGATGTGTAATATATTGGAGGGAAAGTCACCTTTTAAATTGATTTATAATATCAAATTTGAGATGTACTACAAAATGGTTGGAGCTAAACTTGTGTATGGGTTATCTAAAAGTGTGTCACCTTGTGATTGGCTATTTTACATGTTTTTTGGGTATAAGTTGTATAATAATATGCTATTTGTACAATTATTTGTCATCTAAATTTTCTAAAGTTTTGGGTTTCCTCTCAAATACCCTCAATTATTAGACCCTGCTCAACTATTGGGTTATTTCCCTGAATTAGTTCATTGATTCTTGAATTTTCTTTAAGACTATAATGGGACACTCATGAAGTTTTTGCAATGAAATTAAAAAAAAAACAATGAGGGCATGCATTGTACTATATAATTAAAAATGTTTGTATATAAATCAAAATATCAAATAGTATTTGAAATATGAAAAATGAACTTCCTCCAATCAAGTATCACGTGTAACAATAGGGCAATAATGTATAATTAAATTTTTCAATTAATTATAATTAATTGCAATATTGCACTCATGAAGTTTTTGCAATGAATATTAAAAACAAGACAATGAGAACATGCATTGTACTCCATAATTAAAAATGTTTGTATATAACTTAGAGTGTCAAATAGTATTTGAAGTATGAAAAAAGAACTTCCTCGTGTAATAATAAGGCAATAATGTATAATTAAATGTTTCAATAAATTATCATTATTTTTTAACACTAGTCTCCTAGTGTAGTGCCCAAAAATTTTAACAAAAAAATAAAAGGGGGGGGGAGAAGTTAATAGAGCTGACAGGAGTGGATGGGAGGTGGCGTGAAGGCATGGGAAAAATTGGCAAGGCATGTGGGCAAGTGGAGGGAAATGGAGTGTGGCAGGAGGTCTGACAGGGTAAGACCACTAAGGGACATTTCAAAACTGTCATTTTCCTTGCAAAATAATACATGATATTTTTTTGGAGATCCAAAGATATGAACCCCTTTAAAATGGTGTCATCGTTGCAGAATTAGCAATAATTAGATAGTTACAACGAGGGAGGGGGAACATCTTTTGGTCAAATTGATAAGGTATGGGCACTTACTCAAATTCAACTATTGTTTTAAGAAATTCCCAAAACCAATAACCTCTTGCACTGACATCCTCCCATCCTATTTCGCACCAAATGGGAGATGTGGAATAGGTCTGGACATCCACCAAAGAAGGGATGAGTTATTTTTAGGATACCGACAGATCTGCACGTGCGTGGGCAGCAAGAATTACAGAACATACACAAAATGGGGTTTTTAAATATGCCTTGGCATGTGTAAATCCCAATCAACTTCCTTAACCAGTCACCCTTGCTAGTATAATCCAACATGTTCCAAAATAGGTGCATATTTCAGGGCATAAATATCCATTACAACAAATGGAGAAGGGATGCAACTTTTGTTAGATGTTTTAGGTATAAGTGCCCTGGCAGATATGCTTGTAGAATGTTGAAGCATGTGTAAGGCATGTGAACCATTTAACAAATTCCTGAAGAATCTATGGTGCGTGGACATAAATTATTACAGGTTATGCATGAATAGGATTGGGCAAAAAGACGTTAAAAACCTGCAAGAAAATACAGTGACAAGTGCAAATACAAATGCCACAACCTTTCTCAATGTGCCCTTGTATGTGCTAAAAGGGGAGCTTTGGATAAGCATTTGGGTAGCCTGCAAAGCGTAAAATTTAGAGGAATTTTGGTAGATGTTGTAGTTGTTATTTCCCTATAAATTATGCCTGCAAAGTGTGGAAGCATGCACTTGGCATGTGAACTGTTCAACTGAATGCCTAAAAGAAATTAGGCCTCGTGAATACACATGACTGTAGGATACACACAAAAGGATCCATTAGAAGGTGTTTTAATCTCATGAGATGGATTTATTGGCCTCATATTTCTACCCCTTTATGTGTTATGTAAGATAGATTTGTTCTATTTCATACTGCAGCACAAGGCCCACCTTTCCTCCTTCAACAACACCAACATATCCAAAGCCACCACCATTAACATCAAAGTTGAGGTTAAGGTTGTTTTATCACATTAGCATTCTAAATAGAATTTATGGTGTGAATGAGGGTTTACATTTTACCTCAGTGTAGACGTGTGCAATGGTTATCAGTTTAGACATTTTTCTTTGTATCAATGGCCTAGAGAAAGGTCCTAAATATGCCTCTAGAAAAAAGGTGCTTTATGCTGGGAGCTATGAAAGGAAGTGTAGAATATGTAACTCAGAAAAGGAAGTTGGATTTTTTATAGAGTCACAGAATGGACGACAGGGTTGCATATTCAGACATGACAGATTTGGTGTGACTTAACACATGTACATGCGCACCACAAAATTAGTCATAATTCATTGTAGAGGATTAGATATATGGTCAATTTTGTGGTGGACCATAAGGCCCATGTAGCTAATATTCAAGAAAATGCAATATGGGGGAGTTTCTACATGCTCGTGTGTTCCTTGACAAATTGTCCATTACAGATGCAGAACCAAATCCCGTAATTTTTGACCAGATTCATTCCTATCTTTCATAATTTTTTTCTTTAGTGGTTCATTTATAGTGAAATAAAATTTTAAAGTGTATCATTATCATAGAATTGATAGTTTTAACTAAACTTGTCTTCAAAACAAAATATGTCATACTATAGCTTGCACGATTAAAATATTCCTTGGTAGACAAGCATAAACTTAAACCCTCATTTTGAGATGATCTAACAAACTTCCTAATGAAACTAGATTGCTTCAGTACCCATTTTTACTGACATGTTGATGTTGAACCCCTGTAAATATGTTGACCACTCCCTTGTTAAAATAGATGAATCATGATTTTCGGAGACTTGCAAAATAATCTTCATAACTCCAGAAAGGATATGTTAAGTTCCTACGTGTACCTTGTCATGGGAGGAGTCACTTCAATCTTTGAATCAATCTTGAATGATATTCTATGATAATGTTAACACCATTTTAGGAGCCATGTTACACCATTTTGCAGTTGTAGGGAGCTGTTAAAAGTGAAAATTTGGGTTTCATTTCATCTCACCATTTGAATACTGTACAATGAAATGCTTATCCGCCTTCACAAACCTCTAGTATTTTTACTAGAAAATTTTGTAGAACCTTTATTTTGAGGAAAAATAATTTTCTTGATAGTTTGGAAAAGTCATTTTGTAGGCCTCTCGTCACAGTTGACTAGGTCAAACTGGACCATTTACAACCAGTGGCTCCAAAAAACCTGTCGCCATTGAAAACCATTTGCTAGTTCTCAGTCTTGTTGACTCTGGTGAATTCTCCATTTATGGGGGACCTTATAGGTAGTTTATGGTTGCACATTTGTCCATCAAACATCAATTTTGGATGAGGTTTTCTGATACCTCGAGCTAACTTTTGATCATTTGTAACTAGGCCAACTACGACAAGTGACCTTGGAAAAATAACCGCCAATTGTAAACCATTTTCTAGTTCTAAATTTCTTCAGTTCCTGTGCATTCTTGGGGCATAAGAGGACACATAGGAACTTACTCATGGTGTTTTTACTCATCAGAAGACAAAATTTTAAAGTGGTCTCTTCACCTCCGAATCTAAATCAAATGTTTTTATAGCTAGTAGGAAAACAAAAAAAAGTTGTAGGAACCCTGTCGAGTTATCACACCACCTTGTAAACTTGTTGACACTTGTAAATAATTGATTGAAATTCTATTGTGTGACTGTTGTGTAAAATTGAACGTTTGGAAAAATAGTGTTTCTCTCTCTCTTTCCTTTCTCCTTCTCTCTCATTGGTTATGAAATGAAGTGAAATGAATACATCTCTCTAATCTTTTTTTTAAAGTAAAATCATAATCATGATTATATGTAAATGAGAAACTGAAAAAAATTAATTATGCTAGATTATGGTGGATTCCATTCCATTGATTTATCCTTGATTTCATGCACACATGGTTTTGCAGGATGCAAGAAAGATGGCGAAAAGACGTTGTGAAATTCATTGTTTATTATTGTAATTTATATAGGTCATTGTAAAAAGGTATATATGTATAATGTAGTCCCATGTTACAGAAAAATTGTATTTGAAATTCACTAATATGTATGAGATGCTAGTTTTAGGGATATCTTAGGAAATGTGCATTTAATCACAGGTTCAATTTGATTCATAGTTGCGTATTATAAAAGGGTTTGATATATATATATATATATAGTAAATGAATTTGAAGTTAATACATTGTGGGGCATTTTGCAGTGTTCAATAAACGATTAATTATTTATTGTGTTTTATTCTTTACCTTGATGTATTCTTTACCTTGTAAATGTAATAAGGAGATTTAATCGAAACACTCAACCTTGGTATAAGATATGTGCATAACTTGTCTTAATGTGTGTGATACTTCGTAGTGTAGAAGGAAATTGAAATTGTAGAATGAACTTAAACTTTGCACTCGATGGAACCTCCTATTTTAGGTAAATAAGACCCATAGTTTGAGCTTAGCATCATAGTCGGCATGTTTAGCGACATTTTCATGAACCCATATTTTAGGAATGACATGGTCCAATTTTATCTAGAGTATGTGGTTCCCTTCTAGGTTTGATAACCGTGCATGGGGGTAAGGAGAATGTCTTCTCTTCAGATTCTGACACCATGTTGAGTGGTGAAGACCACCCTGGAAGTCACCTTAAAAGTCCTTGTTCAAAGCAACGACTATGCAGTGTAACCTTACCATTTATGGAGTAAGCATAACTATTAACTCCTTAGTATCCTTTTCTTCTACCACGTCTTACAAAGTTAGATCTAGGAATTTCTCCATCATCGAATGAATTCCTTGTTGGATCTAGATGAAAAAAATGAACCTAGTACAATAGTTGTACTATTTCTTAAACTTTTGTTAATGATCTCTTTAGTTCCTCGCAGATAAATGTGTCACCTTGGATACTAACAACATAACACCTTGGTCTTTCATGAAGGTTGTTTAGAATAAATATGTACTCTCGCCTTAAAATCATTTATTGTTAGGGGTGTAGAGCTTTAGGCACAATTGCAATTATACCAATCAGAGGTAGTTTTCTAATGATATTCCCATGATTGATCTCTTGGTGGGATTATATTACACAAGTGGATGTCTTGGTTGTAGTATGCGTTAACACTGCGGTGTATAAGAGAAAATAATTGGGTTGTCTCATGTTGGGTTACACTCCTTGTAGTAGTGAATCCATTGGTGAAAAGTATGTGTTATTTTTGTTTTCAAATGTTATAAAACAATGCTTATAGTGAAACCATATGCGATGTAAAAGTATAGCATATAGGAGTAAAAACGAGATTTGAGGTTAGGAATAATGCCACTCTTGGAGTCCTTATAACTCAATTAAACTTTTTCATGTGTTCAAAGAATAATAGTTTCCCTTGGCAAGATCAAACTTTGAGAAAAGAAACAAAACATATATATACATACATAATCTAAATATGATTTCTTGTTGTAGGAATGCTGAATTGGGAAATAAAGATACCGTGATCGAATAATGTCTATGGGAAAAAGGTTTCTTGAATCTAAACCACACCCCTTAAATCCTAATATTGCTTTCTGGACATCAAGTCAAATTCACTTGAGTTGTAAGGGTAACATGTAGACATTGAACAAATGTTTGAAAAAATGTTAGAGAAGCATTTTCTTAACATGAGAACAAGATAATTAAAGTACTTTATATGTAATTTGAATTATGCCAAATAAGTATGTAAGTTATGGAAATTTCCGTAAGGGATGAAAAGCCAACTTAAAATTGGCGAACTATAAATTAAATGTGGAATGAACTTAAAAATCTATAGGTGGAAAAAGGAGAAAATTATCCTTGCATAATAACATTCTTGGAATGTTAATCATAACTAAGATGAAATTAAAGAAATGATGTGTTGTGGGTTTCCAATGAGTCCTTTTCTTGTGGTTGGGTCATTTCTAGTATTCATTCATTGGGAAAAGTGTGGCATCGACATGTCTAAGGTGTTGTCTTGTGTCTATGTGAGTCAATGACTTGTAAGTGTCATATGCGTCTTTGAGTTTTCTGTACTTGGAGCCATTGTGGTGTTGTGTAGTAAGCAATGTAAGTAAAAAAATTTATCTTGGTATTTTTTTCTATTCTTTTTGTGTGTGTAAAATGTGTGTATAATGGGACGCTCATTAAGTTTTTGCAATGAAATTTAAAAACAAGACAATGAAGGCATGCATTGTACTAGATAATTAAAAATGTTTTTATATAAATCAAAATTTCAAATAGTATTTGAAATATGAAAAATGAACTTCCTCCAATCAAGTATCACGTGTAATAATAGGGAAATAATGTATAATTAAATGTTTTAATTAACTATAGTTAATTGTAATATTGCACTCATGAAGTTTTTACAATGAAGTTTAAAAATAAGACAATGAGGGCATGCATTGTACTCCATAATTAAAAATATGTGTATATAACTTAGAGTGTTAAATAGTATTTGAAGTATGAAAAAAGAACTTCCTCGTGTAACAATAAGGCAATAATGTATGATTAAATGTTTCAATAAATTACTATTATTTTTTAACACTAGTCTCCTAGCTTCTTGGTACATTGTTGTAAAATTTGTTACTATAACTTGTTGAACTTGTTTGCTTGATTTAGGTCTTTTGCCAAATTGTCCTAATTCTAAACACACTGATTTAATCATCTTGTAATGTTTTAAATCTGTTACACCTTTTGGAGAACGTGATTGCATTTTTCAAAATGTTGAAAAACACCACGTTTTTCAAATTGGTGATTAACACACTCTATTTTTCATCACTTTTGAAAAATTCAACCCCTCTCCACTTGATAAGTAGTTGATGTGGAGTAAATCGTTACAAGGAGAAGGAAAATCACCGCGGCTTACACCTTTTGGAGAATGGGATTACGATTTTCAAAATGCTAAAAAACATTGTGCATTTTTCAACATGGTGAAAAACACACTCTATTTTTCATCACTTTGGAAAACTTTAACCCCTCTCCACCTGATAAGTATTTTATGTGGAGTTAATGTTTACAAAGAGAAGGAAAATCACCATAGGTTACACATTTTGGAAAATGGGATTACATTTTTCAAAATGCTGAAAAACACCATGTGTTTTTCAACTTGGTGATTAACACACTCTTTTGTCATCGCTTTGGAAAAATTTAACCCCTCACCACCTGATAATTAGTTCATGTGGATTCAATGTTTACAAGGAGAAGGAAAATCACCACGGGTTACACCTTTTGGAGAATGGGATTGCAATTTTCAAAATGCTGAAAAACACCGTGTGTTTTTCAACATGGCAAAAAGAACACTTTGTTTTTCATCGCTTTGGAAAAATTCAACCTCTTTCCACCTGATAAGTAGTTGATATGGATTCAATTTTTACAAGGGTAAGGAAAATCACCGTGGGTTACACCTTTTGGAGAACGGGATTGTGTTTTTCAAAATGCTAAAAAACACCATGCATTTTTCAACATGGCAGAAAACACACTCTGTTTTTCATCACTTTGGAAATATTAAACCCCTCTCCACCTGCTAAGTAGTTTATGTGGAGTCAATGTTTACAACAAGTAGGAAAATCACCACGGGTTGCACCTTTTGGAGAATGGGATTGCGTTTTTCAAAGTGTTGAAAAAAACCAAGCATTTTTTAACTTGGCGAATAACATACTCTATTTTTCTTTGGAAAAATTCAACCCATTTCAACATAATAAGTAGTTTATGTGGAGTCAATTTTTACAAGGAGAATGAAAATCACTACGGGTTACAAATTTTGGAGAATGAGATTGCATTTTTCAAAATGTTGAAAAACACACTCCATTTTTCATCACTTTGGAAATATTCAACCCTTCTCTACCTGATAAATATTTGATGTAGAGTCAATGTTTATAACAAGTAGGAAAAGCACCGCAGGTTACACCTTTTGGAGAACCGGATTGCATTTCTCAAAATGATGAAAAGCACCTTGTGTTTTTCAACGTGGTGAAAAACATACTCTATTTTTTATCACTTTGGAAAAATTCAACCCCTATCCACCTTATAAGTAGTTTATGGAGAGTCTATGTTTACAACAAGTAGGAAATGCACCACGGGTTGCACCTTTTGGAGAATGGGATTGAGTTTTTCAAAGAGCTGAAAAACACCTTGCATTTTTCAACTTGGTGAATAACACACTCTATTTTTCATCACTTTGGAAAAATTCAACCCCTCTCCACCTGATAAGTAGTTTATGTGGATTCAATGTTTATAAGGATACAAAAAATCACCATGGGTTACACCTTTTGGAGAACGGGATTACATTTTTCAAAGTGCTAAAAAATACCGTGTATTTTTCAACGTGGTGAATAACACACTTTTTTTTTCATCACTTTGGAAAAATTCAACCCCTCTCAACCTAATAATTAGTTGATGTGGATTCAATGTTTACAAGGAGAAGGAAAAACATCGCCGGGTTATACCTTTTGGAGAATGGGATTGCGATTTTCAAAATGCTAAAAAACACCATGCATTTTTCAAGGTGGCAAAAAAACACACTCTATTTTTCATCGCTTTGGAAAAAATCAACCCCTCTCCACTTGATAAGTAGTTTATCTGGATTCAATTTTTACAAGGATAAGGAAAAGCGCCGCGGGTTACACCTTTTGAAGAACAGGATTGCATTTTTCAAAACTCTAAAAAACATCGTGCGTTTTTCAACATGGCAAAAAACACACCATGTTTTTCATCTCTTTGGAAATATTCAAACCTCTCCACCTGATAAGTAGTTGATGGGGAGTAAATATTTACAACAAGTAGGAAATGAACCATGGGTTGCATCTTTAGGAGAATGAGATTGTGTTTTTCAAAGTGCTGAAAAACACCATGTGTTTTTCAACTTGGTGAATAACACACTTTGTTTTTCATCGCTTTGGAAAAGTTCAACCCATATCCACCTGATAAGTAGTTGATGTGGAGTTAATGTTTACAAGAAGAAGGAAAAGCACCATGGGTTACACCTTTTGGAGAAGAGGGTTGTGTTTTTCAAAATGTTGAAAAACACCGTGCATTTTTCAATGTGGCGAAAAACACACTCATTTTTCATCTCTTTGGAAATATTCAACCCATATCCACTTGATAATTATTTGATGTGGATTCAATGTTTACAATAAGTAGGAAAATCACCATGGGTTGCACCTTTTGGAGAATGGGATTGCATTTTTTTAATTGCTAAAAAACACCGTGCATTTGTATATAGAGCAATTTACTGCTTGAAAAACACCATAGCCTGAAATTTATCTTGAACTAAAGAATGAAGATCTTGAATGGATTTTCATATAGATTGATTGGAATTAGAATCAAGGAAGTCCATAGATTGATGACAAAAAATAACATTGACTTGTTATTATTACATATATTTGAGCCTTATGATTATTAAGATTTAGCACTTTCTAGTACCTTTAGCAGTTAAGCTTCATATTAAAATCAAGCACTTACAACCCACTGACATCACATTCCTTACAAATCTTACAACTAAGCATGATGGAGGAATGTCTACACTAGAAGTAATTTTACACACTGAGCCTATTTTAATCATTATCTTTAATACATTACGACTTCTTACAGTCTTTTATCGTTGGAGGTTCCTACCTCATCGGGGGTATGCATACACTAGGGGAATCTACATAGGTGAGATTATAATAATCATATATTTATAAACAAGTCTATTATATACTCTATAAAATTATGATTTATATTACAATGATTTATTCCTTACCACATGTGTTATATCATGATTTGTTTTATTCTTGCGTTACTTACTTCTATAAAATGATTTAACCATACTTCATGGTTACTTGTCTTTATCACTTATTGTTCATGTTTTTATTACATATTGTTATAATAGTTAACTACTATTAACCCTAGGATCCTATTTTGGCCATCTATTATTGTTTCTTATAAGATTCATTTCCATTTTTTCTTATTTTTATTTAATGATTTCATGTATTGCATGATTTGATAACTCTAGGAACTTGTATGTTGTATACATTGTGATAATCTTTGCTTTGAATGCTTTGTACATTTTTGTCTTCCATTCTCTATGATTTTTATGCTCTATGTTATGTTTTCTCCATGAACATATAAGATCCATATTGTGTTTCCTCTATGTACTTGTATGCTCTATTTTGTGATTATTTTATTCACTTGTATGCTCTATGAACTATGTTTTCTCTATGCACGTGTATGTTCTATGATGTATTTTCTCCATGCACTTGCATGCTTTATTTTGTGTTTTATCTATGAAATTGTATGCTTTATTCCCTTTTTCCTCTATGTTATATTTTCTCTGTGCACTTGTATGGTCTATGTTGTGTTTGGTCTATGCATGTGTGTGTTATATGTTGTATTTTTTGTATGAACTTATATTCTCTATGTTTTGTGCACTTGTATGCTATATGCTCTATTTTATCTATGTGCATGTATATCTATTCTTTGTGAACTTGTATCATTTATGCTCTATTTTATCATATGCTAATGTTATTCTATGTGGGATGTTTCCTTTATTATTTTATTTATACTCACACAAAGAGATACTATCACCCCTATTTTTTATGGACACAATACTTACTATATATTTTGATCAAAATAAATATCTTATGATGCATTCGTTAATATATCTCTTTCATTACACATTTCTCATTGCACTTTGATTGTTACATTCCTAGGTCTAGGTCCATTTCTCGATACACTTTTAAAATTATGTCATTGCTTATCACACAATTTCCCTGTCATATTTAGCATTACATTTATATTTCTAGGAACAACGGATAAATACATACTTGTTTTTGTACACATATGTTAACAAATAACATTAGTCAAGTCAATCATGTATTTATAAGTGATGTATGTTTATGATGAGTTTTTCATGTCATGTTGTGTCATGTGATGTCATAGGTCACTATGAATCCAATAGGTGTTGAGTCATCTATTTTTTCATCCCATTCTTCTAATCACTATTATATTATTGGGTGAAGGACTAGAATGTTATCATGATATGTCTCACACTTTTAATGATACATATTATTTTTGCTAACATCCTTATATCTTATGAAAACTACTCATTTTACCATATCATTTGATATATTAGATATGGTTTTACACTATTGATGTTATTTCTTATTACATGACTAATACTTTCTCTTTTGAGCTAAGTGGTCATTTTCAACATCTCTCATTTCAAAAGCGGGGTATTGTGAGAATTTTTAAAGTTCATGTAGATTATAAATACAACACTTTATTTGACATTGTATGATGGAATCCATAGTTATTTTTATCACATTGCAATATTTTATGTATATTTAATTATGAATTATACACTACATTATGGCATATACACCAAGATCACAAATAATTTGGCTTAGTGGCAATCTTAATTACACACATATTGGGTCATTGGAATGCTCGATTATAAAAAAATTGACTCAAAGGTAGGTTCAATTGCACACATGTTTAGATCAGTGGTAGTCTCAATTGTACACAACTTGGATCAGTGGAAATCTCATATGATACAGTGGCTCATGGAAAGCTCAAATTCTAAAATTTTTAAATAAAATATTCACATCCTTTACATTGAAAACTAGGGGCATATGTGTGTGATTAATTGATGCTTTATTTTTTATTTTTTATTTATGTATCGATATTACAAGAATATTTTATTATGAATTAGTACACACATTTACCTATGGCTTATATGTTTACATGTATAACCCAGAGAAAGAAGAGAACACACACATTTTATTCTCATGCACACAACATCATTTAAGGAAGTTTACATTTATAGTTCATTTATTTTAATCCAACATTTTTTTATTACTATGGAAAATAATAACATTTATCCCTTATTTAGAATGACAAGATTCAATTCATAGCTACCACTTGATATATGCCTTGAAATCATAGCTAATGATAGGACACAAAGGAATTGAAAAGATCTTCTAAACATGTAAATTGGATTAAAGCAAATGAACTCCCACGTGCCTATGATTGATGAGCTATTGCAATACATTTTTTAAATGTTAAAAGATTGCATTGGTAAACATACGTGGTTTATTTTCAAGGATCTACATCTTTGTTTGGAAAAATATTAATATAATTTTAGTTATGGAGGCTATCTCATCATCTAAAGGGTTCAATTTCACAAATCTATCCTCAAATTTTTTAAGGAAAACCTTCAACATTGATGGCATAGATGCAGACATAGAGGATTCATATAGCTACTAATCCTTGATGATATTTAATTTCCATGGCCACCAAGTCCATGATCAGGTATCATTTTACCACTAAAATGGACAAAATTATGCATATGAACTATTCTTTTCAATGCTTCCTTCAACCCACTTTCCTTGTCAAGTATAATCTTCCTACTCAATCCCTAAACCTATTTTTCTTGCAAATCATTCTATGATCTCTCTCCTTCACTCTTAAGTTATTTTTCTCCTCTAAAGTTGAATTTTACCTTCCCATAGTATTCCATTCCTATTAAAGGTCCCTCTAATCTTCACCTAGACAATATTTAGGCCCTCTATACTATGGTTGACCTGATAGAGAGGAAGGTATAACCCCTATCTGCAGGTGCCCCTAAATGGAGGGGTAGGCATAAGAAACTATAAATTTTGAATCTTACTCAAGTGATCATCAAACCGCAATCTAAACTAGGAAAGAGAGTCACTGAGTCTTTCATGCAGTTGGTTTGGATACTGGAGAATGGTTAAAATCTAATCATAACTAGTAGGGGCTATAATATTGTTGATCAATGTTTTTTACACATTAATAAAAAACTTCTCAAAATAGGGGAAAGGGGGGTTTAATTATCTATCCCATTTTAGAACCCTATATGGACATGATGATTTAAGGTACAAATTACTCTAGGATGTATAAATTCTATTGGGTGCATGAATCCTAGTGTTAACTTACGGAGTGACCGATGTGTCTAGACAAACCAACTATTAGAATTCAAGATATGAGTTCAAATAACTATTATTTTGAAAATTTTAGCTTACCCTATGAATATTCACAATGATATAAACCTAAGTAATTGTGATTATCAAAAAACTAAAAAGGAATAAGGGTAGGGCAGAAAATGATAGTAGTATCTCCTTTATCTTATAAATATTGTAAACACATTTTATCTCAGTCAAGCACACATACAGAGTTTAGAGAGAACTAAGAAGTTAGTGTACAGAAGTTTGTATTATTTTTAACACTACATGAAGACTCAATCTAAGTAAGAAACATCATAAAAGAAACCATCAATTGTGCATCTTGTAAGAAAATGTCATTGATGTTCAATCTCCATTGCATGGATAAAAGGTTTTGTCAACTTGATGTTGGATCAAGTATCCATGAGGTGTACATTCAGATAAACAAACATGAAGGTTATCACTTGGTCAGTGACATGATTTGGTGAGTCACTGAAATGTGGTCTTATTACATGAATGCAGCTTCTACAATAGTCAATGGTATTAGAAGCTTCCCTAATTAGGATAAGATTAACATAGTGCATTAGGATAATTAATTATGCATTGTATAATTAATTATTTAACTATTGTTATTATTTAATTATTGTTATTATATGGTTTTATTAAACCATATTTGTCTTATTATGATCACAGATATAATTGTTATGTTGTTATAACAATTATATCATTATTCATTTGTGCTTCCCGTATGATATTTTGGAAGCTTATGTATTCAGGCATATTGTTGCACCTATGCAACATATTTATTTGTTTGTATATTGCTATCCAATATGTATAAATATTGCAGCACTCCATTGTAATGGTTGATTAATTTCACATTAATAAAATCTACAAGCTTCCGTCCCTGTTTGTGAAATTACATTTGGTTTCAGAGTAGGTTGAAGGATATTGGAGGATTGCAACAGAGTTTGAGGAGCATTAGATAAGCTTGTGCAAGCAAAAGAGAGCCAGAGTTGCCTCTGCAACTTCCCAGCCCCATCCCCTGCAATACCACCATCAAATTCCTCAAAACCACCTTTAATAATTGCAATTAAGGTTAAAGAGGATAGAATTCACCAAGGAAGAGATTACAAGCTCAAAGGAAGGAAGAAAAATGATCTAAGGCGCCATACACACTCAAAACCGCCTGCCATTTTTCTCTTTGCTGGAATTTTTTCTCAAAACTGCCTTTGCAAAACCATGGTTTTTTGAAGAGGTATGGTATTACAGTTTGGAAGTGTTTAATTACATTTTGCTCTTTACATATAATTGTTTAGCATAGCCGCCCAAGTGGCTAGCATAACTTTTGTAAGACACTTCCCATCAAGAGAGGTCAAGGGGTCAAATCCCCCTCCCTCACCCACTACCAAATTTGGCAGAAAATTTAGTAGAACCACTAACTTTAGTGAAAAATTCAAATTTACTTATAACTAACTAAATTTAGCGAGAAAAACCCTATTTGAGGAAATTTTTTGTTTTCCTCCACTACATATTTTTGCATTATGAGCACTTTTTGCCAAAGGTGGGCTACCTACAAACTTAATTTTGAGCTAGTTTTGTATGGTTTTTTGCTCAACAAGCCGTATTGGGCTCCATAGGCCACTAGTGCCTGCAAAACAAAAACATTTTCCTGCCATTCAATTTTTTCTAAATTTTTTTGTTACGTATTGGGCTCCACAGGCCACCAGTGCCTGCAAAACAAAAACATTTGCCTGCCATTCAATTACATGTTTGAGTCTATTGTACTAATTTGCAGGTTGCCATAGTCAACTACAAACTTTGTAACTACTTAGAAACTGACAGAATAGTGTACTCAAAATCAATAAAAATTGGTTCTGTAACACTCACAAGATCCTAGATCTCATTCACAACATTTGATATATACAGTGCCTCTGGGAAGCACTTATAACACCTAATATAGCTACAACAACGTCGTTTGGGCATCGACCCTTTAAATCGATAGAGAGTAATAAGGTCACAGTGCACACACTATGAGCCATCCCATCTGTCTGTGAATGATTGCACAACATAAATCCGGAATGAGAAATTATCCAAGTATATAACGAAGTTACACACGCGTATGAGGATATTTCTTTGAGCCGGTGTCAATAATTGCATAGACCCCTGTTAGTACTGTCTTGGTACCACATATTGAATTCTTTCATGTATGTTAACACCTCTTTCACGTACCACTAGGTATATAGAAAGGGCGAGCTTCTTCCGTGTTCCACCGGGTATATCGGAAGGGCACATATATAGAAAGGTTTGATATATCGGACTGACGGTATATAGATTGGGAGACGTTATACCTAGAGTGATAAGAGAAAAACCATTTCAGTGATCTCTGCAAAATGGGCACCAATGCCCCCAATTTTTTTCTTTCAAATTCACAACTACTCAGAGGAAACAACTATGTTGCATGGAAGACAAAAATTAAGACACGGCTTGAGTTTGAAGAAATATGGCCTGTTGTGACTGTTACTCTGACTAGATCAACTACTGATACTACATAACAGAGGAATTTTGATAGAGCATATCAAAAAGTGAAACTCATCATCTTGCTTGGAGTGTCTGACGATGTGCAACCCCACATTCGTGATGCCACAACAACCAAAGAAGCGTGGGATAAACTGAGCACAACATACGAGGCCAAGAACAAGAATGTTATACTGAATTTGCAGAGTCAGTTACACACATTGAAGTTCAAACAAAATGAGAAAATCAAAGCTTTCTTAAGAAGAGTTGTAGAGTTGAGGGCTTCACTTCTAGCCCTGAGAGAAGCGGTCTCAGATGATGCTCTCGTTCTAATTGTTTTGAGAGCATTTTTGTTACAACACTAAACGTGTCAGATATGACCGTTAGTTTTGACAAATTGGTAAACTTACTGCCACAAGAGGAAGCCATACATAATAAGGATCATAAAGAGGAGGAAACACTTTCTTCACATCAAAAATGGAAAGGAAAACCTAATTCCTATCAAAAATCCCAAAATCAAAATCAGTATCAAGGGGATAGACAACAGAAGAAGCAATGTCCAATCTGCAAAAGAGGACATGACCTATAAGATTGTTGGTATAATACTTACAAGAAAGGTTCATCAAGAAACTATGGACCTCCACAACAATCTCACAAGGGACATTCTAACTACAATCAAGGGTAGAAAAAGGGGAACTGGAAAAGAAGACCCCATCAACAAGGAAATATTGTTGAGCAACAAGAATAATCAGACAATGATGACTTGTTCACTGCTCAATCAAATGAACCATCCACATCATCTAGTGATGTTTGGTATGTTGATTCGGGAGCCACTTGACACATGACTGGCCACAGAGACTAGTTTATTTCAATGAGGGACACACCATCAAAAAATCATGTTTTGGTGAGAGATGATTCTTCATATACAGTTCAGGGGATTTGGAACATTTCTCTACCCCATGGTTCATGCAACTGCAGACTATCAGATGTCTTATATGTCCCTGGGTTGACAAATAATTTTCTTTCAGTCAGTTAACTCCTTGATCACAACCTAAAAATTGACTTTGATAGTCATTCTGGCAAGAAAACATGTTTAATTCGAGATAAATCATGAGGCTCGAAAATAGTTGCAAAAGCCTCCAATGTGGGACACATGTTCCAACTTGATTTTGTTCACAGATATGATCAAGCACTTGTGGCTAAGAAATCCACCTCAGAACAATTGTGGCATCAGAGACTTGGTCATGTAAGTTTCAAGTATTTCAAGACACTTCGCTAACACAATATGGTACATGGGCTACCATCTCTTCAGAAGGATACAGACAAGTGTCCTCATTGTCTAGTAGGAAAACAACATAGAGCTTTATTCTAGAAGAGTACATATCGAGCTCATGGTCAGCTTGATCTAGTTCATACCGATCTTTGCGGTCTGATGCAACCAAGTCATTCTGGATTTCAGTACTTCATGCTATATGTTGACGACTATTCAAGGAAAATGTAGATTTTTTGTCTTTGAAAGAAAAGTGAAGCTTTTGAAACTTTTAAGAAGTTCAAAGTAGCAGTTGAGAATGAAACTGGTAGTCACATCAGAAATCTCCACTCAGATCGAGGGGGGGAATTCACTAGTAATGAGTTCAAAGAATACTTACAAACTCACAGGATTCGTCGACAAATGCCTACTCCACACACTTTACAGTAGAATGATGTTATTGAGAGAAGAAATCGTACTATCATGGAAATGGTGCGATGCATGATCAATGACTCTGGACTTGCAAAGACATTCTAGGTAGATGCAGTAAAGACAACAATGTATTTGTTGAATAGAGTGCCCACAATTGATCTTGATGGAGTAACACCACAAGAAGCATAATCAAAGCGGAAACAATCTATTGCACACCTTAGAGTATTCAGGTGCAAAGCAATCATGCTCATACCTAAGCAGAACATAAATAAATTGGACATGAAGTCATATAAACTCATCTTCATTAGGTACAATGAAGAGAATCTTGGGTATAGATTAATGGATCCTAAGACCAAAAAATTCTACACCAGTAGAGATGTTGAGTTTTTCGATAAGAAGGAAGCAGAGACCCCTCCTCTAGACTCACCAGATGTAGATTTTTCACCAGTTGTAAAAATTGAAGCTGATGTTCCCTCAGAAGATGAAAGTGACGATGGGGGTGATGGTGTTGATCAGATAGAACCATGACACAGGGGAACAATTCAGCGTATGCCCAGGTGGTGTACTAGTACATTACGAGATGCAAGAATGAATGCATTTTTTTAATTAGTCCACCCATGGACCATGAACTTGCAGTAAAGTAAGAGAAGAAGTTAACTTTTCTTTGATGAGTAGAGTTATTGAATCTGATGAGCCCTCTATAGTCTAGGAATCCCTACAGTCAAAATCTTGGAAAGATGCCATGGATTTTGAATATTAATCAATGATGAAGAATAACAGTTGGCAGCTTGTCGATCTTCCACCAGGAAAGAAATCCATTGGATGCAAATGAATATTTAAACCAAAGTACAAAGCAGATGGGACCGTGGACAAGTATAAATCGAGACTAGTAGCAAAGGGGTATGCAAAAAAAGAAGGCATATACTACGAGGAGACATTTTCTCCCACAACTAAGATCAAAACAATCAGAATGACCTTTTCTCTAGCTACACAGTTTGGTTGGAAAGTCCACTAGATAGATGTAAAAAGGGCCTTCCTAAAAAAGATCTACAAGAAGATGTTTACATGACTCAACATGAGGGATATGTAGTACTTGGTGAAGAAGCAAAGGTATGCAGACTCAGGAAATATCTGTATGGCTTTAAAAAGGCACCCCGGGCATGGTACATCAATATTAATGAGCATCTCGTACAACATGGATTTGTTAGAAATCCATACGATCCCAATCTTTACCTTAAAAAGCAAGGGGGGAGATTGTGATTGTTGTTGTTTATGTCGACGATCTAGTCATCACTGACAGTTCAATGAAGATGATCGATGCAACGAAGAAAGATCTTAATTGATCATTCGACATGACAAATCTCGGGCTAATGCATTATTGTCTTGGATTGGAAGTATGGCAGAAAGAGAATCACATCTTTGTTTCTCAGATGAAATATACCAAGACAATGCTTGAGAAATTCAGGATGATGGATTGCACACCAATTTCTATACCTATGGAGAACAGATTGTAGTTATCTTGTTCAGATCCATCTCCTGAGGTAAATGCCACTCTCTATCGGTAGTTGATTGGGAGTCTCATTTACCTAACCTACACTAGACCAGATATCAACTTTGTAGTGAGCTATCTATCCAGGTTCATGCAGGAACCCAAATTTTGTCATTGGAAAGCAACAAGGTTCATTTTGAGATATCTCAAAGGATCAATGGATCTTGGTCTAGAATACAAGAAGAACGACAACTTCTTCTTGACTGGATATTCGGATTCAGATCATGCAGGTAACATTGACGATAGAAAATCCACTTCTGGATTTGTATTCTTTATGGGATCCAGACCAATATCATGGGGAAGCAAGAAACAACACTTCATTTCTTGCTCTTCCATAGAATCTGAGTATCGTTCTGCAGGAGAAGCTATCTGTGAAGTGATATGGCTATGTCGCATACTAGAAGGACTTGGAATACCACATGACAAACCGAACACCATGTATGTTGACAATGAAGGTGTTCTCAAACTTGTTTGTAATCCAATGTTTCATGAAAGAATAAAGCACATTGAGGTACAAGTTCATTTCATACACAAGCATGTGTTGAAGCACAACATCTAGCTTCAATTTTGTCCAACAACTGAACAAAGAGAAGATATCTTCACGAAGTCACTTGCACGTCACAAGTTCGAGTTGTTTATAGAGTTTCTCTCCTCATCCCTTGAGACAATGCAAAATTAAGGTGGGAGGAATGTTAGGATAATTAATTATGCATTGTATAATTAATTATTTAACTATTGTTATTATTTAATTATTGTTGTTATATGGTTTTATTAAACCATATTTGTCTTATTATATTTACGAATATAATTGTTATATTGTTATACCAATTATATCATTATTCATTTGTGCTTCCCATATGATATTTTCGAAGCTTATGTATTTAGGCATATTGTTGCACCTATGCAACATATTTATTTGTTTGTATATTGCTATCCAATATGTATAAATATTGCAGCACTCCATTGTAATGGTTGATTAATTTCACATTAATAAAATATACAGGCTTCTGTCCCTGTTTGTGAAACTACACATAGCACAATATATTACCCTGCAACTTCGACTGAGAATCAAAGTTCCAACTCCACTTAATAAACCAAAAGAGATTAATATCTAGGTTTAAAGACATGAATCAATAATCAAGAACTAAATTATAACTCACAAAACCAATTGAAAGCTAAAAGATTCCCTTTATGTATGAAATTCAACACCAGATAATTTTATAATGAAATTACACAAATTTATAGAAAAATGGATTTCTCCATACTCTCTACATGTTTTGAAACTTCCCAAAATATTATATTTAATCCTAAGATAGCTAAAAATAAAACAACTAGAACTAAAACAAGCCTAAACATAACAATATGGGAACATGCTCCCATTTTAATTAATTTGATCCCAAAATAAACCAGTTTACACCTTTTCTTAACTATATAAATCTCTGAATTTGAATTTTCATACTCATAATCAAGCTAAAACAAGCTCAATTTATATTTTACTTATTCATTTAACTAATTTAGCCCTAAACATTTCTCCAATTTTTGCTTCAAAACCTCTACATGCCCTTCCCCTTATTTCTTGAGTTTTTGTTCTTCTCATAGTCTATTTTAACTTAACTAAACTTATACTAAACTTATAGAAAACTAAACTTATACTAAACAAAAAATATAATAACAAATTTAAAATTATAACATATAATAATAATAAAACTTAAAACCTAAAGTCTATACATCTAAATACCATGAACCATTAAATTTTCTCTCCAAATTGACAGGTCACGTCGTCCAAAGATAATTTATTAAAAATCATAAAATCAAATGAAATGGCATGGGTTTGATAGAAAACATGGGTCTGCACCGTAAGCATTAACTGCCCCCATGTGCATTACCCCATTGGCAAGAAAGATAGCTCATGAGTATTAATATTTGCAGGTTTGAATCAATGTAGGATATCACACGTACTTTAATCCTCTGACACTGAAAAAAATCTCTCAGGGGGTCCTTTCCCTACCACATCATATTTTTGAATGGCCATCTATGTGATGTATACATTTTTTTAGGGGGGAGCACCATACATGGGTGCAAATTGAGTGGAGGGTAGTTGTGACCAATTATAACTGCTTCAACAAAATTGAGACAAAATATAAAATTGAGTTGAATATGATTAGTATCAAAGTCTTGACAGTGCGTGGATAAATTAAATCTATATATCTTGTACTTGCCGAGCCACAATTCTTGTGGTGGTGGTTTGACTTTGGTGCATGTTACCTCTATGTATTTGTAATCAAAAATATAATTACAAACTTAATTATATATGAATGATTGTCTTGATATCTATGTACACTAGCAATATCACCACTGATAAAAAAATATTTTTATCACACCTATGAGAAAGAGCCTTAGGTTGTTCACGTCACAGAGTTAAACTTGATGAGTGTTTAGACATTTTCTAAAATACGCATTGACATTTTTGAAAACACGTTTTCAACGTCCCCCGAAGTAGAACACATGCTTTACAGTTGGATTAGGTGAGTAGTCAAGTCGAGATGACACTTTTAAAAGACCCTGGAAATTCATGGTGCATGCATTTATTTCTTAACCCACAATCCACCCACAAACATGCCCTTCAAAGCTACCATGGTGAATTGCAACTTCCTTACAGTCTTTATGTTTGTGTTTGTGACAGACTTAGTTTTCTTGAGCAACCCATCTCTCGCTCAAACCACATGCACCAAATCCTTCAAGAACAATTAATTCAACAGTTGTCACGAACTAAACTATCTTGTCACGAATTTCACATGGACGTACGATCTTGTAACGTCCACAAAATTCCTACTCTCAAAACAAAATAAAACTAATAATTTAATAGTCAAAATTACGGTAATTTTTGTTTTAAAAAGAGGGTTTGCAAGGTTAGACATTATCCCCAATTAATAAATTTCCTGTTAAAGTATTTCTCCACAAGCTTGTGAAAGTCAGAATTAAATTAATAATTAAATATTATTAGTTTACTTCCTAAAATATATGTATGGTTTAAAACAATACGTTTACCAAGTTTCATAAGTTTAATTAATTATCATGCACCAAGATTACTTTATTTTCCTACCTAAAAGTTTAATTTACTTTGTCTAGCCACTAAGTGGCCCCATTCACCCCATTACACATGCAACCTTTTTTTTTTTAAATTATTCCCACAAAAATACCTTCCACGTCAGTGAGGTAGGGTTTAATCTGGGCCATTAGCTTGAATCTAGTATATCCCTTAGATTTGGTTTGCCCTAAATATCCTTATGAGTTTCCTTTTATTTCTATTTGCCCCAAAACAACCTCATTTGTTAATTATTGTTTTGTAGGTTTGAAAGGGGAGAAGAGGGATAAGCCATGAGAGCAAGAACTGCAACCATGGAGAAATTTTCTTAGTTTTAGTTGTAAAGGGGTTTACTATTGTAAGATTTTTCTTTTGTTTAATATAGAGATCCCACGATGGATATGTTTTTTTTATTTAATGTAAACATCCTTTGAGTTCAACAATTGGGGGTAAAACTCCATTTCAGTAAATCTATGGATTATACACATTTGGGTGTCCATAAGAGGATTGATAAGGTTAAACAATTAAATTTAATTGATTACTAGTTGTTGGTAGTTTCATTTTGAAGGTTTAAAACTTAGATTTCAATTAAATTTCACTATGGGTTTTTCACAGTCGAGATTTTATTTTTCCGTCAAAAGTGACAAAATCGCTGCCCTACACAGACCGGCAGTCCTGTGACCACTGCTTTGTGTTGGGTGGCGGTTATGAAATTACCACTCTACACAGGGTGACAGTTATGTTTCCCAAAAATAGAACCTTCAATACATACAGTTTTCAACAATTTCTACTTAGGTTGGTGTTTCTAAGGAAATGTTACTCAAAATTACATAAACATCAACTCATTTATCTATGTTTTCTTTTGTAATAAAATGTAAAATTTGAGTATAACATCAACTACAATTCATTCTCTTTCACATATTCAATCTTGCCAACAAGACCACAAAGAAATCAACAAAACTTCATTTCAATAACATCTTTCTATTCCATATATATATATATATATATATATATATATATATATATATATATATATATATATTGTAACTTGAATAACATAAAAATTTAGGAGAGTTTCATTTCAAGCAAACTATACAACTTAAGCTTTCTCCTTTGTCTATAACATTACAAATTTGAATAAAATAAATATACAAATCATTCTTTTGATAATACAAGATTCATAAAGTTCCACTCTAAGTGGGAACAATATGGTCAAATTACATCATAGAGATTCTTCCAATGGTTCAACACAAATCTTCATTTCAATGTCTTCTCCCAACTTTTAGCTTTCAAACTTGCATCCTTCAACTCTTCAAAAAACTTGGATCACAATACAAAGAAAGGGAAATAGGCGATGCTCTCTTCTCAACCTTTAATCCAATAAGAAGAGAAGACATCCTCCTTATTGGCCCCTGAGCCCCAACCAAAGAACAATGGGGAGTATAATGCAACTTTGACAACCTTTACAAAAATGGCTTCCACAAAACATAACACACATTCAAATGGACATACTCAACAATATTTACAACTTTCCAAAAAACACATAGGCTTGACATCAAGCCAAAAGAAGCAAGAAATATGGGAACCACCTCCTTTTTCCTCACAAGTGAAGTAGAATTTCCACCCAAATGCCTCCATGTGCACAATACAAAACATTCAAATACATCCTTATCTCTCCCCTTGCAAATGTGCAAAATATTTATATATTTTTATTTTCACTCCCCATATGTGGAAATCCTAATCACACTCCCTTAAAAATACATGCCTCACAACTCCCTTTTCCCTCCCCAATGGTCACATAATTCCATCTCCCACTCCCTTCTTAAGGAAAGCTACCCAACCCCAATATAACACATTCACAACACCCATGCAAATACTCATACAAACACAATTTTCACATCTATATACATAAATAAAGAAATAACAAAGGTGAAGATCCTACCTCTCCATTAAGCTTCCAAAAATATTTGCTCCAACAAACTCTCAACAGCTTAGAACAAACCACAATCCAAAATGCAACTCCGAAAAGGCTCCAAGCATGTACCTTAAGACCAAATTTCCAAAAGTGCAAGAGAAAAAATAAGACAAGTAACCTAACATCCTTCAAATTCAATCAATAAATAGAAATGAAATGTGAGGATGATAGGGTGGCTCCATATAGGATGTCATTTCATCATTCCTCCATTCCAACACACAAGTCAAACACAAAGCCCAAAGCAATTAAATGCACATGTAAGACTTATGACATACCCACATGAAACTCCAACTTGCATACCATGCTTACCAAGGACAAACTTAAATGTGGTAAGTAAAAAGTACAATTATTGACCTTTTTTACACTCCAAAATGTATAATTAAGCCTGAAATTAACTCCCCATACCATATGTATAGTTGTTGGATGAATTTAAGAGGCATGTGACAAACTTAGCTTGTATCACAAGTCTCCACAAAGCCTCCCAAATAAAAATTTGAATTTTTCAGTTGTGAAAGAGTACATAATAGAAAACCCCACACAAATATAATTTACATCCACAAGATTTCAAGGACCGCCTACCCAATTTATTGCCCACATGTCATATCTTCCCTTTTAATTCAAAATTAAGATAAATTAGTTAATTAAGGTACATTAGCAAGTGTAATAAAGTGACAATATTTCCAAAATAATTAAACACATGCAAAACAAATTAAAACAAACAAAATTTAAAGGAAAAGAACACATTACACCCATGGCCACATAAATGAGATTACCCCCCATGGGAACCTCCTAACAAAGTATGCAACAACACAACATAACATTATACACAAGTTGTCAAATTTTTGCCATGTTTCACAACACCCGACATCCTTTCGTGGTTGGTCCCCTATCCCCTTTCAATGTATGTGATAAAATGTCCCTACAAAAAAAAAATACCTCTCTGGCCTTGTGGTCGTATAAACAACATCGAGAATAATATACATATAGAAATCAATAATCATCATCCAAAATTAGCAATTCTATCATCTATCATCTTTCAATTTATTTCGATTTTAACATCCATAACATCATAATTCTACTCAAAATATCCAACACAGGTTACACATCCAAAATATGACATGTTAGTATAAAATCAGAGTACTGTAAATCAAAATACATATATTTGTTCATCATCATCCTCTAGTGCATCATTATCAAAATGCTAATCATAACATGTCTATAGCCCAAAAATCTGCATAGTCTATCATCTATTGATCAAAATATAATAATCAAAATGTCTAAGTATCAATCCAATAGGAATATTATTAAAATGAAAATAGTGTCGAAGAGGAGTGGACACTAGAAATCTCCTCAATGCCACCATCGACATGGCACTCATGGCAGCCCCAGAAGCCTCAGATGGGTGGGTGTAGTGGGGAATTAATCCTACAGGAACTTCCATGGGAGGGACTTGATCCCTAATCACATTTAAGAAAAGAAATGGCAACGTCGCCATTCACACCTACAATGTCACTGACATAAAAAAGTCACTGGTTGTTCCTTTGTAGCCTTTCGCCATCGATTATACAATAGAAAACATGACAACCAAGTTTAACAAAAGTAAAATTAACTTCTTCATGATGTCGACTCTCTTGAACAAAAAAACAACTGTAAATCATGTATGGCAGACCAACTCACAGGTCAAGGGCCCAGTCCCTCAAAACCATAAATTTAATTCTATGAATTTGTAGAGCTCGAGGAGTATCGATCTCAAAACAGGAGTTGAATCTATGGTTCATGGCGTTCCTCATATTGTTCTAAAAAATGTGAGTTTTTATTTCTGGTTTTAAGCATAGTTGTTTAATCATATGTTCGTAACAATGTGAATTTTTGCTAGTTATGAAAAACATGATTTTTTAGAATTGTACTACTCTCTCAACCCTTAAGCAACATAAGATTTCAATCCAGGACTACCCACTACTTCTAGTCTTATTTGGGGATTGATGTATGTTATAGTAATTTCCTTTAGAATGAGGATTCTTTCTAGTAGTGTACATTGAATTTTTTTCACAGTTCTCCTTTTTGTTCCAAGAAAGGTCCCCTCTGTCATGGACCTTGAACTACATGGCCTTACATAACATGGCTATCTCTAGGGATTTGATTATCTATGCTTCCGTGTTGAAAAACTAAATAGGATAGGATTTGAATCCAGAATGTGTACTTATGTATTGTTGAACTTCTTGTCCCTACATGCAGGGTCATTTCTAACACCTGAGTGCCTACGTATTTTAATTGCAAATCTTTATTACTAGAATTCATACCTTAAATTTGGATAGGCAGATCACTCTTCTACCAATGGACTCATGTACCTAGCATTTTAGGGTTGATATTATCTGCTTCCATGTTGAAAAACATGGCAGGCTAGGATTTGGACACATGACCATGCTCTGGTCTGTCGTATTCACTACTACTAAGATTTTTAGCCTTTAACATGATGCATGGTTCTTTTTTGGATTTTAGATTGAGTTTTTTGCACTGTGAAACTTCCCCTGGTGCCTCCCCCACCCTTGCCACACGGTTAAGCTAACACTCCTGTAGAGCTCCTACCTGTCAGCCGCCATAATTCAGACATAAGACCACCTTTCTGCCAAAGAAAACCTCTACCTTGAACTATTTTCCCTTCCATGACAGGGTTTTCTGAGGAGTTCAATTGTTTTTGTTTCCATTTTGAAAGTTATATAGGCTAGGATTTGGACCTAGTACCATGCTTCAACTTATGGGATTCTCTACCAATGGGTTTATTCTCTCTTGGATGCATGGTTATCTCTAGTATTGATTGATCAATTATGAGCGTACCATGCTTTGACTTGTGGGTTTTTTAACTATTAGGCCTCTTCTCTCTGCATGTAGGGTTCTCTCTAGGAGCATTGATTTATCACTTATGACACTTCCTTTAAGTGACACTCCAGTTGAGCTCTCAAATATCCTCCAAACCAAGCTCCAACACTGGCTTTCATACTGGAAAATTTGACCAACTGGGATGTGAGTCTAAGACCACCTTCCAACTAGTGGGATGCTCTGCTACTGAGACACTTTCCTGTAAATAACACGTCTCTACGACACTATAGATTGATATATTTAACTTTTCCTTTCTTGTAGCAAGGTTTTCTGGTTTACAACAAAAAAAATCACCAATATTACATTTTGTTCTGTGAATAAGCATTTATTATGATAAGTGTGTCTCATGACATCCACTCAAAGGATATTTTTTTACTCTACTTTTTTGTTAGTGGGTACAAAGCTATTGTATTAAATTCACCCAAGACTTGCACGTTATCTTCACTATTGTCAATAATGGTATATGTCTTCATAAGGCATGTAAACATGATTTACCATGCCCATTGACCCTGTAATATTACAAGAAATATACAAATATTAAGGGTTCTAGGCCCACATGGGTGTGAAGCTTAAACCTAGGCATATTGCGTGATAACCCATCTCTAGAGAAAGACCTAGCCTTTAGATGAAAGCATTTTCCATCCTATTATTAGCTTCATTTGAGAATCTATGTTTTTTTAACTCTTATCAGTCTCCTCCATGTTTACTCTCTCAACGCTAAATTATGTATTCTATTTTCCCTTGTAAAAAAATATTTTTGGCAAAACCACAAGTTACATATATCCATCAGTTCATATATAATAGACTTGAGCAACTTTATAGAATAGACTTGACATGTAACTCGATTACATAAAAGTAAACATGAAGAAATAATCTCATTAGGTGGTATATAAATAAGCAAGAATATTTAGCTAAAATGTGTCTTTGGGATTTCCTTCAATTATACCAGTGAAGGACGAAGAGATGGTACGTTCATTACAATTCAATAGAAGTTGTCAAAGTCTAGTCTATGATGGAAAGATACTTTCGGATAGGGTTTTGCATATCATTCATGATAACGGGAAAGTCTTGGAACATATAACATTATACACCATCATAAGCCATTTATGTGATTCCATCCCTCAAACCTTTCAGAATGTCTTTCCATGTGGAAAAGAATATGAGAAGGGTGAAGAATTTTTAAATAATGAACTGGTATGAAATCATGATTTGTAGGGAAAATTCTAATCTTTCTTTATTTAGTTTTGTGAATTCACTAGAGTGTGTGTGATATCTATTTATTTGTTTAAAGTGAAGTATGTGTGTGCAGTAGTAAGTGTGTTTCTACAGAAACCTGTAATTAAGTTAGTATCCATTTCCATTCATAAAGTGTTGATTTAATCCATTGCACAAAGTTTTTACCACAATACACACTTCTCTAAGCTTGATCATCATAACCTTACAAAGACACTATAAAATATCTCAAAGTTTCACAGTCCCATGAATTCATAGTCTTCCCTAAAACACAACGTACTCCCAAAACTCAAGTATTCATATATTGCTACAATCATTATTATATGTATAAAAACAAGAAGAGATAGTGGATTTCATTTATGCATCACAATAAACACTAAGAACATATAAGAACTATCAAAATGAATTTACACCAAATTCTTGTAAGAATCCCTCACTGTCCTTCCTCAAGTGTTTTTACCCTTTCAATCCCGTAGTGTAAATTTTCATCACATACAAACATATAACCCTGAAGTTCTCTCAGTCATGATCCATTTGTAGATGCAAATCACATGGCTACAATATTACATACCACATAGTCCAAGATTACAAACAATCATTCAAAAACTCATATTCTTCCTCTAATACTTCTCAAATACCTTCACACATTATGAATTTATCTAGATAGAATGAGAGCATTCCATTACATTTTGGCTATTTATAATATTTTCATCCAACTCTAACTGAATGTGACACCTTAGACCACTTGCTTCAGAATTTGGACTATTTTCTTGAGAGTGTAGTGACAATAATGCTTTTTTTAAAGCTTTAATAATTTTACACATCCCTCCATTGTATAAACTACAAAATAAAAAAAATAGATACCACCATTACCAGATACAGGATCAAAAAATATACAAATAATACGATAAAAGTAAAATGTGTAAAACTCATAACACACATAATAAAACATTTAGCATTATTTGTCTTAAACAAGGTGAAACACCATGAAGCATCATTTTTCGTAATCAGAATATAACGAGAATGTATAATCCACAAAATAGTAAAAACCAAACAATAAACATTATTTTTCATAAATACATAAATACCTTCAAGATGCATTTGATGTTCCAAAAGAGATCCGATGACGTGGAACTTGAATTCAGTCGAGTGGGTTGTCCTTGTGATTCACAAAACAAAAATTTAGGTGTGTTGAATTCCAATGAATACGTCTTGTAATAACATTATATTCATACTCACCCAAACTCTCTGTTATATCCTCACATCTTTATCTAATTGTTGTACTGAACCATTTATGTGTTTTCTTGAGTATTTTCCTTCTACAAGTTGTGTCACGCAATGTATACTCCTCGTACTCTTGAGCATCAATATTTAAATCCTCCAGCACGATCTCCTTTTGCTTCCTCTTTTGAGGCTGCCTGCTTACACTGAACCATGGCCACAAACAGGTGGTAGAAGTCTCATTTGCACTATAATCTGGAACAAAATCAAATGACAACGAACCAGAGTCATGTAAAAGCTTATGAAATTGTTGCACATAGTCTCCAAAAGCAAAAAATTGTTCATCACTATCTGAAACCACATCCAACAATGATTTCAAAAAATCTTTAGATTGGTTGAGCACTTGCAATGCATTTCCATGGTTTGTAACATGTTTCTCAAGACTAAGGTATTGTGTTTCCTGTTGAATTTCTTCATCACCGTTAACTATTACAAAAAATAAAATTAATTTAGTAATTGATAAATCGTTGATATATCAAACACTATTCATTCATAATAAATTTTGTACTATTAATGAAAATGTGAGGCTTCTCTGATGGATCTTCTCCAAGTGCAATGCATGCAACTGCTTCTGCAACACGAACAACATAGTCATCTACAATGACAACAATAATTTTAGAGGATGTACAATGAATTTTTATGAGGATAACAATGATACAAAATTGTTAAAATAATGAAATGAAAACATACACCCTCACCACTGAAATTTGGATGCCTAGTAGATGCACTACCCTCATGTGTCCTATCAAATTGCAACACCTTCAAAACATGTTTGTAGTTGTTACTTTTGGTAGCCCAAGGATAGTCACAAACATAAAAATTAGGGCCAAATCTCCAAATGAAATACCACCGATCCCTGGATGTTTGAATTATAACAATGTGAGACCCATGAATGTTATGGTTTACACAACATTCAATGTCTAGTATTTCTTTGGCCCTCTTTATGGTAGTTAAAAATTCCTTCTCCTTCTTGTAATTTGTCAAGAAACTTGATACTTGTAACTTCCTCTTGTTTTTGTAATGGGGTTCAACTCGAAACACCAATGTGTACAATAACCAATCCATTCTCCTCGTGCATTTCTTTCTTTGATCACACAAGTATTGAGTCTTCAATAAACAATGGTAAGCTTCTATTGATGCATTTGTATCCTAATTGGAATGGGTGAAGTTGTGGAAACTCTTTGACCACATAGCTGCATGTGGAAATAATAAAACCATTAGTAATGACTTAAAAATTATTAAATCTACACATAGATATGTGGTTAACACTTACCAATATGTCTGTATTGCAACCACGTCTTTCTAAAATACTCCATAAAGATAGTCTCCTCTTTGAACTCCTCCATGTATTCGTCGATGAAGAAAAAGGTCATGTGCTCATTATTGCTGATGGTGCACATGATGTCGCCTAATCTCTAGAACATAACCATCCCCACATCCTTCTTCGAATATTTATAAATAATTTTTTTGCATGACAATAAGTAATGTAGAACAAAACAAAGAAACCTAAGCCTGTAAACATTTTATTACAAAAATGAAGAAAAACAAACCTGTAAATATTCTTTCGCCAAGCCCTACAAACATGCCATATGTATAACATGACATGACAACTGAATAAAACCCTAAGACACAAATAATGTCATTAGGGATGTAAATTGTGTGTATTAAATTTATAGAAAAACGTATTAGTAAATTTATAGTTGGGTAAGTGCACCAAGTTGGGGGGGCAAAAGGAGGTCTTAAGTGGACGCATTTTTTTGAAAAAAAAACTTCAACTTGTACAAGTTTTTCAAAATATTTGCACTCAAAATTGGAAGATGTTGTAGACATATGAATCGTAGAATTTTGAGTCTAGTTTCTAAGCTACTAAATTTTATTGAAAATAGATAAGTTTAAGTGGTTCAAACAACTGAAAATACCAACAGATGCTCTCTGTTTTTGTTAAAAAACATAATAGAGTGACTTTCGTGCCCCCCACCATTTTTTTAGCACCATTTAGTTTTTTTGAAAACCCTTTGGTAGAAAGATAGCTAGGAACATCTAGTTTGGACTCCATTTTTTAAAAGATTTTTTTAGTGAATATTTTTTTATTTATGATTTTTCTAGTACAGAAATTTTATGTTTTGAAAAATAACAGAAGCTCCAATCTGTGCCCCCCTTAACTACCTCAAAAAATATCAAAAATTAGTTATTTTTTTAATATGTATAGAATTATGCCTAGTTTGGGCTACTATAATATTTTTTAAAATTTTGATCACCTAAAAAAAAATATACACGATGAAAGATAGACATATTTACACTTCAAAAAATAGCTATAAAAAGACATAGTTAGAAAATAAATAATATGGAAACCTTATATTAGTCAGAAAATTTGAAAATTTATATTTTTAGAAAGAAGAAACTTTGCTCTACATCGTGGTATGAATTTTTTAAAAATGGAGCAACTGTTTTATTTTTATTTATCATAGAGGAAGTAGACATTTTTACATTTTCTTGCAAAAACACGTTGTTTGCTATGTTTGTACAGGTCCATGCCTTAGGCTTGGGGATCCAAACCAGATCCCAAGCCTTGAGGCATGGCTTGGGAAAAGAGAAAACGCAAAATGCATACGTGTTACATAACACATAAGCATTACATAATGCGTACACATTTTTCTTTGTTTTATATATTATGGACCCCAACGTCCCTTTCATCTCTTTCACGGGAATTCTGCAAACATTTTGTTTTGTCTGTAATTTTCTCTACATTCTTGCACGATTTTTTAGTAGTTCATTTTGTCCTCTACCCCACTAGTTTATTTTTTCTAATCATGGGTGATAAACGTCGAGCTAAGGACAAGAGGAAAGTCAAGAACAAGACACCAACGTAATTGGAAGAGAAGAGAATAAAGAAATTGAAGAGAATGAAAAAACTTCAAGCAGGGCAAGGTACATCCATTGTATCAAATGTAGCTAATGTATTAGGAAATGGGGATGAAATACATAATGAAAATGTAGAGAATAATGATTTTTCAATGAATACTAATATTGAATTGAATGATAATGTTGGTATGGATGAAGAAATTGATTCGAATCCAATTATTGAACCCTTACTTGAGAATCCAAATGTTAACCCTGAAATTTGTATGAAAACACTGAATGAAGAAATTAACCTTGTAAATGAATCTTCACCTCTAAGAACACCTCCTTACATTTTGCGAAGAAAACCAATTCACTTAGTTGAAATTGATGAAAACATTATAAAACCAATGTCTAACAAAATGTTTGGAAGAAATACAAGAAGGAAAGCTAGTGGAATTTGGGATAATTACTTTGAGAATTTAAATGACACACAAAGATGTCAATTATTTGTTTCATTGATGAAATTAATTAAGACGAGACCTATAATGAAGACCCTGGGGTTAAGAACATCTAATGTTGTTGATCAAAATGTGTCAATTGTTAAAAACATACATAAAGCATACCAAACTGTAACTGGAAAAAGACACACCAAAGATAGTAATGCTACACGGCGTGCACTAACTAATTGTATAGTAAGTGATAAAATAGTTAATAAACACTTGATTAGAAAAACAAGTAGCGCTTTGAAGCTAAACAGAAAAACACTAATGAAAGCAATAGAGAGACATAAACGTCTTGAGTTAGTCAATAACACTAACTATTAGGATTTCTCTAGCAAACTTCCATGAAAAGACAATAATACATATGATATTCTAAAAGAATTAATTGAAATTTTTTTGAATGAGAATACAAGGGTGTCACTGAATAGAAGAGATATAGTAAAAGGAAGAATAGATTCTCATAATCGTGAATCATGTGCAAAACATTTCTTAGATATGAATCAAACAGAATTGTTCTATAAGTTTAAAAATGAAAATCCATAAATTAACATTAGCCAAAGATACTTTGAAATGAGAAAACCCTTTTATGTGAAAATCAATCACTCACATACCACTTGTTGTTGTAGGCATCATGTTGAATTTTCAATACATTATGATGTTTTTTGTCAAATACGTCGTGTTTTACATAATGACATCATGTTGCAGGAGTGTGGAATAAATGTCCCACAAAAATCTTCAAGGGAATTTATTTCGAAAATATTTTGTCAAAAATCAACAAGACAATTTTTTTATAACAAAGCATGTTTGGATGGAACGTGTAATATATGCGGTGGCTTGCCAAATCTGAAAAGTTGTATCCACAAGGAGAGTACATATTCAATAGGAAAATAATTGGTTGATTTCACCAAATATAAATCGGTAGCATATCAATTAAAAGATGGAAAATAATCTAAGAGGAGTGAGCATGTTAGAAAATAATTACCTGTATCAGAATATATGGTCAAATTCATAAAGGAAATTTTTTATAAGTATGCAAGGCACACACATAGAGCTCGATGGTTGGATGAACAATTCAAGTTAAGCAAGGACACATTCCCACTTGGTACTATCGTTTCAGTAGTTGAGTTCACATAGAATTACACATTACAGCCACAAATGGAGGTTTAGTCTCAATATTATAACTCAATGCAAGTTTCTATTTTCGTGCATATAACATTCATGCACTCTCCTGAAAGCACTGAGCAAGATCAATTTTTTTTAGAGAATATCATTTCTACATTAGTGATGATCAGAAAAATTCTACAAAATATGTACAAGGGTGTTTCCAGGTGTTTTATGCAAACTTGAATGAGAGGAACATTAGTTTCGATCAACATTACATTTGGTTAGACAACTGCACATCACAATTAAAAAATGCACAAATGTTTTATTGGATAAGCAAGATGTACAAAGAAAAAAAATGTACAACATATCTGGAGTCTTACTAAGACATGGCATGGAAAAGGAAAGCATGATGGTGCGCGAGAATGTGTGAAAAAAGCACTTGCAAGAGAAGAGTTAAAGCTCAAGAATGGTGCTAAATTTACAGATGCAAAAATCATTGTTCATTGGTGTGTTAAGAATATAGGCCTTGAATCTCAAGAGAGATCAGTGGTTCATAGATATTTTTTGTTGATAGAAGAACAACATCTGGAAAACTTTGAAGATTGTATGATAGTTGCAGGATCAGTGATATGCACTCATTCCGTAGTTCAGATGCAAATGCTTGGACTATTTATACTAGGTGCATGACATGTTTTTGTATATCATGCATTGATTTTACGCAGAATGAATGTGAGTCACAACAGTGGGTGGATGAATGGAATTGTAGACCTCTAATTCCACTCGACACACATCAAGTTCCATGAGCATTACAACTTGCAAGGTCTTCAGATCAAATGACAACATCACCTAACTTTGACCAAGTCTTTGATGTAGTGCAACAAGGTACATACATATATGTACATGCCATGTTTTAGATTTATAAATTATTAAATGGTACACTCATAATGTATTTATAAATTGACTGAACAGTTTTACTTTGTGATACACAGGGAACATTTTTGCAGTTATTTTGATGGAATTTAACGAAGAGGGAGTAGACTACTTCTTATCTCGTTATGTAGAGGGAAAAAAATTGACTTCCAAAGTCATTGATGGTGAAGACCTTGAGTATCCCACTGGATCAGTGGTAGTCACTGGAACTTGGCTTCGATGATATCCTATCAAAAAATTAAATATTTGGTTGTTTGAAGACTATGAAGTACATTGGAAGATACTTCACTATTCACATTTGGTCCTTGCAACAAATATTAAATTGATCAAATATCAAGGTCGACCATCAAACAAAAATTTGAATCAGATCATGAAGCAATTCTTGCTACTTCAAGAATAGAGATCCTTGTGGTTCATTGGATTGAATTTACAAAGGTATGTTCTTCATGAATTTAATTTGAATATTTACTTAAATGATTTTGTTTAAATTTTGTATGATTTAAAATTCTATTTAATTGCTTACTAACATGTTTATGTAGGTTAGTGGTGCCAAAAAAGCTTCCACCTTCACTTGGTTGGCATTTTCAGTAGAGAATTTATTATTATCGAAGCCAAGTGAAGCTAAGAGAAATTAAATATTAGAAAGGAACAACAAACAAGAATTCTCATTTCACCACCTATATTATAAAAATATCTTATTAAAATTCTCATTTCACCACCTATATTATATGAACCACCTATATTACTTAGGTGATTGGCAATGGAAAACCTTACACTGACTCAGAATGAATGGAGATGGAGAAAAACATGAGAGAATTTTGTAGAGGGCCCTGACATGGAGGTCTCGGATCTGATGAGACATCTCTAGGTGCCACGGAGTCTGAGAAATCACCCGTTGAAGATAAGGCATGTTTGGGCCTCACGGCTCTTAAGCGACTATGCCCGGACGGGGTAGTACGGAAGCATGGGGAGCATAGGGAACAAAAATGAATGCTCCAATAGTGTCCACCTAGCCACCCCAACTTTTTTTCGTAGTTGGTTCGGTCCCACGAGCTTTTGTTTGTAAACTACAGCGTCTGACAGCCATACACTGACTCAGATGGCACTATTTTACGTATTTACAAACAATAGCACACCAAGAGAAATAGATGGAGATGGAGAAAACTGCTAGAGGATTTTATACAGGGCCTCGACATGGAGGTCTCAGATCTGACGAGATGTCTCTAGGTGCCATGGAGTCCAAGAAATCACCCCTCGAAGATATGGCGTGTTTAGGCCTCAGGGCTCTTAAGGGACTATGCCGGAACGGGGTAGCCCAAAAGCAAGGGGAGTGTAGGGAACCAAAATGAATCCTCCAATAGCATTCACTAGGCCACCCCAACATGTTGGTGTAGTTGGTTCGGTCCCACGAGCTTCCATTTGCAAACTACAACATCTGGCAGCCCTACACTGACTCAGACTGCACTATTTCACACGTTTGCAAACAATAGCACAACGAAAGAACTGGATGGAGACGGAGAAACCGTGAGATTAATTTGTATAGGGCCCTGACATAGAGGTTTTGGATCTGACAAGATGTCTCTAGATGCCACGGAGTCCGAGAAATCACCCATCGAAGATATGGTGTGTTTGGGCCTCAACGCTCTTAAGCGACTACGCCCGGATGGGGTAGCACAAAATTACGAGGAGCGTAGGGAACCAAAATGAAAGATCCACTAGTGTTCACCTAGTCCCATGAGCTTTTTCTTGCAAACTACAGTGTATGGCATCCCTATATTGACTCAGACTGCACTATTTTGCATGTTTATAAATAAGAGAACACTATGAGAGGATTTCGTAGAAGGCCTCGACATGGAGGTCTCAAATCTGACAAGATGTCTTTAGGTGCCACAGAGTACAAGAAATCACCCGTCAAAGATATGGCATGTTTGGGCCTCAGGGCTCTTCATAGGGAGGTACGCCCGGATGGAGGTAGCTTGAATTTGCACGGGAAGTGTAGGAAACCAAAACGAAGCCTCCAATAGCGTTCACCATGCCACCCCAACATGTTGGCATAGTTGGTTTGGTCCCATGAGCTTCTATTTGAAAACTACAGCCTTTGGTAGCCCTACACTGACTCATACTGCACTATTTCACACGTTTGCAAACAATAGCACATCGAGATAACCGGATGGAGATGAAGAAAAATGTCAGAGGATTTCGTAGAGGGACCCTACGTGGAGGTCTAGAATTCACCAGGCCACCTAGGTGCCGATAGTGTTGAAATCACCCATCAAAGTAGTTGTTTGGTCCCACGAGCGAAAGCACGTTTGTAAACTATAACACAGCCTTTGGTAACCCTATACTGACTCAGACTACATTATTTCACGTGTTTACAAACAATAGCACAACGAGAGAACCAGATGGAGATGGAGAAAACAATGAGAGGATTTTGTATAGGGCCCTAAAATGGAGGTATTGGATCTGACGAGACGTCTCTACATGCCACGGAGTCCGAGAAATCACCCATCGAAGATATAGCGTGTTTGGGCCTCAGAGCTCTTAAGCGACTACGCCCAGACGGGGTAGCCCGAAAGCACGGTGGAGCATAGGGAACCAAAATGAAGCCTCTAATAGTGTTCACTAGGCCACCTCGACATGTTGGCGTAGTTGGTTTGGTCCCACGAGCTTCCGTTTGCAAACTACAGCATGTCTAGCAGCCCTACACTGACTCAGACTGCACTATTTCACGCGTTTGCAAACAATAGCACAGCGAGAGAACCAGATGGAGATGGAGAAAACCGCGAGAGGCTTTTGTAGAGGGCCCCAACATGGAGGTCTCAGATCTAATGATATGTCTCTAGGTGCCACGGAGTCTGAGAAATCACCCGTCGAAGATATGGCATGTTTGGGCCTCAGGGCTCTTAAGCGACTACGCCTAGACGAGGTAGCCCGAAAGCACGGGGAGCGTAGGGAACCAAAAAAAATGCTCCACTAGCATTCACCAGCCACCCCTGGATGTGTTAGCGTAGTTGGTTTGGTACCACAAGATTTTTTTTGCAAACTGCAGCCTTCGGTAGCCCTACACTGACTCATACTACAGTATTTCTGTTTGCAAACAATAGCACAGCGAGAGAACCAGATGGAGATGGAGAAAACAACAAGAGACTTTTGTAGAGGGCCCTGATGTGGAGGTATCAGATCTGATGAGACATATTTAGGTGCCATGGAGTCTGAGAAATCACTCGTCGAAGATATGGCATGTTTGGGCCTCAGGGCTCTTAAGGGACTATGCCAGACGAGGTAGCCCGAAAGCACGGGTGGAGGAAACCACCAATGTTCAATGATTTTTCCACAGGATGCAACTATGTAGACTATGAACTTAGTTTTGTTGGGGAGACCACCAATGTTCCAACTGTTCATTTTGAAAGAATGAATATCTTCAATCAAACAGAGAATGAAGAGCCTGAATTTTTTTGGACATTACAAAAGGTTGTTTGTGCCCAAAAAGAAGCCGAAGGCCATATAAATATTCAGTCTTCAACTTTAGATGACAATGAACATCGTGAAGAAAAACAATTAGGTGAAGATGTCACTATGATTCAAGAAGAAATGCCTCCTGAAAGTCATAAAGAGTCAATTTGATTACCCAAAAACATATGGAAGAACTTAAAGAGAAGATACGAGCAGAAGAAAAGGAAAAATGGGAAGCGTGGAAGGATCACAACTTAACTGGAATGGAAGATCTATGTGATGTTGTCGATAGAATCATGGATAATCTTAAGGACAACATGCCAAGTTGATTATTTTTATTAATCCCAGCTGCTTCAACTTCACAAATCAAACCAGGTAGTTCCAAAAGTAGCATATTGGCAAGAAAAACTGCAATGAAGTATTGATAATTGAGCCTGAAATGTGTTTAGAATTGTAATTTATTTTTTGATTGAGCATTCACCCGTAGTTTCTTTTTTGAAGGAAGAAATTCATTTTATATGTGAGAAATAGAATGCTGATTTAGTCTATTACTCTGACTATTTAGGTTAGATTTTGTAGTCGTTCAATTAAAGTTTGAAGATCTTTAGTACTAACATGGAAAAATTTTCAAGAGCCTCTACGAAAGCCTCTCATGGTTTTATCCATATCCATCTGGTTCTCTCGTTGTGCTATTGTTTGCAAATGCATGAAATAGTGCAGTCTGAGTCAGTGTAGGGCTGCCAGAGGCTGTAGTTTGCAAATGGAAGCTCATGGGACCAAACCAACTATGCCAACATGTCAGGGTGGCTTGGTGAATGCTAGTGGAGGCTTCATTTTGGTTCCCTACGCTCCCCATGCTTTCAGGCTACCTCGTTCGGGCGTAGTCGCTTAATAGCCCTGAGGCCCAAACATGCCATATCTTTGACAGGTGATTTCTTGGACTCCGTGGCACCTAGAGACATCTCATTAGATCCGAGACCTCCATGTTGGGGCCCTCTACAAAATCCTCTCGTGGTTTTCTCCATCTCCATCTGGTTCTCTCGTTGTGCTATTGTTTGCAAACGCATGAAATAGTGCAGTTTAAGTCAGTGTAGGGCTGTCAGAGGCTATAGTTTGCAAACAAGAAGCTCATGGGACCGAACCAACTACGTCAACACATCGGGGTGGCCTGGTGAATGCTAGTGGAGGAATTCATTTTTGGTTCCCTATGCTCCCCATGCTTTCGGGCTACCTCGTTCGGGTGTAGTCTCTTAAGAGCCTTGAGACCCAAACACGTCATATCTTTGACGGGTGATTTCTCAGACTCCGTGGCACCTAGAGATGTCTCTTCAAATCCTAGACCTCCATGTTGGGTCCCTCTATAAAATCCTCTCGTGGTTTTCTCCTTCTCCATCTGGTTCTCTCGTTATGCTATTGTTTGCAAACGCGTGAAATATTGTAGTCTAAGTCAGTGTAGGGCTGCCAGACGTTGTAGTTTGCAAATGGAAGCTCATGGGACCAAACCAACTATACCAACACATTAGGGTGGCCAGGTGAACACTAGTGGATGCTTCGTTTTGGATCCCTACACTCCCCGTGCTTTCGGGCTACTCTGTCCGGGCGTAGTCGCTTAAGAGCCCTAAGGCCCAAATCACGCCATATCTTTGACGGGTGATTTCTCAGACTCCGTGGCACCTAGAGACGTCTCATCAGATTTGAGACCTCCATGTTAGGGCCCTCTATGAAATCCTCTCACGGTTTTCTCCATCTCCATCCGGTTCTCTCACTGTGCTATTGTTTGCAAACGCGCGAAATAGTGCAGTTTGAGTCAGTGTAGGGCTGCCAGAGGATGTAGTTTGCAAACGGAAGCTCATGGGACCAAACCAACTACGCCAACACATTGGAGTGGCCTGGTGAATTCTAGTGGAGCATTCATTTTGGTTCCCTACGCTCCTCGTGCTTTCAGGGCTACTTCGTCCGGGCATAGTCGCTTAAGAGCCCTGAGGCCCAAACACACCATATCTTTGACGGGTGATTTCTCGGACTCTGTGGCACCTAGAGATGTCTCATTAGATCCGAGACCTCCATGTCAAGGGCCTCTATGAAATCCTCTCACTGGTTTATCTCTGTCTCCATCTGGTTCTCTCGATGTGTTATTGTTTACAAACGCGCAAAATAGTGCAGTTTGAGTCAGTGTAGGGCTGCTAGATGTTGTAGTTTGCAAACGGAAGCTCGTGGGACCAAACCAACTACGCAAACACCTCGAGGTGGCCAGGTTAACACTATTGGAGCATTTATTTTGGTTCCCTACACTCCTCGTGCTTTTGGGCTACCTCGTCCGTGTGTAGTCCGCTTAAGAGCCCTGAGGCCCAAACACGCCATATCTTCAACGGGTGATTTCTCAGACTCCGTGGCACCTAGAGACATCTCATTAGATCCTAGACCTCCATGTAGGGGCCCTCTACAAAATTATCTTGTAGTTTTCTTCGTCTCCATCCGGTTCTCTCGTTGTGCTATTGTTTACAAACGCACAAAATAGTGCAGTCTGAGTCAGTGTAGGGCTGTCAGAGGCTGTAGTTTGCAAATGGAAGCTCATGGGACTGAACCAACTACACCAACACATCAAGGTGGATTGGTGAATGCTATTGGAGGATTCATTTTGGTTCCCTACGCTCCCCGTGCTTTTGGGCTACCTCGTCCGGGCGTAGTCACTTAAGAGCCCTGAGGCCCAAACACACCTTATCTTCGACGAGTGATTTCTGAGACTCCGTGGGACCTAGAAATGTCTCATTAGATCCAAGACCTCCATGTCGAGCCATCTAAAAAAGTGTCTTACGGTTTTCTCTATCTCAATCTGGTTATTTCATTGTACTATTTTTTACAAACGCACAAAGTAGTGCAGTCTGAGTCAGTGCAGGGCTACCATATGCTATAGTTTGCAAACAGAAGCTCATGGGACCAAAACAACTATGCCAACACATTTGGGTGGCTAGGTGAATTCTAGTGGAGGATTCATTTTTGTTCCCTACGATCTTCGTGCTTTCGGGCTATCATGTCCGAGCATAGTCGCTTAAGAGCCTTGAGGCGCAAACACGCCATATCTTCGACAGGTGATTTCTTGGACTCCATGAAACCTAGAGACATCTAGTTAGATCCAAGACCTCCATGTCAAGGCCCTCTATGAAATTATCTCACAGTTTCCTCCGTCTCCATCCTGTTCTCTCGTTGTGCTATTGTTTGCAAATGCATGAAATAGTGTAGTCTTAGCTAGTGTACGGATACCATACGCTGTAGTTTGCAAACGAAAGCTCATGAAACCGAACCAAGTATGCCAACACATCAAGGTGGCTAGGTGAATGCTATCAGAGGTTTCTTTTTGGTTCCCTATACTCCCCGTGCTTTCGGGATACCCTGTCTGGGCGTAGTCGCTTAAGAGCCATGAGGCCCAAACACGCCATATCGTCGACGAGTGATTTGTTAGACTCCGTGGCACCTAGAGATGTCTCGTTAGATCTGAGACCTTCACATTGGGACCCTATACAAAATCCTCTCGTGGTTTTCTCCATATCCATCTGGTTCTCTCGATGTACTATTGTTTGCAAACGCGTAAAATAGTGCAGTCTGAGTCAGTGTAGGGTTGGCAGAGGCTGTAGTTTGCAAACGGAAGCTCATGGGACTAAACCAACTACGCTTAAACATGGGGGTGGCCTGGTTAAAACTAGTGGAGGATTCATTTTGGTTCCCTACGCTCCCTGTATATTTGGACTACCCCATCCGGGCGTAGTCGTTTAAGAGCCCTGAGGCCCAATCACGCCATATCTTGGACAAATGATTTCTTAGACTCCGTGGCACCTAGAGATGTCTCGTCAGATCAAAGACCTCCATGGTGGAGCCCTCTACAAAATCCTCTCATGGTTTTCTCTTTCTCCATCTAGTTTTCTCGCTGTGCTATTGTTTGCAAACGCGTAAAATAGTGTAGTCTGAGTCAGTGTAGGGCTGTCAGACGCTGTAGTTTACAAATGGAACCTTACGGGAACAAACCAACTATGAAAAACATGGGGGTGTCTTGGTGAACACTATTGGATACTTTTTTTTGGTTCCATATGCTCCCCGTGCATTCGGGCTACCCCGTCCGGGCATAGTCGCTTAAGAGCCCTAAGGCTGAAACACGCCATATCTTCGACAGGTGATTTCTCAAAATCCATGGCACCTAGATATGTCACATTAGATCCACAACCTCCACATCAAGGCCCTCTACAAAATCCTCTCATGGTTTTCTTTGTCTCAATCTGGTTCTCTCGTTGTGCTATTCTTTGCAAATGTGTGAAATAGTGCAGTCTAAGTTAGTGTGGGGCTATCAAACATTGTAGTTTGCAAACAAAATCTCGCGGGAATGAACCAACTATGCCAACACATTAGGGTGTCTAGGTTAATACTAGTGGAGCATTTTTTTTGGTTCCATACACTCTCCATGCTTTCGGGCTACCTCGTCCAGGTGTAGTCGCTTAAGAGTGATGAGGCCCAATCATGCCATATATTTGACGGGTGATTTCTTAGACTCCGTGGCACCTAGAGACATCTTGTTAGATCCAAGACCTCCACTTTGGGGCCCTCTACAAAATCATTTCATGGTTTTCTCCATCTCCATCTGGTTCTCTCACTGTGCTATTATTTGCAAACATGCGAAATAGTGTAGTCTGAGTCAGTGTAGGGCTGTCAGACACTATGGTTTGCAAATGAAATCTCATGGGACCAAACCAACTATGCCAACACATCGATTTGGCTAGGTGAACACTATTGGAGGCTTCATTCTGGTTCCCTATGCTCCCCGTGCTTTCGGGCTACCTCGTCTGGGCATAGTCGCTTAAGAGCCCTTAGGCCCAATCACGCCATATCTTCAACGGGTGATTTCTCAGACTCCATGGCACCTAGAGACATCTCATTAGATCTAAGACCTCCATGTAAAGGCCCTCTACAAAATCCTCTCACAGTTTTCTCCATCTCCACTTGGTTCTCTCGTTGTCCTATTGTTTATAAATGTGTGAAATAGTGCAGTCTGAGTCAGTGTAGGGTTGCCAAACGCTGTAGTTTGCAAACGGAAGCTCGTGGGACCAAACCAACTACGCCAACACATTGGGGTGCCTACGTGAATGCTAGTGGAGGATTTTTTGGGTTCATTGAACTCCCCATGCTTTTGGGCTACCCCGTCTGGGCGCAGTCACTTAAGAGCCCTGAGGCTCAAACATGTCATATCGTCGACGAGAGATTTCTCAGACTCCGTGGCACCTAGAGATCTCTCGTTAGATCTGAGAACTTCATATTGGGACCCTCTACAAAAATAATCTCATGATTTTCTCCATATCCATTCGGTTCTCTCGTTGTGCTATTGTTTACAAACGCATGAAATAGTGCAGTCTAAGTCAGTATAGGGCTGTCAGATGCTATAGTTTGCAAACAGAAGCTTGTGGGACCAAACCAACTACATCAACACATCGGGGTGGCTAGGTGAATGCTATTTGAGAATTCATTTTGGTTCCCTATGTTCCCCATTCTTTCAAGATACCCCGTCTGGGTGTAGTCCCTTAGGAGCCCTGAATGACTAGATTGGCTTAAGAATGAATTTGATAGGGGTATGTCTAAGAACACATGGGAGTTATCAATCGCCTAGTAAATATTTCTTGTTTAGTTCTGGATGGGATTCAGCTGGCCTATGGCTTAGTGACCTTCCATTCATTGATAATTTATGTTATGATAAACCCATGGATGCTTTCAAAAGTGCCTTAAAAAGGATAGGGGTAGTCATCAAGCCTAGTGAAGGGTGTGATGTGATTTCCAAATAACTTGAAATGCCTACAGATTTAAAGGTAATAACATGAATTGGACAGGATTAGACAATCAAGAATCATTGAGTGTCTGAATTAGAATGTCATTGCATCTGGAGACATTCTCAAGCATTGGAGTAATGTATATGGAGAGACATTCTCAAAATATCAACAGATGAAAGGCATCAAATTGTGACGACTCTCGGGTGTTTTAACAGGGGAGAAGACTAAGAAGCATAGAAGAATGTAGTAAGTGCATGATAAGATAGGAACCAGTACAAAGAGATAATGAGCAAGAAGAAGTGCAAGTAAGGTAAATACACATATACACATTGATAAATTGAATGAATAATTACTCAGATTAGGTAACTCTTTATATACATACATTATATAAATATTGATTTTCAAAGTTTGATGCATATTATACATTGAAAATGCTAGTACATGTACATCACCAATAAATGAAAAAATAATCCATAATGTCTTAAATATTGTCAAGTGCACATCATATTAGATTCATACGAAAATAATCTCAGAAATGTAAGGTCTCATACAAAATTATCAAGTTCCAAATAGTATTTTAATGTGCATAATAAATACAAAAATGCCCAAATAGGTCATATACCATCAAGTTCAAATGCCATATAGGCGTACATACAATGCCATGCACATAGGCATACAAAAACAATGTCATGTAAGACATATATATTTCCTACTCATCAAAATCTATCCCTCTCTTGGCCTTGCTCGAAGAAGGCCCTCCCTTAGACGAAGATGGAGATCCATGAGATGAATTTGGATCATCCAAGCCCATGCTTTGAGTCCTCTTCCATTGAATACTCACCTGTAGATGAGCCTGTAAATGCAAACAATGTTTTTTTGTCAAAACTTAATTTATATATGTTTTCAACATGTATTTAAGACCATGCTAGAATGAAAGTATTTACATAAATACACAAACTTACTGCAAGTTGTCGATCATGCTGAATTTGCATCTCACACTCAGATGAGTCATCGAGGAGCTCCTGCAGTATGAACAGGGGTACAAAGATGACGAGATGGAGGAGTCTGTGCCCTCAAAGTCAAAATGGAGGGGGTTGAAGTTCCCTACATACACATAAGATCAGAAAATCTAACATCAGAATTAGTGAAAATAGAACTAAGTACATGTATGTACATAATGACAATATTTTAACTAATTTTATCAATATAGAACTATTGTTTTTACCCCACCACGCCTGTGAATCAAATGAACAGGGCTGCTACCTGTCGCAGGTAACTCCTGCATATACACAATGAAGGACATTATTAACATAATTTAATAATTCTACAATGAAAGACATTACTAACATGTAATTTAACATAATATGAATTACATGAGAAATTTAACAAAATTTATGTGTTGTTTGAATACCTCAGTGAGTTGCTGCGCAGATGAAATCACAATGGCAACACCTTTATCTACTTGTCGCAGAGATGGTGGGGTGTCTAGTGAAGTCAACATCTTTATCAAACATGTATATCACGTGAGTTAGATGGACATACAAGAACATACATATATTTGACTTGAAAACTAATATATATATATATATATATATATATATATATATATATACATGTATATATACATGCACACACACACACACACACACACACACACACACACACACACACACACACATGCAAATACATATATACATATACACATGTATGTGAAAATTTTACATAATTAACATTCTAAATTACCTCTATGAATGTATGTGTATGCATGGTGCTCGCCGCCTATGGTTGGGATGAAGATACGCCTCCCACGCGTTGTAATATCAATGCATATACATGTACAAATACAATTATTTCAAAAATTTAACATATATAAGTAAATCATAGTACTCCAAACTTTTTGTAACACACATAACAAAACATAACAAATTTACCTATGAAGGTGACACCAATGAATGTAATCCAAATGTCTCACTCAAAAGGACATCTGACATAGTGACATTATCATGTTCACCCCTAGCACCAGGTGCACCAAAATCAGTACGCATGAAAGTATCATCCTCCTCGGGCCCCAAACATATGCTACCACATGACGAGCAAAGATGTGGCCTCATACTAGTACTCCCTGAGGGAATACTCTGTGTACCTCCATGAGCATCTGGCTCAGAAATCTCCCTCGTATGTCGAACAAGGGTCACAGATAGCCCCTGAAGCACGTGGAGTGTATCAATCTCTATTGTCTCCTTCACTGCTTAAGGGACAATCTCAGGGTGAGGGGGCTTCTGTGTGGGGAATCTACCCTACTGAATAGGTGCATGTTGTGCACCTGGTCGATCCTGTGTAGATCCTTTTCCTCGGCCCTGGAAATCTCAGAAATCAAAATAATTTGGGATCTTGTTGAGGATAAACTTGCAATAGAGTTTCCTCAGAAAGTATAGTGGCACCTCGTTGTTATTACAAGGTGGAAAATCAAACACCATCCACCATTGGTCCCAAAAATTATTTTTAATCAAATTATTATTGCACCAATGGATGGGAAATTGTTTACATGACAACGAAACAGGAAAATTAGTGCGAGGGTCCATGAATAAGGCGCATATGAGGTCTTTTGAAATTTATTTTTTCTTTACATCCACATATGACAATTTGTTGGAATAATAAACCCTACAACCCTCTCTGTAAGTTTTCCAACGATCAATTTTCCCCGTTGTCGCATCAACTTGAACAAGTAATGCCTCCAATGTGTTTGCAAGAGAGGCATGGTGGGGGTTTGTAGATTGTGAATCCCTCATTGTTTTGATTAAATCCTCAATTTCAATTTTGTTTTCAACTATGTGGGTTGCTAAATCTTCTTGACTACTCGAGGGATGTTGAGCAATTATGGGAGTGTCGGGAGGGATGACAGGAATAACAGGGTTTGGTTGTGGTTGATTCCCTCGACCTCTAACTATAACAATAAAAAATATGTATTCAATTCAAATTTTAATCTATAATTATCATATTTCAATGCAATTTTGAGAAAAGAATTGTGCTTACCTCTTCTCTGTGGCACCATCATTGATTCAGATCTTCCCGGTGATCCAAAAATGATCCTTTGAGCTTGAGATCCAGCTGAATGAAAAAATGTGAGGGCACGGTTAAGCTCTGAAACTCACATTTGAGGGAGATAAAATGATAGAGGCTCGGGCCTCTTTTTTTCTTTATAGTAGGCATAACGCGTATGCATTATAACACGTACACATTATGCCTTGGTAAATCCCAAACCTGACAATTTAAAACATGATCGTGTTATAATAGAACACGTACTCGTTTTGCTTTTTTTCAGATTTTTGTCCGCTTTTTGGCCCCCCAACTTCGTGCACTTACCCACCCTGTTCATAGCTTGTACTTTTAGAAGCCGTAAAATCTGGGAATTAATGATATTGAAATGAAAATCCATCATTTTACATATTCTAACACTTCCCTCACTAATACTTCAAAACTCCGTGTATATGATGTCAACTAATATATTATGGGATGAAATGTCCCAAGCATTATAATTTTACAGGGCTTCAGACCTCTTTGGGGTAGATAAATAAGCATGTACAATGGTGTGTACTTTTCCAAATTAGGGTACACAAAATTTTTTTTAGATATGAGTAATTTGTTTTTATACAAATATATCCAACATATGCATAACATCCATGGAATAGTTGAGACATTCTTCATAGTATCATTGCTAAGATATATTTTTCAATTTTGAATGTGGACTCTTTTTTAGGAGAATGAATGTCCTGTGGGAGTGATGAACCATCATTTCAAGCACCCCCAAATGAGTTATGGAGGCTACTTTTCTAAGGAAGGGTCATTTGTCTCAAATGACATCTGATGCATAACATTGGATCATTTCCCAAGCTATGGGACTTGCCATAATGGGAATGATCCTCCAGAGAAGGCTGTGTTCCTGATTCCTGGGAACTACCTGCTCATGAGCTACTCCAGTGCAGGAAAACTAAATCTAACCTAATCTAACCATTCTAAGGAACCAAAGAGTTGAGAAATCCTCGGGAACTCCAGATCCATGTAGAGCCTTTACACTAAAGTGGTGCCATACAACTAGCACCAGGAAGAAAAATATATTCAATTTGAGGGAGACAAGAAACTAGATAAAAATGGAGCATGAGGGAGGTCATGTATCAGATATTGTGACACTTTACACCATGATCTGTAAACTCATCCATTATTACTCAACATGAAACACATACATTCTGCACCTATGAAATGTGAAATGTCGTGTGTACACATAAAAATAACCATCTAGAAGGGAGATGGCACATAGTATATATCAACAAAATGATGCAGAAGGGTCCTGAAGAACTTTCACAAAAACACATGGTTTATTGCTCTAGAAGGTGTCACAGACCATTAGCATTTCGGTAGCTGAAACAAGAGGCACAAATACATATTGATATCAGGTGTAGGAGAAGGTTCGCTGCTAAAAAATGACGTCAAGAAACAAATTTGACAGAGTTTTTCTAAGGACGCCCAGAATGTAAAGTCTCCTTCTCAAATGAGAAGTGTTACAATATATATATGAAAGAAAAGAGAGAGAAGAGTGCTTTCCTCCGGAAGAGGGTCATGATCCTACTCCAACCACCATGATGATACATCATCTGAGATCCTACCTTGAGAAGGCCTTCAACCACTGAATAAAGGCAATGATCTGTGTCTACAGGGATTTGTGCACAATAATGATTCTTAAGACCATTATGGTTTCACCAATCGGAATGAATCAAATTCAAGATCTAGTAATTGAGAGAGATGTGGATTCCTATGTTCCCACATCCTGTACATCAAGGGAAATAAATCTTCTTCATAATTTTACCTACCAGGGCATCCTAAAGAAAATGATTTTTAATCCTTGTCATAATCAGTAGAGGACGTCGAGTACGTTTAACATATCAGTATGTGAAATGATATACACAATATGTTCGAGCCCCGAGTCGAAAGATATAGGCCCCTTCCAAGTTTGTACACGGGTCCATACATGAGGGTGGGAACACATATTATGTGGTATACGCATGGTTGTCCCCTATGTGATAAATGGGACATAGTGGCTTAGCTAGACTTAGAGAAACAATGTATCAGGTTTGTAGGATCTGGTATTTTACCTTAAGTCCCCTTATGAAATGGATAATGCAATCACTGTTAGAAAACCCCCAACATGAATATGTAAGCTCCATGCCTTTTGAGGAAAGGGTTTGGACCATTAGAACACTCTCTACATATGGAACTCCATGTAATCGTCCTGAGACACTATGGAGTATGATCATATAATCTTACTAGTTGAGCTTCATGATGATTTTTGAGATTTATCACCGTTGTGGAGGAGTGAAACTCATGTAGGAGTATGTCAAGACTTCCCTCTACTGGCTCTTTAAAATACTTAGTGAGATTAGAAGGCATTCTTTCCTAGGACTCTATGGAACCACTGTAGCTTGAGGGAAGATTAAATCTTTTCCTGTTTCTTCCCCTTAAAAGCTGACTAAGTGTTGATATTGTGACGTGTATGTATCTCCTGTCAGGGTTTCCAGACCCTAAGACTATTTCAATTTTCGATCCACATTTGTAGACTTGCTTTGATGAATTTAGTAGGCACGTGGCTTCGCTTGAAATATGAAGCCGTTTCTTCTCTGGATTCTCAAGACAGGGTTGTTTAGATCTTTCGTAAGGCCCTTCCATTCCATAGTAGAGTCTCCCTGTAACTCTTAGTGACTGTCATCTTGGATAGTGTGAGCTTGTGGGTCTGATTCATTTCCTTCATAATTTCCTTATGTGTAGGATTTTTCTTGACCAATGATTGTTGAAGGGAAAATTTGGGATAACAATGAATGGCGACTATACGGGGATCAATCTGCCTGACTAGATGAAGAGACCATGTGGTCTTGAGAAGCATCCTATTGAGGCATAGAGTCAATGCCTAGATAACCAATTCTACTTATGTAACTCTAAAAATATGAACCTCTGAAGGTCAAGATTGGGAAACCCACTGACAAATTGAAGTTGAACTTCACCAAAAGCCAACTGAATGCACTGTACAAGAGCAATACAACAACACCAAAAACTATGTACATAATTGAAAATCATACAGGTGCTCCAAATGGAACATGCAGAGTGGTGCAAAATGAACAAAGTCTTTCTTAGCTCTTGAAATCCTAAGACCTACCTACACTACTCTAACCTAAGAAGCAACAGGGAGTTGGAAACAAAGCCTAAGAAAGGATGTTTGAGGAAGAAATAACCTCCCTTCCTAAAAATGGGCAGCGTCATGCAAGTTTGAATTAGTGGCACTGAACATGGTTTAATTAAGGTTGGAATGAGATGATCAATGACTGAACTACTTAAGATGATCTTCTAAACCCTAAATCAGCCTAAAGTATCAACTGAAGACAAAGAGGAAATACCTCTTTGGAGGGATTTTCTCTGAGATTTGGATTGAAGAGGTATGTAGCAATCATAATCCTTGGTGATTTGTATCTCATCCTCATGCCCTGAAGTAGGCATAAACTTGTTTTGGTTTCTCCTTTGGCTCCATAGTGATTTGACCAAGTACCTGATTGGGCACGGTCTGGGATATTTTAGATGTGCCCATTTATGGTGAAGGGAGTATCAACTCCAAATGGGTGTAGAGTCTTCTTGATGGACCTTCTGTAGGATGATTGTTGGCTTTAATTGGTCCTCAAAGAGTTTACTAGTGAGACTAGACTATCATCCAGTGTGTGTTCTCTTCTCAAAAAATCCTCCTTTGAAGAGGCTTGGAAGGAAGTCAAGATCTTCCAGGCCTAAAGTGACCATGAGGGCCATTATGGAATACTAAGGTTGTATGCAAGCTTGCAAACATTTTCTCCTATCATGGCATACACATGCTGTCGTGTTTACATTGGAAGGTTGAAGATGGAGGAATGAAAATGATGTTATCTGGGTTAGGATCCTCTTCATTAAGGATGGTTGATCTATCCATGATGTTTGACAGGCAGTCTAAACCTCCTTACGTTGATCTGATGATTGCAGGGTGCTCTACGAGAAAGTAACCTCCATGCAGTGCACTTTCTGATCTAGTCAAGCTGGGATCACCATCAAGCTCCCTTCCCACTCTCAATACCATGACAGTTTGAAAGATCACCACTCTTGGCTTCAACATCTATGTAGCAATGAAGGGGATCGAAGCTGGGAGGAAGTGAACTGAAGGTTCTTCTATGGCCTTGCTCAATAGACTTGTGGCCTGTGAAACTATATGGTCCTCTGCTGCAAATTCAGGACTCATCCACCAGCTGAATCTAGGGAATTTGACCTCCTGTATTATCTTGACCATTAAGGGGATACTTTGTAGACCCAAATCTATGTAGCCCAGGATGTCATCAGATTGCTTGGTTATTATTTTCTATTGGAAGCTCCTCACTTCTTGCTGTCTCTTAAATTAGATTCTTGAGTATCTTAGCCAATAATGATAGCTCTTACAAAATTTATATACCTCACTAGAACACGGGGTGTGTTTACGTGCGTGGAGGTGAATTCCATGGTTAGGAGAATCCTAGGAATATGACAAGTGTGTGGATGTAACTTCCACGTCACGTTGCCCCTAAAAAATAAATAGGGAAAGGCTAGCCACTTTTGGTCATCAAGATCATCCTAAAACACAAGAGGAAAGCATACATGATTTAACCTTCGAGATAAAAAAACAATGATACAAAACACACAAGAAAGATGATGCAATCTAATAAAATTAAACAATAAATATTTTGTCATTAGGTCTTCAAGAGGAGGCCCTACAAAACAAAGCTTAGTAATTTGATTTATAAAATCAAATGTCTTGGTCCAATCATCCTACAAAACAAAGGGTTAGTAATTTTAGACTGATTTTTATCTTTGATAAGCATAGGAAGCTACACACAAATTCTTAGTAGTTTTGAGCAAAAATAATATAACTCAATGTGTTGCTAAAATGACAATATTTATAAAAAATTAAAGCCATGAATAAAGTATCTTATAAACTACTAAATTAATTCTTTCATTGTATAGGATACTAGAAGTGAAAAATTGTGAAATACATAGGATATCATTTTTTTATGCGTATTTGACAAGAAATGAAATTATGTGGTATACACATGGTATCATGTTTGTGTGTATGCGAAAAATGATGTAAAAACATTATAGGAAATTGATAATCCAAATATGTGGTATACACAAGGTATCACATTTGCACGTATGCAAAAAATGTCGCAAACAACATCATAGGATACTGATATTCAAAATATTTGGTATACACATGGTGTCATGTTTGCGCATATGAAAAAAACATCACAAACATAGTCATAAGATACTGGTATTCAAAATTGATGGTATACACATGGTTTCACTACATTCACGTGTATGTGACAAACTTCACAAACAACGTTATAGGAAATGTTAGTGCAAAATCATAGCACCCCCAAATGAGTTGTGGATCTACTTTTCTAAGGTAGGGTCATTTGGAGTGATTTGCATAACATTGGATCATTCCCCAAGTTGTGGCACTTGCAAATGGGAATGATCCTCCAAACAAGGTTGGTTCCTCTTCCTAAACTACCTACCATGAGCTACTCCAGTGCAGGTAAACTAAATCTAACCTAATCTAACCATTCCAAGGAACCAAGGAGAGAGAAAGAGGGAAAAAACAAAGCCTACACTAAAGTGGTGATACACCAGCAAAGGAAGTGAGATATTCTATTGAGGGAGAAAGAAACAAAAAAAATGGAGATGAGGGAGGTCAGACAAAAGTGACACGGCCCAAATCTGTAAATCATCCATTAAACTCCATGAAACACAACATCCTGCACCTGCAAATGTGAAATACATGCACATAAAACCAAGACTAAAAGGGAGAGGCATGGAGAAACAACAAAATGATGCAAAGGGTTGAAGAACACCACAAAAACATGTTTTTTATTGCTCTAGAAGGTGCACAAACCATTACATTTCTAGAATAGAGGCACAAATACATTTGCCACATGGGGGAGAAGGTTTGCTGCTCAAAAATGGCATCGAGAAAATAATTTGAAAAAGTTTCTCTATGCCCAGAATGTCTCTCCTTCTCAAACAAGAAGTGTTAAAATATATAGAAAGAATAAGAGAGAGAGAAGAGGGAAAAATTGAATCCTGCTCCAACGACCATGAGATACACATTGAATCTTGATTTGAAAGTTCAACTACTAAATAGCAATGCCTTCTGCAAATCCACCCACATTATGTCACTTCTGTTTCCAAGCGGATCAAATCGAATAAGATCTAGTAGTTGAAGAGATTGGATTCTGCATTAATGGCCTAGAAGACTCTTCTTGTTTCACCTACCAGGGCCATGCGGTAGCCTGACACTCATTTCGGTTTCCCTTTTGATATAGAACACGTGGCAGCCATATTAGAGCAAAAATCAGGCTTGCGGGTCTATAATTTACCTTTTCCCCTTTTCTCGAAACGTAAAACACAGAAAACCCCTGATGGCTCACTTTGACCTGGGACACATGGACATGCAGGGCTTGTTTGAGCCTCCCTTTATGGATTCATCTTTGGAGAAGTGCATCTAGGACACGTGGCTCTCTCTGCTGGCTCTGCTCCTTCATTTTTGAGCCCTCCTATAACATGTTTCTCTTCTTCGAATGTGAGATCGCAGGTTTGATTCATTTCCTTCATAATTTTCTTTATGTGCAGGAGTTGTCTTGACCAAATTTTCCGGGGGGGGTGAATTTGGGATAACAATTTGGTAAATCACGGGGAGATATGTCTACTAGATGAAGACACAAGTGGCCCTGAAGCATCCATTGGGCATGGAGTCAAGAATGATGGCCTGACATTGATCCTTCTTATAAAATGGACTCCACGACTCTCTACACTTTGTTGACCTCTACCTGACTCTGAATCCGCCTGCGCATCGGCACTCTCAATTTTCATAAGAAAATCTGAAAATGGAGTTTTTGAGAGTAGAAAATTATATTGACCTGGGCTTTCACCTGTCCTTGAAATGGACTATTTCAAAATGGCTTAAGTTTCTCTGGATTTGTTCCCTTTTGGAGAAAAACAGAAAAAACTTATATACAAAGATGAAATCATACATGCCTCAAATGAGACATGCAGAGTGTGCATATTAATTCTTTTGCTGAAAACAAACCTATCTACTCTACTCTAACCAAGAGTGAAGGGAACTCAAAAAAAACCTACAACTGTCAGGGAGAAATAGCTTCCCTTCCTCAAAAAAAGTAGCCATGCAACTGATTTGGCACTGAACATGGCTTGTTGGATGAGTGAAAAACTAACTACAAGCTAATCTTCCACCCAAATCAACAAAGTATCAACTGAAGATAAAAAAATACCTCTTTTAGTTGCTCTGCATTTGGATTGAAGTGGTATGGCAGCTGATCCTTGGTGCTTTGTACCTCATCCTCATGCCCTGAAATGGGCATGACTAGCTCTGGTTTCTCCTTTGGCTCCAATGAAGGAAAGTACCTCATTGGGCACGGTCTAATCTTTTGGATGTGCCCATTTGTTCTGAAATTTCAACTCCAAAAATGGAGTTCTTCTTATGGACCTTCTTGGATGAATGGCGTGAGAGAGATGATGAAATCCACCTGCCTTTTTTCCTTCCTCCTCTTTTGAAGAACATGGAAGATCAAGATCTTCCAACCTTGGTTCCAGAGGGCCATTATGGAGTGCAAGATTTTGTACTTGAATATTCTCCTTCATAGCAGTAGGTTCATGTGTGTGGAAAATGGATGGAAGATAAAATGATGTAATCTCCATGAGCTCCTCTTCATCAATGCAATCTCTCAAGTCTGACAGAAAATTTTACGTCCTTATTATCTTGCTACAAGTGCTCTACCTCCTTCATGGTGTCCTCTTGATCTGCAATCTTGCTCATCATGGTTTCTCTCTTCCTCAAACATGAATTTTGAGATATCAAAATATTCTTCAACATTAGATCTAGAAGGGGATGAAGTGGAAGGAAGAACTGAAGGTTCCCCTGTAGCCTACTCCACACTTAGAGCCTCTAAAACTGTATGGTCCTCCTCCATCATGGGTTCATCAATAAAATCAGGCCCTTGAAATGAAAGAAAAAAATCTTCAATGATGCCTTCTTCATTGAGTGGCCTTGACACTAATTTGATCTCTCCCAGGTGCTCCTCTTCAATGGGGATTGGGAGTGATTGTTCCTCATCTTGTTCTTTCTCTTCTTCTGCTGCAAACTCAACCTCAGCCACCACTGGTTCTTCAATATTGAACTCCTCTATTGGCTTGACCATCAAGGAGACCTTTGTAAACCCAAATTTGGCAGCCCAACTCTTTAGATATTCTGTCATTTATTTTCTGTTGGGCTCCACTTCTTGTTATTCTCCTTGACTAGATTCTTGAGTCTCTTCTCGACATGGACTTGGGAAAGAAAGAGGGGTGGCAGGTTGGGGTTCAATCATCTTTGCAATTTTTGTGGTGGGATGGGAGGCACAACTTCTTGTTTGTTTAGAGGGGATGACTATTTAGAAGGGAAAATGACAAAAGAACTGAGATGAGGTGGAAGACTAGGAGATGGAGAAATAAAATCAACACTTGAGGTAATAAGTGAGGAGCTTGGAAATTAGAGCTTGGGTTGAGATGATGCCGCTTGAGAAAGAGAAAAAGAAAAGCTATGAGATGTTGGACTTACCCATTGACAAGGTTTTCTTGACTAGAACTCTTAGGCCACGATCTCCTCAGTCCATTGTGCAAGTTGGGGTAGCATTTCAACCATGAAGTCAAGCTTCTTTTGAGGGTTGTAATGTCTTGGAAAAGGGCCTTCTCATGGACAAGGTGCCCTGCAACTAATCTCGAATGCCTTCATTCGTGCTATGGCCCTGGACTACACAATGCTAGCCTCCATTTTTTTAATATTCTCTAGTAAACTAGCATCCTTTACATAACTATCGCCATTATGTGTGTCCCCTTGTCCATGATATTCTTCGTAGTAAAATGAGTTTTGACACTACTCATATGGGTAAGCATAATGGTTCTGGATCTGATCATAATGTTGATTTGGAGTTGGGAAATGCATTGGAGGTGGACTGTATTGTTGTAAGTGTGAGTTCTATGAAGGGAATGAATTCATGATTACACAACCTCATGGAATGGGAGAAAATGTAAGAAATGAAAGAAGAAAATGGATGAAAATCACTGTAAATGGATGGAAAATGTCTGCAACTCAGAGAATGGGTTTTTGACCAAATGGAGTCGCCAAATGTGCTTGAAAGTGCCTCCAAAGGTTGAAATCTTCACCAAGATCACATCGAACTTGACTAAATGAAGTGGTAAGGTGCTTCAGACATGTCCCACCAGACGTGCCAAAATTGTTAGTGTGAAATCAAAGCACCCCCAAATGAGTTATGGATCTACTTTTCTTAGGCAGGGTCATTTGGTGTGATTTACATAACATTAGATCATTCCCCAAGTTGTGGGACTTGCAAATGGGAATGATCCTCCAAAAAAGGTTGGTTCCTCTCCTAAACTACCTACCATGAGCTACTCCAGTGCAGGTAAAATAAATCTAGCCTAATCTAAGCATTCCAAGGAACCAAGGAGAGAGAAAGAGGGAAAAAACAAATACTATACTAAAGCGGTGATACACCAGCAAAGGAAGTGAGATATTCTGTTGAGGGAAAAATAAATAGAAAAAATAGAGATGAGGGAGGTCAGACAGAAGTGACATGGCCCAGATCTCCAAATAATCCATTAAAATCCATGACACACAACATCCTACACCTATAAATGTGAAATACATGCGCAAAAAAACAAATCTAGAAGGGAGAGGCACGAAGAAACAACAAAATGATGCAAAGGGTTGAAGAACACCACAAAAACATGTTTTTAATTTCTCTAGAAGTTGCATAGACCATTACATTTCTGGAATAGAGGCACAAATACATTTTCCAGGTGTGGGAGAAGGTTCACTGCTCAAAAATGGTGTCGAGAAACAAATTTGACAGAGTTTCTCTATGCCTAGAATGTCTCTCCTTCTCAAATGAGAAGTGTTGCAATATATAGAAAGAATAAGAAAGAGAGAGAGAGAGAAGAGGGAAAAATTAAATCCTACTCCAACCACCATGAGATACGCATCGAATCCTACGTTGAAAGTTCAACCATTAAATATCAATGCCTTCTGTAAATCCACCCATAATATATCACTTCTGGTTCCCAGCGGATCGAATCGAATAAGTTCTGGTAGTTGAAGAGATTAGATTCTGTGTTAATGGCCTAGAAGAATATTCTTAATTTTTCACCTATCAGGGCCATGTGGTAGCCTAACACTCGTTTAGGCTTCCCTTTTGATATGGGACACGTGGCAACCAGATTAGAGAAAAAAATCAGGCTGGCGGGTCCGTAATTTGCCTTTTCCCCTTTTTGTGAAACATAAAACTCAGAAAACCCCTAACATCCCACTTTGACCTAGGACACGTGGATATGTGGGGCTTGTTTGAGCCTCCCTTTATGGATTCATCTTTGGAGAAGTGCCGCTAGGACACGTGACTCTCTCTGCTAGCTCTGATCCTTCATTTCTTAGCCCACCTGTAACCTGTTTGTCATCCTAGAATGTGAGCTCGTGGGTCTGAGTCATTTCCTTCATAATTTCCTTATGTGCAGGAGTTATCTTGACCAAATTTTTCAGGATGTGAATTTCGAATAACAATTTGGTAACTCATGGGGACATCTTCCTGCTAGATGAAGAGATCAGTGGCCTTGAATCATCCATTGGGCATGGAGTCAAGAATGATGGCCTGACATTGATCCTTCTTATAAAATGGACTCCTTGACTCTCTACACTTTGCTGACCTCTTCCTGATTCTGAATTTTCCCCCGTGTCAGCACTCTCAATTTTCACAAGAAAATCTTAAAATGGAGTTTTTAAGAGTAGAACATTGTATTGACCCAGGCTTTCACCTATCCCTGAAATGGACTATTTCGAAATGGCTTGAGTTACTCTGGATTTGTTCCCTTTTGGAGAAAAATAAAAAAAACTTATATACAAAGACCAAATCATACAGGCCTCAAATGAGACATGCAGAGTGTGCATAAGAACTTCTTCTACTAAATAAAAACATATCTACTCTACTCTAACCAAGAGCGAAGGGAACTCAAACAAAACCTGCAAGTGGTAGGGAGAAATAACTTCCCTTCCTCAAATATAGCAGCCATGTAACTGATTTGGCACTGAACATGGCTGGTTGGATGAGTGAAAAACTAACTACAAGGTGATCTTCCACCCAAATCACCAAAGTATCAACTGAAGATAAAAAACAATACCTCTTTTAGTTGCTCTACATTTGGATTGAAGAGGTATGTTAGTTGATCCTTGGTGCTTTGTAGCTCATCCTCATGCCCTGAAATGGGCATGACTAATTTTGGTTTCTCCTTTGGCTCCAATGAAGCAAAGTACCTAATTGGGAACGGTCTGATCCTTTGAATGTGCCCTTTGTTCTGAGTTTCAACTCCAAGAATGGAGTTTTCTTGTGGACCTTATTGGATGAATGATGTGGGAGAAATGGTGACATCCTCCTACCTTTTTCCTTCCTCCTCTTTTGAAGAACATAGAAGATCAATATCTTCCAACCTTGGTTCCAGAGAGCCATTATAGAGTGTAGGATTTTGCACTTGAATATTCTCCTTCATGGCAGTAGGTTCATGTGTGTGGAAAATGGATGGAGGAGTGAATGATGTAATCTCCACAAGCTCCTCTTCATCAAAGCAATCTCTCAAGTCTGACAGACAGTCTACCTCCTTTTTCTGCTGCAATTTCTCTACCTCCTTCATGGTGTCCTCTTGATCTGAAACTTGCTCACCATGGTTTCTCTCTTCCTTAAACATGAAGTTTGAGATATCAAACTCTTCTTTAGCATCAGATCTTGAAGGGGATGAAGTGGGAGGAAGAACTGAAGGTTTCCTTATAGCCTGCTCCACAGTTAGAGCCTCTGAAACTATATGTTCCTCCTCCATCATGGGTTCATCAATTAAATTAGGCCCTTGAAATGAAAGAAAAAAATCTTCAATGATTCCTTCTTCATTGAGTGGCCTCAACACTGATTGATCTCTCCCATCTGCTCCTCTTCAGTGGGGCTTGAGACTGATTGTTCCTCCTCTTGTTCTTGGTCTTCTTCTACTGCAAACTCAGCCTCAACCACCACTGGTTTGTCAATCTTGACCTCCTCTATTGGCTTGACCATCAAGGGGACCTTTGTAAACCCAAATTTGGTAGCCCAACTCTTCATATTGTCTGTCATTTATTTTTTGTTGGGCTCCTCTTCTTGTTGTTCTCCTTGACTAGATTCTTGAGTCTCTTCTCGACATGGACTTGGGAAAACAAGAGGAGTGGCAGGTTGGGGTTCAACCATATTTGTAATTGTTTGTGGTGGGATGAGAGGTGCAACTTCTTGTTTGTTTGGAGGGGATGATTGTTTGGAAGGGGAAAGGACAAAAGAACTGAGATGAGGTGGAAGACTAGGAGATGGAGAAATGAAATCAACACTTGTGGCAGCAGGTGAGGAGCTTAGGTTGAGACGGTGCTGCTTGAGAAAGAGAAAAAGAAAAGCTATGAGATGTTGGACTTACTCATTGACAATGTTGTCTTGACTCTAACTCATAGGCCCCGATCTCCTCAGTCCATTGTGCAAGTTGGGGCATCATTTCAACCATGAAGTCAAGCTTCTCCTGAGGGTTGTAGTTTCTTTGAAAAGGACCTTCCCATGGAAAAGGTGCTCTGCAACGAATCTCGAATGCCTTTATTCGTGTTATGGCCATGGAGTGCACCATGCTAGCCTCCATTTTTTGAATCTTCTCCAGTAAACTAGCATCCTCTGCATAACTATCGCCATTATATGTGTCCCCTTATCCTTGATAAGCTTGATAGTCAAACTTGTTTTGACACTTCTCATATGGGTAAGCATAATGGTTCTGGATATGATCATAATGCTGATTTGGAGGAGTTGGGAAATGCATTGGAGGTGCACATTGTCTTGTTGTAGTGTAGATTGCTTTTCTCCTAAGTTCTTTGCATGCTCTGCATGTTCCATTTAGAGCATGTATGATTTCAAATGTTGTATATAGTGTGGTATTCTTTTGTGGCTCTTGTGCATTCCATTTGGAAAGATAGATGAAACCCCGGGTTAAAACAATCTTCTACTCTCAGAAATAGAATCAATACCAGACCATCTTTCTCAACTTGATGCCTAATGGATATGACAAGGCAATTGGTCTTTTCATCTAGCAGGAAGATACTGCTATGAGTGACGCCAAATTTTTATCTATATTTCTCCCCCATGCCAAATATTGGATCGACCACGATCCCCATAAGAGGAAACATAGTCAAAAGGTGGACAGAAAAGGCTTAAGCAGAGGATGCCAAGTGTTAGTATGACACTTATTCAAGGGGTGAATAGAGAAAAGGTTTCTAAATGAGCACCAAACTATTGCATGTCCCAAGGGAAAGTGGATCATTGGGGAAAAAGTTTGTTCTTTGCCCCTTGTTATATCAAAAGGGGTAAAAGTTGCAAAATGGCCCACAAATCTTCCCAAGGAAAAAGTCAGCATTTGGGCTCGAGTTAAAGCCAAAGCAGGGAATCAAAGGAAAGGGAAAAAGATAAATTGCAAACTTGTAGTCCCAATTTTTGTTCCAATCTGGCTACCACATGTCCTATATCAAAAGGGGGCCTATTTTTCAAGCTATTTTCCCACCCTCCTATACGGACTCGATACAAACTTCGAAGGGGCATATATTTCGACTCAGGGCTCGAAATATTGCAAATATAATGTTGTTGGAAAGATCTTGGCCTCACCCATGTCATGGAGGTCTTAAACTTTAATTTTGAGAAGGTTAGGTGAGGAAAAAATGGAGGAAACATCTTTAGGAATTTAATGCAGGATCTTCTTACCTCAACAACAAAATCAGATTTGATTTGTTTTTCCGTTTCCTCTTCCTTCAAGGTGTCGAACCAAGGATTGATGCAGTAAAGACGGATTTGGGGGAGAGATTTAATCAGAGGCATTAACAACGGTGGTTGAGCTTCAACCTACCTTTCCCGCTTCTCTCTCTTCTTATTTCAGGTTTAATATATAAATACGGGAGCAAGATTCATTGTAAAGGGTTGGACATTCTTTGTTTTGTAGGCCCCCTTCTCCTTTTAGCAAAGGGATATGTGGGGTTTAGGCCTTCTATAAAAATTACATTACGTTTCTGCCTCTTGGCTACTTTGTAATGGACTGTATCAACCTACAAAGAAATAAAACACGTCTATGATCGATTTTAGATCCTTTCTTGTCTCTTTTGCTTTCATCTGGTCTCCCATTATATATCTAGTTATCTATGCTCGTTTATTATATGCATTTTGTTGGTTTGTGTCTATTAGCAAAATAAGTGTTCATCATTCCTTTGGTGCATTGCCTGGTAGTTTAGTCATTTCTTATTTCTTATACTCTTTTATCCCTATCTCCTTGGCAAGTTTTATATTAGGTATAGAGATAGATCCTCTACAAATCCTTACGCATGCACCTAAACAAAGGGATAAGGAACTAACCTTTGATCTAGAGATATTTTCCATTTTTTCAAAGGTCCCACGCCTTAAGAAAAGTTCAATGTTATGCAAGCACACCAAATGACTCTGCCTTAGAAAAGTAGACCTGTAGAACTCATTTGGAGGTGCTGTGATTTTGCACTAACAGGAAATCGGTATACGAAATCTATGGTATACTCAGGGTGTCACGTTTGCGTGTATATGACAAATGTCGCAAACACCGTCACAAGATACTGATATTCGAAATCTATGGTATACACATGGTGTCACATTTGTGTGTATGTGACAAACATCACAAATAGTGTTATAGGATATTGGTAATAAAAATTTGTGGTATACACAGGGTGTCACATATGCACGTATGTGATAAACATCGTAAAAATCATTATAAGATACTTGTATTTGAAATATGTGGTATACACATGGTCTAACGTTTGTGCATATGCTCCGAAAAACAGGTGACTATCATGGGTTCTTATATTTTTAGTATATGTGTTTGAAATCAAATGGTGGCATGTGCCAGGTGCTAGGCATGTTGGTAGGCATGAGTGCTAGTATTTGGGAGGTCACAGGTTTGAATCCCAATTTTTTTAGGTTTGTGGTATACACACACATAGTATGTATACCACAAACCTAAAAACCTATAAGGTAAGAAAAATGTGTAAACCACACGCATGCATGCGACATGTATGCATCATCCGATCCTATCACCAAGATAGGAAACTCCATAGAATAGGAAAGGAAACTGCTAGTCCAAATTTGTGGTATACACAGGGTCTCACGTTTTCGCGTATGCGACAAACGACGTAATGTAATGTCCCCAAACAGACCTATTTGGCCTCAAATGGATTTTAGGTAAATCTAAACCACACAACCACTTGTCCCTTTGCTATGGGCACTTGTCCCTTTACTAGGGGCACTTGTCCCTTTGCTACAAACACTGGTAGTCCAAATTTGTGGTATACATTGGGTGTCACGTTTGTGCATATGTGAAAAATGTCACAAACAACATTATAGGATACTGGTATTTGAAATCTATGGTATACACAGGGTGTCACGTTTGCGCGTATGCACCAAATGTCACAAACATCATCATAGGATACTGGTATTCGAAATATGTGGTATACACACGGTGTCACGTCTGCGTGTATGCGGAAAATGTCACAAACAATATTATAAGAAACTAGTAGTCCAAATCTGTGGTATACATAGGGTTTCATGTTTGCGCATATGTAAAAAAATGTCGCAAACAAGGTTATAGTATATTGATATTCAAAATTTTTGGTATACACAAGGTCTAATGTTTGCGTGTATATGATAAAAGTTGCAAACAATGTTATATGATACTATTTTTTGAAATATGTGGTATACACAGGGTGTCACGTTTGTGCGTATGCGAAAAATGACCGAAGCAACATAATAGGAAATTGTTAGTCAAAATATGTGGTATACATAGGGTGTCACGTTTGCTTGTATGCGATAAACATCGCAAACAACATTATAGGATGCTGGTATTCAAAACCTATGGTATACAAAGGGTGTCACATTTACGTGTATGTGAAAAATGAGGTTGCATTTGGTCCCAGAGGATTTGGTCTCTTCACATAATTCATATATGTTTCACTTTTTTTTATATATAGTGAAATTGACTGGAGGATTGTTGCAAGGTCGTTTCCAGCCACATTCTTGGGCCACATTTTAAAATAAAAAGAGTTTATCCACGAACAATTTTAAAACTAGAAAATCACATAGCCTCAGGCAGTGTGTATATGATAATCTAGAATACCATATATAAGTATTGCTATTGATATTATAAGTACATGTTCTCCTCTAAAAAATTCACAAATCTATAGAACAGAAAAATAAAAAAATATCTTTGTGTGAACAACTTTAAAATCTAAAAATTACATAGCACCTGAATGTTTTTAAGATCTAATGCTTTTCCCCAATTCTACACAGTGGACCTTCTCGCCAATTCTCGTTCTCCGGTTGACCTTCTGTGAATACAGATGCAAAGTTTTGAGTTTCGTCGATTCTCTTAAAATCCTATGAATATAGTTGCAGAGTTCCCAGTTTTGGTGCTAAAATTTTTGTTACTTGTTTAATCAGGTATGGCGCGGGTTTTCCAAAGCTTTGCATTAAATGTCCCCACCTTCTCACATCCTTTCCTCGTCCTATTTCTCTGCTCGTATCTGCCTTGGGATCGGCCTCAGGAATGGAGTTGTGTGACTACTTGGGAGATTGGTGACTAGGTTGAGCTGACTGGACACCAAGTAGGATGATGTGGGTCCCACAGAGAGCTATGCATGTATGCCATTCGGTATGGCATCTTTTGGTCATTATTATGGGGGTGATACAATCCCATCGCCAAGATAGATGACTCCCAAATAGAGTGCCAAACTAAATAGTCAAGAATTTCCCCACATGCAAATATTTTTTTATTAGACTGTGGAGCACGTGATGGCTTTAATCAAGGATAAAAACTATACCAATGGGAAAACTTTGAGTGGTATTAAAAGTGTGGTACTTTAATTGGAAATGCATTATACTTCCATGCAGCGTAAATGTTTGGAGTTGCTTGGTTAAAAATAGATGAGATTTCGTTCAAGTTCAATATGAATTTGGTGAAATAGATTTTTTCATGGTTTTTTGTGCAATCCTCAAGCAATCTCTATAACAAGTAAAGTCTCTTCAATCAAAGCATAGTGTTTTTTACGAGTGTCATTATTTATTAATATCATTTTTAGGATTAAAAAATTTATTTAAAAAAATATTTATCAAAAAAATATGAAGAGAATACAAAATTGATGTAGGGATTGTAGGTGCTTAAAGTTGGGTTTTAGACATTTTTTTAATGTCATTTTATATAATTTAGTGTCTTCATTTATTTATTAATTAGTGGTTCAAATTAATGCTTATTGGTATTTTTTTGAGATTTAATAATTATATCCTCTCTTTTTAACTTCTCTAACATTTTTCATATGATTTTAGTACCTCATGATCCGTGTGTCGAAAACAAGTAGAATATAATTAATCAACGTGCAAAAACCAACACTAAATAAATATAAATGAAAAATAAGATGAATAAAAAAAGTACATCCAAACTTCCCAATAAGTACCACTATTTCAAATCAATAATTAAGTTGAAAAGTGTTTACTCTATGAGAACGAGCTCCTCCCACTGACAACATCCAATGATATAAATCCTCCCAATCAACGACCATCTGAACAGTCATCATTCCTTCTCTCGAGATTTTTTGGGAATTTTGGCGTAATTATAGTCTCCCAGATTTTATTTGCAGTTTCACAAGAGTTAAAAAAAATAGAAGAAATTTGGTTCTCTACCTGCTCATGCACGTATGTGTTTCATTCTACCTGGGCATGTGTAAGTGTTTTGATGGTTATGGCTTTCGTTCTTCTAACTTCCTTATGAGAAATGTCCTACAGGGTTTAATTCTCTTTATTTCTGTGCACATTAAGTTGGAGCCAAAATGTGGGTAAGGGAAATGGTGGAAGCAATTGTTTTGTACATTCTATGATCCGCCTCTTCCTCACCCAACATTCTGCAAACCATCCTCTCCGCCATTGCCTTCTTGTGTCTGTTGATAAGCAGAACCCTCAAACTTCTTCTTCAACACCTCTCTTCCTTTTCCATTGTTTCGGATCCTCCAGTTTCACATTCTCGATGAATCCCCTTGGGTGTTTCCATCATGCATTTCAAGTACTATTGGTAGTCAATTAATAGACAAAAATACAAATGCCAGTTTTTTGTTTTGTTTTGTTGTCTAAATCAAGGTATACGCTAGACCCATTCCCCGATTTAACACGGTATGAGTTCATTGTAATTTCTCGTACACTTCGGAAAGTATTTATCCAAGTCAATCCCTTCCAGAAACCATAGATTCGAGCTATTCAAAACCTTTTGACTGGGTCTAAAATCTGCACCATACGTCTTCTTTCCTAACTTTGACCGTGGCGGTTTATTTTAATTTGCATGCTACAATTTATTTTAATTTTCTTATGAAGCCCGTGACTTGGACAATGATTTCTGTGCAGGGAACGAATCATTTGGGCGGCCATGGTTCCACTTCCTATTTACTTCCTAATGTTTAATCATAATGTAAGAGTGTCCATGTCCATATCCAAACACAGCTTCAGGAAGCGCAGCCAAATGGTCATTATAGTTGGCTCTCAACCATCTTAACAACACTACCCTCAACCTCACAATTTAGGAATCTGGGGGTGATGTTGGAAACGGTGAGAATATACAAATGCTTTCACCCAAACAAAAAAAAAGTCTTCTTTTTTTATTGTTAAATTCTCACAATTTTTATTTGTTTTGGCAAATTTTCAGTTCTGCAAGTGTTTAGGAGCGAGGCTATGGCAATTTTGGTGCAGAACCTGAAGATTTTAAAGTTCATGGCACCAATAACAGAAACCGTTTATGTGCCCCAAAAATTTTTTTGGCCTTAAAATGTGCTCGATATATCCGGAAACGTGATTTTCTCATATGGATGGGTTTTATGACCCATAGGTTTATGGGACAGTTTTGGCCCATGGTTTTGTAAAACTACTTAAGCAGTTGTCTATTTATATGGTTTTGTGCATATGGTAGAGATAAGGTAAACATTGCAGATGTGTTTTGAATTATGTAGAGTTTGTTGAGCATAGCTCCAAATGAATCTGGGTATTGTATTGAGAGAGCGGTGGCTTGTAATAAAATATGACCAAGTGATTCTTTGTGGATGTAGCCCAAATTGGATGAACCACGTTAAATACTATCTCTTTGTGTTATGTTATTTTATTCTGCACTTTTATTTGAGATCTGTAATATTTTCTGCATATTAGTTTTTACTGTTACGATTCTATGAGGGATTATTCCACATATTTTAACCCTTATTTCCTAACAATTGGTATCAGAGTCTGGTTTGGTTTGCTGAAGTGTTGAATTGTAGGGAAAGTTTTATCTTGAGTGGGAGCTATAGTAGATGATGGAAGATCTAGGGTTGATAAATTCAACAGGCAGAACTTCAGTCTTTGGAAGATGTAGATGGATGATTACCTTTATCAGAAGGATCTTTATATTCCGTTGTCTGAGAAGGTGAACAAAACCTCAAACATGAAAGATGCGGAATGGGATTTGTTGGATAAGAAGACACTTGGGACAATCCGACTGTGTCTTGCATCTTCGGTATTATTTAATGTTTCAAAGGAAAAGACTACAAAAGAATTGACAGATGCATCAAGAAAGTTGTATGAAAACCCCTATGCCTCTAATAAGATACTTTTAATGAAAAAGTTGTTTAATATGAAGATGTCTGAGAATGGTTCAGTAGCAATAGCCTGGTAATGACGGTAAGCAACTCAGTTCCAGCTAACTCAAAGTTAAAGTTTGAGGATGTTGTAGGGGTGATTCTAAGTGAGGAAATGTGAAGAAAAAGCTCTAGTGAATCTTCTACTTCAGGGAATGCTTTGACAGTGGAAACTAGAGGGAGATAGAAGAATAGAGGAAGCTGTGGAAAATCAAAGGATCAGGCAAGGTCAAAATCTAAAAGCAATATAGTATGGTAGCACTGTGGAAAGTCTAGGCATGCAAAGAAGGACTGTTGGGAGCTTCGGGACAAGAAGAAATAATAGGAAGAAAACAAGGAGGTAAATGTGGCAACGGGTAATGTATGTCAAGATGCTTTGATTCTTTCTTTGCACAATATTACTGAACCTTGAGTTTTAGATTCAGGGGATTCTTTCCATGCTACTCCACATAGGTATTATTTTGTTGATTATGTTTAAGGAAATTCTGGGCATGTTTTTCTTGGTGATGATGAGCCTTGTAACATAGTTGAAAAAGGTTCTGTTCAGGTTAAGATGCAGAATGAGAATACTTGGCTATTGAAGGATGCCAGACTTGTGCCTACATTAAGACAAAATTTCATATCGAAAGGGCAGTTGGGAAGTGATGATTGTACTGTGATATTTACAGTGGACTCTTGGAAGGTTACCAAGGGTGCACTTGTGGTTGCAAGAGGTAAGAAGGTTAGAACCTTTTATTTAACCACTTATAGCACTAATGTTTGTAATCTTGTGGCTTTAGAAGTAGATACAACATTGTGGCACTATAGGCTCGGTCATATGATCTATAAGGGCATGGAGATCATAAAGAAGGATTTTCCTGGATATACAGAAATAGGTTTGGAGTTCTGTGAGGACTACGTATATGGGAAATAGAAGTGAGTAAGGTGTTAGCATACATTGGATAACTGATATTTTTTAGATGTCTATCCTATCTCTTTATCTGCTCCTAATATTCCATTATTCTCTCCTTCTATTGTGTAACCTCTCCATTCATTTAGGGGATTCCAGTACAATTTCTTTCCTATAAATATTGTACGTGAGCTTTATGTTAAATAGAATAATATGAGATATACAATCTCTATTCTTTCTCCTTCATTTTTTCTGCCTCTCAGTTTGGTATCAGAGCTTCAAAGTCTCTGACCTGTGTGCATGGTGATTGGTTGAAGAAGCTCCTGCCTGTGTGGAGCAACAGGTGGTCCGAGCAGACCCAAGGAGGAGTGCATCGTGCCAACGAATACGTGGGCCACTGGCAGTCGAGCCTTGTGGAATCATAATTAAAGGATATTGCAAGGGAATATTTTCTACTATTTTATTTATTTTAGTCGAGCCTTGTGCCACTGAGCAGGAAAAATACCCTGCGCGACCACGCACCCAAGGTCTGGATGGTCCCTCGGCTCCTCAACTGCAATCTGTGCCACCAGTCCGACTGTGTGAAGCCTGTCGTTGATGAGAAGAAGAGGAGAAAATAGCGTGGATCGAAATATCAGTGAGTCACTGCGAAGAGGAGGCGCATGATGTATTGGCAGGCACAGCCAATCTTGTGAGAACAGCGTGGAAGACAGGAGAAAGCACGTGACAAGAAAGCTTCATAATCTGCGTGGAAGACAGGAGAAAACATGGAGAAATCACGTGACAGAATCTAGTCAGTGTGGAAAGAAAAACGTGGAGGACTGTACCAGGAAAGAGAACTTATTTCTATGCGTGGAGATCTTCCAACCTGCTGCTGCTGCGTGGAGATCTTCAGCCTGACAGGAAGTCACCTAGTGCTGCATGTTGAAGACTGCTGCTGCTGCTGCGTGGAGGGGCATATCACCAGCTACCTACGTGAAAGTTCACGTGGGATAAATATAATCGACCTGTGTGGAGGCTTGAAGCTTCTGCTGTTGCGTGGAGGAATCTTCAACAAAGAGGAGAACTTTGTGAAAAGGTAGAACAACACGAGGAGAAGAAACTTGGAGATATTTCAACACTTCGTTGAATGTCGAGTGTAGACAACTCGATTGAGAGCGTCAATAACACGGTCGCCATAGCTAAAAGCCACAATATCAACTCACCAGGCATAGAACACCGTGGAGAAGCTCCTGAGAGCTCCAGGTTCTACTTTGCTTTGTTGAACAAGCTTCGAAATTCCAGAAATCTTGCATTCGACAAACTAGTTCGAGAAGGACTCCTTATATACTTTATTTTCGACGTCAGCTTCCAAGGAAAGCGAGTACAGGAAGAATTAGAAGCCGGATACGACGCCGATTGTGACGACGAAGAAGAACGCCCTACAAAGCATCGCCATCTCACAGCACGCGAATATTGCGAGCATCTACGAGCCTGTAATTCTCGACAGTGAGTCCAAATTGTAATAACTTTTCAAATAAATAAATATTTTTTTTTATTACAATGTCTGCTTCGAAGTTACTTCTATCTGACGCTCAGTTGCTCAAAGGGCCTAATTTTGCGTCCTGGAAGACAAAAATGAAGACAATCCTTCAGTTTGAAGGATTATGGGGAACTGTCACAGGGTCTGTGCCTGCTCCCACAGCCCCCGATGAACTAATAAAATATGACATGGCTAGTGCTAAAACCTTGATGCTAATGCTCAGTATCAGTGATGATGTGCAACCGCATGTTCGGAATGCGAAGAAACCCAAGGAGGCCTGGGACAAGTTGGCAACCATTTATGAAGCCAAAAATCAGACAAAGATTCTTCATCTTTAGTCAAAACTGCACACCCTCTCTATGGGGTCTGACGAGAAAGTGGAGGAATTCTTGTGTCGCGTGGCTGAGCTGAGATCGGAGTTGTAAGCCCTCGGTGAAACTGTGGACAATAAACTTCTCATCCCAATCACCTTGAGAGCACTCCCTTCTCAATTTCGAGTGTTTGTTACAACACTGAATGTGTCTAAACAAACAGTGACATTTGAAGAGCTTGTGAATTTTCTGCAGCAGGAAGAGGCTATCACTTCATCGCATGGGGAGTCTCAGGACAAAGCCTTGTTCTCAAAGCCTAATCATGGCCAGAAGAATCGGAAAGGTCCCCCAGAGAAGCCAAATCCAGTGCAACCCAAATAGAAAGATCAGAAGTCAAAGAGATGGTGTCACATTTACAGAACCAATACTCACGACACTGATCACTGCTGGCATAACAGCTTGAAACAAGGGCCTTCAAGCCATACAAGCACATCCGGGCGTGAAGATTTTCAAAATTCCAAATGACGTCCCCGCTGGAGAAAGCAAAAAGGACATCTTGCAGCCCAACAAGAAGATGATGACTCTAATGAGGAGACATCAGAACGAGCCCATTGTAATAAAAATCTTGTACTTGTCTCTCAAACTTCTCAGCCCACAAAGAAAGTTTGGTTGATAGACTCTGGTGCAAGCAAGCATATGTCAGGTGACAAGAAGCTGTTTGATTCACTACATGAAGAGCCAACCGGAGACCGAGTTCAGATAGCAGATGATAAAGAGTACATTGCAGAAGGAATAGGGAATGTGACCATTCCTCTCGGGCCACAAAAATGTACACTTACAAAGGTACTATATGTTCCTGGCTTGACTAGCAACCTTTTGTCAGTTACTCAGCTCTTGAATCACCACCTTAAGGTTGAATTTCTTGTTTAAAATGGGATTAAAACATGCTTAATCTCCTGACAAGGTACGGTTCTTGCTAAAGCTTTTGTAAAAGATAAGTTATTTGCTTTAGATACGGTTTCATCTTCTACAGTAGCTTTATCTACTTCAACAATAGAATCAACTGCCTTATGGCATTTTAGATATGGACACTTTTCAGTCAGTTCATTGCACCAGATGAGTTCAAAAGAAATGGTCCATGGACTACCCAAATTGTCCAGTTCCTTGCCTATTTTCCCTAGCTGTCTTGCAGGAAAACAACACAGAGATCCGTTTCAAGCGAGCACCTTCCATGCCAAGAAGTGTCTGGAGGTAGTTCATACCAATCTAAACGGCCCATTGCCTGCTTCATTTTCAGGATACAAATAATTCCATTTGTTCATGGATGACCACTCTCGCAAGATGTGGGTATATTTCCTAAAGCAGAAAAGTGAGGCTCTTCAACACTTTCAGAACTTCTATCATCGTGTTTTCAAAGAGTCTGGACAATCACTTCTTCTACTCCGCTCAGATCGAGGGGGAGAATTCACATCAAAGAAGTTCTTGGCCTTCCTAAACCATCACGGCATTAAGTAGCACCTGACTGCTCCCTACACGCCCCAACAAAATGGCATTGTTGAGCGTCACAATCACACAGTGATGGAGATGGCTCGCTGCATGCTATCAACTGCAAAGCTAGGAGAACACTATTGGGCTGAAGCAGTACAAATGGCTGTATATCTTCTCAACAGGGCACCAACAAAGATTCTACTGAACAAGATGCCAGAAGAGGTATGGAGTGGTAAAAAACCATCAATTTCTCATTTGCGAGTATTTGGTTGCACAACATACATGCATGTCCCAACTCAGAAGAGAAAGAAGGTAGAGCCAAAAACACTCCCGTGTATCCTTCTTGGCTATAGTACTACCTCGAAGGCGTATCGTCTCATGGATCCTGAGACAAAGAAAATATACGAGAGTCGGGATGTGGTTTGTGACGAGTCATCCTTTGACTCAATAGTATCAACAGAAGATCCACTTCCAAACACATCTCACCGATTAGTCTCTGAATCAGATGATGAGCCGGAGGAGACTACTCAGAGAAAAGAAATGATGCCAGGAGAACTAATTGTTGACCTTGGAGAACTGTAGAATGTGACTCCACATCAATCCTCACGGCAACAACATAGTTCTTCTCAAAAGCAGTCAAGTTCTCGTCCGAAGTGGGTACAAAGCACTATCAAGGACTCACATTTGCAACAACTCCCAGATACATCATCCGGAGTCAAAACAAGGAGTCAAACAAGAAATGAGGTAAACTTTGCACTCATGAGTTCACTGATGAATAGCTCCGAGCCAGATAATGTTCGTGAAGCACTCAGTCAAACTCAGTGGAAGGAAGCTATGGAAATAGAATATGACTCACTCATGAAAAATCAGACATGGGAACTTGTCGATCTACCTATAGGAAAGAAACCCATAGGCTGCAAATGGGTTTTCAAGACAAAATATAAGGCAGATGGATCCATCGACAAACATAAAGCACGACTTGTAGCCAAAGGATATGCTCAGAAAGAAGGCATCGACTATGAAGAAACCTTTGCACCCACTGCGAAGATGAAGACCATCAAAGTAGTTTGTGCACTTGCAGCACAGAAAGGATGGAGACTTCAACAGATGGACGTCAAGAGTGCTTTCCTAAATGGTGATCTGAAAGAAGAAGTATACATGACCCAACCTGAAGGATTTGTTGATGAAAATCATCCTAAAAAGGTATGTCGTCTCATCAAATCTCTTTACGGACTGAAACAAGCTCCCAGGGCATGGTATATCAAGATCAATGATCACCTTTTGTAGCATGGGTTCACTCGTAGCCCCTCATATTCAAATTTGTATATAAAGAAGGTAGGCAAAGAAATTGTCATTCTGGTTGTTTATGTAGATGATCTTGTGATCACTGGTAGTTCAAAAGATCAGGTTGATATTGTAAAGAATGATCTCAAAAGAACCTTCGACATGACAGATTTGGGGCTACTACATTACTGTCTTGGCTTGGAAATATGGCAAAAGGAGCATCACATCTTTGTCTCCCAGACAAAGTACGCCAAGACACTCCTGGAAAAGTATAGAATGTCTGACTGTAAACCTATATCCACTCCCATGGAAAAAGGCTTACAACTTTCAAGATTCCAGGACTCACCTCAAGTAGATGCTACTCTCTACAGGAAATTTGTTGGAGGGCTCATCTATTTGACATACACCAGACCAGATCTCTGCTATGTTGTCAGCTATCTTTCCAGGTTCATGCAGGAGCCAAAGAAATGTCACTGGAATGCAGCAAAGCATGTTTTGAGATATGTCCGAGGAACAACTAATTATGGTCTGGAATATAAAAAGAATGATCAATTCTTCTTACAGGGATATGTCGACTCGGAACACACTGGATCTGTTGATGATAGGAAGTCAACTACATGATACATATTTCATCTCGGATCTGGACCTATCTCGTGGATAAGCAAGAAGCAGAATGTTGTTTCTATCTCATCCACAGAGGCAGAATATCGTGCCGCACGAGGAGCTGTGTGCGAAGTGATATGGATACGTCGCATTATGGATGACCTGGGAATTCCTGAAAAACAATCACCTATTCTCTATTGCGACAATCAGAGTGTGTTGAAGCTCGTGCAGAATCCAGTCTTTCATGAACGAACAAAGCATATTGAAATTGACTGCCATTTCATTCGAGAGCACGTCTTGAACCATCAAATTCAGCTCCAGTATTGTCCTACTGAAGCACAAGTTGCTGACATTCTCACTAAATCTCTTGGAAAAGTGAAATTTGAATCTTTCAGAGGTCACATTTGCAAGAATAATGTAATAAGGGGGGGAATGTTAGCATACGTTGGATAACTGATATTTTTTAGATGTCTATCCTATCTCTTTATCTGCTCCTTCTGTTGTGTTACCTCTCCATTCATTTAGGGGAGTCCAGTACAATTTCTTTCTTATAAATACTGTACGTGAGCTTTATGTTAAATAGAATAATATGAGATATACAATCTCTATTCTTTCTCCTTCATTTTTTCTGCCTCTCATAAGGTTTCTTAAGGTTGGACCTACAAAGAAAGAGAGTAAGTTAGAGCTGGTGCATTCTGATATATGGGGGCTGGCTCAGGTATCATCTCTTGGGGGTTTAAGTTATTATGTTACTTTTATTAATGATGCAATAAGGAAATTTTGGGTTTATTGTATTAGAAACAAATCTAATGTATTTGAAACTTTTGTTAAATGGAAAGTCTTGGTAGAGAATGAAACAAGTCTTAAGCTAAAATTCCTCAGGTCAAATAATGGAGGGGAGTATTGCAATAATTAATTCGATGATTATTGTTCTAAGAATGGAATCTGTAGACAAAACATGGTTCCAAGAACTCCACAGCAGAATGGGGTGTCAGAAAGAATGAACAAAACAATAATAGAACATGCAACATGCTAGGAGCATAAGATTACATGTAGGACTGCCTCTTTCTTTTTTGGAAGAAGCGGTGAGCATAGCTGTGTACTTGATAAATAGAGGACCCTTAAGTGCCTTGGATGGAGGCATACCCGAGGAGGCTTGGTATGGTAATAAATTTGATTATTAATTTCTTAGATTATTTGGATGTGAGGTGTTTGTCCATATAGACAAGGATGATAGGACCAAACTAGATGCTAAATCAGAAAAATGTACTTTCATTGGTTATGGTGGTGATGACTTTGGATATAAATGTTGGAGTATTAAGGACAAGAAAATCATTCAATCTAGAGATGTGGTCTTTAATGAGAAAGTCATGTATAAGCAGCAGTTGCAGGAAAACAGGGAGGAATCCAAGAAAGAATATGTAGTAGTAGAGGATCTTCCAGATGGGAAAGTGAAACATGAATCAGTTTAGGAACCTCCTCAATAGGAACCCCAAACTCCTATGTTGAGGAGGTCTTCTTGTGGCTTAAGAAGAGAACCTAAACATTTTTCTCCTTCTCTTTATTATTTATTACTCACTGATAGTGGAGAGCTAGAGATCTTACATGAAGAAATGCAAGTAGATTCCAGGATTAAGTAGGAGAAAACAATGGATGAGGGGCATTACGTTCTCATGGAGAACCAGACATGGGATTTTGTGAAGCTACCCGAAGGCAAAAGAGCATCCTAGAACAAGTTTTTTCAGAGTCTTGGAGGAAGAACCTCTGGTATGAACTTGCATACAAGGTTCCCCATTGGTGGACAAGATTTGCACTAAAAAAGGTGATAATTTTGATGAGATTTTTTCTCCTGTAGTAAAAATGAATTTTATTAGAACTATTCTTGGAATAGTTGTAGTAGAAGACTTGCACTTAAAGCAACTTAATGTAAAGACTATAATTCTCCATGGTGATTTAGAGGAGGAACTATATATGTAGCAACCAGAGGGCTATGAGGTCAAAGGTAAAGAGGACCTTGGTGTGCAAACTGAAGATAAAACTTGTATGGCTGAAACAAGCTCACACTTCCAACGGTGATAATGAAATTTGATAGCTTTATGATGGAGCAAGGTTATATTACAATGTCAAATTTCTGACCATTGTATGTATACAAAGAACATTTGAGGATGGAATTTATATTCAAATCATTTGTACCTTCAGATGACATGTTACATTGCAAGTAAAAACATGCACTATGGAAATAAGAGGTACTCAAGAAGCAGCTAAGTGAATCCTTTGCTATGAAGTGATTTGGAGGCAGCCAAACAAATCCTTGGTATGAAAGGACCCATCTCGGGATCTAGGAAGGAAGGGAAGCTCCAAACTTTAGTCTTAGTAAAAGAGCACATTAAGAAGGTCTTGGAGAGGTTTAATATGCAGGATGCTAAACCAGTTAGGACTCCTTTGGCAGGCCATTTCAAGTTATCAAAGGAACAATGTCCCAAGACAGAGCAGGAGAGAAACTAGATGTCCAAGGTACCTTACTCATCAGAAGTTGGTAGTTTGATGTATGTCATGGTGTACACCAGGCCTGATATTGCCCATGCAGTGGGAGCGGTGAGTAGATTTATGAGTGATCCAGGTAGATATCACTGACAAACAATAAAGTGGATCCTTTAGAATTTGAGAGGGACCATGGGGACAATTTTTTGCTACAATGGATCAAACACCACTTTGTGTGGTTATCTAGATTCAGATATGGTTGGAGATGTAGACAACAGGAGGAACACAACAGGTTATGTTTACACTGTAGGTGGGACAACAATAAGTTGGATTTCATGACTACATAAGTTGGTGGCTTTGTCAACCACAAAGGCTAAGTATGTTGCGACCATAGAGGCAAGCAAGGAAATGATTTGGTCACAAAAATTACTTGAGGAGTTAGGGCATAAGCAGGAGGAAGGAAAATTGCATAGTGATATTCAGAGTGTTATACACCTAGCTAAGAACTATGTTTTCCACTCTAGGATGAATGAATATAGGCAGTTAAGGTGGTAATATTCATCAGGACCTTTCCAGGAAGAGAAGTTGAAGCTATCAGAAGATTCATACTCTTTGTTGAATCCTATAGACATGATGACCAAGGCGGTCATATAGGTAAAAATTGAAACTGTGTTCAGCTTTGGTTGGTCTTCATTGAAACTAGTGAAGGGTTGAGAAGCTTGCTCAAAGGAAAACTAGTCTCCAAGTGGGAGATTGTGAGGTAACTGGACCTTGTTTTGCATGCATGATAAAGTGTTTGAAGACTATACACTAAGAACTGTATAATTTCCACAGTCAAATGTCAAGATTCCTCTGAGGATTTGGAGTAGCCTTCTTCCCTCACTTAACTGATTGTGTACACTTTAATTGGATCAAAAACGTGCCTTCAAATAAAGTTCCATATATCTTGTAATCAGCATTACATTCATATAAAATTGATTAATGATCATATTTTTCTACTGTTGCTTCAAAAGCATTCTTTCCACTGGCTCTTCATATTTGTATCTCCTACGTTTCTTAACCATAAGAAAGTCTGAATACAAAAATTTCAATTACAAATCTAAGTAGCCAAATCACTAAGTACTCATTCAGACGATCATTTCTGAATTTTAATTTGTTCATAGCATGTTCTTCTAAGCTATTCCAAACAATTGGATTTCCTTGATTTCTTAATGACATGGACTCTGTTAATAGGAGGAGTGGTTCTGGGGTCTCCCTATTTGTTTCATTATGGTTAAGATGATGGACGGGAAGTGTATTGTTATTCTACTCTTTAAAGGGGACTTAATGATTTGGAAGGCATGAAATGGTAGATGAAATTATATGACAATGGGATTAATAGAAGATGGAGAAAAGGATTCGCTACAATAGAAAATTGGGAAGCTTGGAAAAACTAACATGCTCAAGTTCAGAAAAGTTACTTGTGGAATGGCACCATTATGTAGATGATGGTGTAGGACTATACCGATTCAAGGAATTTGATAGTCTGCTCGAAAGTGCACCCTATAGAAGATGGTTGGAGGTCTTCTAACATTGAAAAATTTAGGATCTACCCTCTTTCATAGGATACATTGGAAACACTGATTTTCATCTATGGGCAAATACCTATTTTGAGGTGAAGTTGGATATCAGCCGGTTCCCTTGTTGATGAATAAGGTAAACTGATTCTGGGGTTCAAGAGCCAAAAGATGACTGTAAACCTCCACACTAATACTAAGGTGAACACCAAATTTTATGAGCCTACTTTGACTGAGTATAATTCACAATTGATATTGAAGGATTTTTGCACGAACCAACAGTTCTTTTCTAGCATAGCTCTAAGGGATGCAAGAAGTAGGTATTGAGAGGAGTTATCAGAACAATACTAACTAAGGTAAACATGGCACATTAATATTGTTATCACCGAATCACAGCACCCCTGGATTTTGATTAGATTTCTAGTTTGATCACTCTGAAGCTCCAGTGTGATTGGATAACATGGGTACTATCTCCAAGTTGTGGGACTTGCTACTTGAGATAGACCTCCAGAGAAAGCTGGTTCTTGCTCCTAAACTACCTGCCACAATCTACTCTAATGCAGGATAAGCTAACTATTCTAATCTAAATTTCCAAGGGACCAGGGAGAGAGAATACATAAAATGAAAGCCTACACTAAAGCAGTGATACACCAGAAAAGGAGGGTGTGAGAGTAGTCTCCAAATGTGTGAAATACAGAGGCAAAGTGCACACTAGAAGAGGTGATGACAGTTCACCATAATCTAGCAAAATGCATTCACAACAATATTCCAAGCATACACAATGATAATGAATCCCTACAAGAACATAATAAATAGACACAATATTCTTGTAGAAAGATCAAAGGGGCAAGAAGAATGCAAGAAAACATAGCAGGGGAAGATACATCCACAAACTGATATTTTATTGCTTCATGATATGCACAGTTCAATCTATTACAAGATAAGGGCCTGGATCACCATGCAAGGAGTCCACTACAAGGGCCTGCAACACACTGGCTTCACAAAGCAATTTTGACAGAGCTTTGCTACCCAAAAACTCTCCCCCTTTACAATGAGCCCAACACTCCAATTTATAGAAAAATGAGAAGGAAAAGAGAAGGGAAAATGGAAATCCCGAAATCTGTCCTTCAACCACCTGTAAGAGGCATTAAATTGAGTGAAATGATTATAAATTACTTGCAAAAGGCTCCCCATACTGTCCCATGTGCTGCAGCAGAGAAAGAATGATGACCATGCCTCTTAATTGCACTCCCAGCTACCAAATAAAACACTGTTCTGAACCCGGCCACGTTTTCTTAAAAATATCAATCAATTTCTGATAAAATCTGAAATTTCTTGATTTTTGTGCATCGGGCTTGGAACCACGATTCCAACGGTACCAATTTTGTGTGATTTCGTTGAGAAATGCAAAAGTTATGGCCTTCTGAGTGCGGGCAGCTATTTTGGGTCTGGCAGGCGTTTTCTGTCATTTGACGGGAATGAGCATTAACTAACTAGAGCCGAATATGTTTCTCTTATTTAAATATATGTACCCTCATTAAAAATAAGAATTTTATCAAAATCAGTTTCAGAGTGGCAAAAGATGGACGTTTGTGCTCGTTCACAGAAAGTCCAATTTTAAGAAAATCCGAGCTCGGAGTCACCTGGAACATGTGGTGTGCTCTGATTTGAATAATTCTCTCTCCTCCACCTTTCCGTGGGCTTTTCTTTGAAATTTCCTTGTGGGCCCTAGCTGGGAAGCACTATCCCATTGGTTTGACCCTTCAAAACCCGCCTTTGAATTTTTGGACCTTTCCCCTTGTGACACGTGGCAAATTGATTGGTCCGTGGGCCTGCTGGCTCTTTCGTGCCCTTCGCGTCTTTCTGTCCCGGATGTCCCAAACCGTTTGGGACATAAACTCCCGATCCTGCCCGTAATGGGCTTCCTTGTTTCTCATTCGGCTGGTGACACGTATCGCATATCCATTCGCTTTCAGCCTTTTCGGCTATCCGCACCCCGTGTGTCCCTTTGTCCCTTTTCTCTCAGTGCTAAAGTTCCCTGTTTCGGCCGAACCGGCCGGTTCGCGTACTCGCGGCCCAGATGTCCCATTTGCTTTCGGACCGTCTGGGACAAATTTTCCCGATTCGGCCGGTTCGCGTTCCTTTTGTCGCGCGCGTATCCCAGACTGAAAGTTCTCATTTCAGCTGATCCGGACGTATTCGCGTTCTTCGGCCCAAATGTTCTGAGGCCGATGCCTTGACTCATTTCGGCCGATCCGGCCGGTTCGCGTACTCTTGTCCCAACTGTCCCAAAGGCAGACTTCCTGCTCAGCAGTTAGTCAATTTTTTTCCTCTTTCGGCCAGATCGGCTTTTCGCACCCGCCGCGTACTTTGTCCCAGATGTCCCAAATGCTGTTTGGGCCACCTGTAGGCCTTTCGACCGGTTCGCGCCCTTTTGTCCCAATGTCCCGACTGTTGCGAGGACTAGGACTTAGTCATTTTTTATGATTTTTCCTGAATCAATCTACTTGCCTTCTGCAATTTTTTTTTTTGCATTTTCTTCAGAGCTCGTTCTTTTCTTCTCGGACAGGGGAGTTAGAAAATTTCTGAGGGGACCCTATAAACATGATTTTTTTCCTGGTATCAACCTATGAATTGCCTGGGACAAAAGAATTTGATGGTTATGTTATGACATGAAGCAAAGTACCTTTAGGGGTTGATTTTGGACTAAGTAATTGAGGATTAGCAGTAATGGGAGATTCGATGATACACTTATGGAATCAGATCCTTGCATGTGGAACTCAGCCAACCACTTTAGCCATAGCAGGTTTGATGTTGATGGTCGCTCAATACCTGAAACCTAGAGCAATGCAAAACAAGGATCACTAATCCATCCTTTCACTACATGGTATGTGGAATGTCTCTGAGGGAATTCTTCCTCTTTACTGCTATTTTCTGAACTGTCTGGCTCATGGAACTTTTTACTGTATTTTAGGAATCTCAGTGGGAATCGAGTTCTCATCTGGTACATTACTTCTAATTAACATAAGGATTATAATGATATACTTCAATCCCGAGTTTCCCCATTTTTGAAAAATTATAATATCCATCCCGTCTTTTTTCAACCTGAAATCCTCATATATGTTAGGAAGTTACATTGTTAACCAACTCTTCCATTAATTCCTAAACTTTCCCCGAACCCAGAAACTAGAATACAAAATGATCATATTTTTTAACATTATTGTACAAATTACCACTAGATCGGCCTTGTGTATTCGCTTATAGTGAGCTAATCATATCCCCATGCCTTTAGACGTGATATTTTCGATGTTTATCCGATGTACGACTATTCTAATGTTATAGGGATGTATAATAGATATATTCTCCCGAGATTTTTCCCCATTTTAGAATACATAATTTATCCATTCCGATCTTTATTTCTGAGGATCCTATATATGTAATACTACAAGGGAAATTTTTCATACATCCCCGAAGAGCAGAGATGTTTAGTCTTTACTTAAATGTCAAAACATTTCACTTGTGACAAAGACCCTTGATCTTGTTATCCTTCTGGCTAATAGATATAACAGATTTAAGACATGATCAATAATTTCTACCAACTAAACAATAAAATTTTCAACCTTCAGAGACCGACATACTTAGATCACATAGTCCAGATCATTTCTGCCTGCATCTAGAAATGTTTACTGATTTAAAGGTCAACGTGAGCTTTAAATAGAAGAATTCCAGAAATTTCTTATTGAACCTTTATAAATCTTTCTGAATGTAAATGTTTTTGCACGATCTTTTGAAAATCTGAGTTTCACACTCCTGTGCTGTAGCTACATTCATGTAATATCTTTTTCAATCATATTTGTTGTTCCTAACCTCTAATATGTCAAAACCAGTCAATGGTATCTACCTAGTGGCATTTTCTGCCCAGTTTCAATGGCAGGACTCTCCACCTACCTTGTTGAATCTTCTGATATGGTCTGTGGTTGAAGCCACGTGATGCCTCATTGAATTGCTTGTGCCTCCCAACTGTTATTAAACGATGTTGATAATCATGCCCCAGCCGCTGTGCATAAGTGATCCTCTATAAAAAGAGGTGACTCGGGCTGGCTATTTGATAAGGCAAGACTTGACAATAAAGATTTGTCTTCTCCATCGAGCTAGTTTATTTGTCTTTGACTGCGTGGTCACTAATGCATTCATATCAGAGCGATCGCCATTAAGAGCTGCTGCCATAAATAAAGGTGCATGAGCTATTTATGATAAGGTTTGACTGCACCAAAGGGGTGGCTGATTTCGGTATATGGAGTTTGGTCCTATCCGGTGAGAAAAGCATATCAGGCAAATAAAGGTGGACGAGGCCGAGACACTCGCACTTTCAGCCGAGTCATGTGGGATGTTCATCGGTATAGATCTAATTTGTTGTTCTGATTTCATGTGGCTGTAAGGCACCATTTCAAAGTTTGTTGATATTATCTTTGCTAACCGAAGCTACCAATTGCAAAGCCAATTTTGTAGACGTTGATTGTCAAGCCAAAAATTTGGGAAGAGTCAGTTTTTTAGCAAACGATTGTCAAAGCACTCACAGAGATAGACGGGTAGTTGTCTACAAGGTAATAAGGTTTTATTATGAGAGAAGATCTAATTTTTGGTATTGAAAAGAAATCATAAGGTATGACATTAAGTATAAATCAATCCTATACTACCAGTAGTTTCTGGAAAAAAATATATGATTACCCCCTTGGGCTTTTCAAATGAAATTATCATTTGATTCATGTGAGTTATCAGACATAGTTATAAATGGTTATGTCGAACCAAAAGATGAGTTTACTTTGAATTCAGATAATGAGAATATACTTAAAGAAAATAGGCAGAAAAATAAGAGGGCTTTGCAGATCATTACACACGGATTGGATGAGTCAGTTGTTGGAAGGATCAAGCCAGCTACTACAACTAAGCGTCAATGGGACATCCTAGAAACGACATATCAAGGTACGAGTAAGGTACAAATTTCTAGATTACAAGAATTTAGAAAAGAATTTAAAAATATGCAGATGAAAGATTCTGAGTCAGTAGATCAATTCACATATCATGTTATGGATTTGGTTAATCAAATAAGACAGATTGGTGATGAGCTAACAAATCAAAAAGTTGTAGAAAATATTTTGAGATGTTTCCTAAAAAATTTGATGCAATTTTTGTGGAAATTGAGGAATCCAAGGATTTGAATAAATTTTCTATAGATGAGCCGGTTGGTTCATTAAAGAATTATGAAGACATGATAAACAAGAATGACAATAACTCAATGGAGCATGAATTCAAATCACAAATGACATTTGGCAGAGGCAGAGGAAGAGGAAATCCAAGATTCAGAGGAAGAGGAAGAGGAAGAGGAAGAAACATTTTTCAAAGAGAAAAAGACAAAGTCCAGATCCAGGAGGAAGGAGAATTCAAAATTTCAGCTTAAGGGGACGCAATAACAATCAGGTGTTTCAAAGGTATGATAAATCAAATGTTCAATATTATTATTGCAAAAGTTATGGCCACTTTGCTAATGAATGCCGAAAGAAAGACGTTGATATGAGTAAACATAATGCAAACTATTCTAAAAGTAATTAAGGGTCTATATTTATTACATGTAATGTAGCTCAGGAAAGTTCTAGCAACATTTGGTTTCTAGATAGTGGTTGTAGTAATCACATGACTGGAAACAAAGAGCTGTTTAAAAATATGGGCACATTACTTAAATCAAAAATCAAATTGGGGAATGATAATATAGTTAAAGCCATGGGAAAATGTGGAATTAATGTGATAACAAAATTTGGTAAGAAGACTATTCCTAATGTTAATTTTGTACCCAGATTAAAGAATAATCTCCTAAGTGTGGGACAACTTATTCAAAAGGGTTATAGAGTTGTCTTTAAGGATAATGTTTGCACAATATGTGATATTTATCCAAGTAATATGGTGATTACAAAAGTTGAAATGACAAATAACAGAATGTTCCCACTTCACATGAAAAGTGGAAAAATGGAAGAAATTGGAACAAGTTTCAAGGCATCAAGTCAAAATCAATCATGGGTATGGCATTTGAGGTATGATCATCTAAAATTCAAAGGATTGAGTTTGCTACAGAAAAAAGAAATGGTAAGAGGTTTACCTTCTATTAAAACACCATTGAGTCTATGTGAAAGTTGTATTTTGGCCAACCAACATAGAGAGAGTTTTCCAAAGGGAATGTTATATAGATCTCGGGCACCATTAGAAATTGTGCATACAGATATATGTGGTCTAATGAAAACACCATCATTAGGGGGGAGCAGTTATTTTATAACATTCATTGATGATTATAGTAGAAAAAAATGGGTTTATTTTCTCAAATATAAATCCAAGGCATTTGGAAAGTTTAGGGAGTTCAAAGCATTGGTTGAGAAACAAATCAGGAAAGCCATCAAGGTATTGAGATCATATAGAGGAGGATAATACAAGTCAAATGAGTTTTTGGATTATTGCAGGTATTATGGAATAAAGAAGTAGTTCACTACAAGGTACACACCTCAGCAGAATGGTGTTGCAGAAAGGAAGAATTGTATAATCATGGAGATGGAAAGGAGCATGTTGAAAGGAAAGAATCTATCAAATGAATATTGGGCTAAAGCAGTAGCTTGCGCAGTTTATATATTGACTATAAGTCTAACAAAGATTATGATGAACATGATTCCACAACAAGCATGGAGTGATAAGTGTCATATTTTTTCTCATTTTATAATATTTAGTTGTATTGCATATGCACATGTGCCTAAAGAAACAAGGAGTGAATTGGATGATAAAAGTGAAAAATACATCTTTATTGGTTATGATGAACACTCTAAGGCATATATGTTGTTTAATCCTATAACCAAGGAAGTTGTTATAAGTAGAGATGTTGTATTCAAAGAAGAAGAATCTTGGGATGGAAATATAGACAAAAAAATTATAGGTACAACGGCAATGCCATATGAAGATAAAAAAGAAAAAGGTCAAGGAGACCAAGGGGAGCAAGAAGAACAATCAAATCAACAAGGAGGATTATCATAAGGATAAATCTCACAAATCCAAGTTGAGCAAGGAGAATCATCAAGTCCACAAGTAAGTAATGAATCAAATCCTACACTTGTATCATTGAGACCAAGACTAAAAGGTAAAAAGACAAGAATCTTACAAGAAATATATGATCACGGAGATGGGATAGATTTGTAGTCTAATTTTCCTTTATTTGCTCAAGATCCTATATATTTTGAGGATGTCATTAAGGAAGAACATTGAATTAATGCAATGAATGATGAAATAGGATCAATAGAGAAAAATAAAGCATGGGATCTAGTTGATTTACCCAAGTATAAAGAATCCGTAGGTGTGAAATGGATTTTTATAACCAAATATAAGGCAAATGGAGAAGTTGACAAATATAAGGCAAGGTTAGTAGCTAAGGGATTTGCACAAGAATATGGAGTTGATTACAATGAAACATTTGCTCCTGTAGCAAGACTTGATACTGTTAAAATGGTATTAGCAATTGTAGCTCAAAACAAATAGAAGGTTTCTCAAATGGATGTGAAATCAACTTTCTTGAATGGTTATCTGGAAGAAGAATTTTATGTGCAGCAACCACCGGGATATGAAGTCAAAGGATATGAAGACAAGGTTTATAGGTTGAAGAAGACACTTTATGGATTGAAGTAAACACCAAGAGCAAGGTACAACAAGATAGATTCATACATGATACAGAATGGATTCAACAAAAGTACTAGTGAGCCTACACTATACAACAAAGTCAATGAGCAAGGTCAAATTTTAATTGTTTGCTTGTATGTTGATGATTTAATCTTTACAGGAAACCTTTCTATATACATGTTTAAATCAACAATGACAAAAGAATTTGAGATGACAGATTTGGGATTGATGAAATATTTTCTTGGCATTGAAGTCATAGAAAATGATAATGGGATTTTCATTTGTCAAAGTAAATATGCAAAAGATGTATTAAGGAGATTTAGAATGATAAATTGCAGTCTAGTTTCTACACCTATGGTAGTAAGAACAAAACTAAGTAGAGAAGACAATGAGACAGATTTTGATTCAAATGTATTTAGAAAATTGGTAGGCAGTTTGATGTATCTCATAGCAACTAGGCCAGATATAATGTATGGAGTTAGTTTCATTTCAAGATTCATGGATTCACCAAAGAACTCACATTGACAAGAAGGAAAGAGGTTGTTAAGGTATATTACAGGAACTATGAATTATGGCATAATATTTTCTAAATCAGATGTTTTTCAGTTGATTAGATATACAGATAGTGACTTTGCAAGACGTATAGATGATAGAAAGAGTACATCTGGATATGAATTTCATCTTGGAACATGTATTGTAGCATGGGCATCAAAGAAACAACCAATAGTGACAATATTATCAACAGAAGTAGAATATGTAACAGGTACATTAGCAGCATGTCAATCAGTTTGGATGCAAAGAATCTTGAAGGATCTAATGCATGAGCAAGAGGAGCCTACAACAATCTATTGTGACAACCAGTCCACTATTGCACTATCAAAGAATCATGTTTTCCGCAAGAGGACAAAGCACATTAACACTAGATATCATTTCATTTGAGAATTGGTCAACAATGGAGAACTCATTCTACAACATTGTAGATCAAAGAAGTAACTTGCAGAGATATTCACAAAGGCATTAGCACAAGAACAATTTGAGTATCTAAGAGAAACTTTGGGCATTATAAACATTGATGTAATTCATAGTAGAAATTAGGGGGGAGTCTTAAAAATAGTAATTTCAACCTACTCCCACTGATTACCCAGTCAATACCAAAATCTCCACCTACCTTCTAGAATGGTCTGTGTGGTCTATGGTTGAAAACATGTGAGAATTGAATGGTCCATGTTTCACTATGATTAAACATGTGGAAAATCATTCTCTAACACTTTCTAAAATCCTCTATAAAAAGAGGTGAATGTAATGTCATTTGATAAGGCAAGAAAGGCAATAAAACTATGTCTTTTCCATCCATCTAGTTTATTTGTTTTTGCCTCTGCCCATAACATAATAGACATTAATATCAAAATTACTATCATCTATAGTCTTGAAAAACTGACCCATGGGTAGACGATTTTTTGACACAGGCGGCTTGGGATTTGTAAGTAGTTTTCTCCATCTCTCTTTACCGTATTGAAAAATTGACCCAAATAAAATCACTGCTGAATTGTGAAGTGTAAATGTGACAGTTTTTTCGCAAAGGGTCACCATTTCTGCCGGATATATCCAAGGCTGTGCTAAATATATCAGAGCATCACAATGTGGTGGAGAGCATCTGTAGCAAATGGTTTGTGCAGCGAATGTCGTGTTCAGAATTAGACAGCGGGGTTGAATCGAACACCAGTGCCATCAGTCCCGCTCATCTTTGGACACTTCTCATTTTCGCAGCATCTATATATGCGCTTACTGTGTTGATTCATATTGGTCGAAAGCTACATCAAAGGTGAGATCATGACAGAGTTAAGGTAGTGCCGACATCTAACAACATTTTTTTGTCAACACTTGCACTATGATCTCGATTTTCAAATTTCTCACCAGTCCAAAGTTGACATTGTAAATTTTCAATGCAGATTTTTTTTGTATTCTCAGATTCCGAAATCTACTTTTTATATTATCAAAAATATAATTACAAACTTGATTATATATGAATGATTGTCTTGATATTATATATGAATGATTGTGGTTTGACTTTGGTGTGTGTTACTTCTATCTGTGTACTAGTAATAGCACCACTGACAAAAAAAAAATTACTACGCCAAAGGCATTCCCCCTATGGGAAAGGCCTTTCTGGACGTTTTTGCGACTGTATTAAATTTGATGGCCATTTGGAGGTTTTTTTAATGTAATTAATTTTGACGGTTGTTTGGACGATTTCATTTTTTGCTGTGTTTAAATTTGTTTTTTTGCGTGGAATGTGGATTTTTTGTGTTTAAATTTGCATGTTTGTCTTTGCATGTAATGTTTTGTGCGGGGTTTTAATCGTCTGATCACCATGAAAAATTTCATTGCTCAAGAGGATATGTTTGGATCAAGGTTGCGGAGATCAGAAATATTCTACGGTGATTCATCCCTAATCTTGGTGACTGGATGCACCACCACTGATGACTAGATGCATACTGACTCAACCACGATTCCATCATTTTATTATTCCACAGAGGCATCAAAAGTTTTCTCCAGCATGCAAACAAAAGCCTCCAAGAAACAGGTTGCACGAAATATCCTTATTAGTCTCCTGACGTGGGGCAGAAGAATCCTCCATAATAGCATTAAAAGAATTCAATTTCAATAAATTTGTAAGGAAAAAAAAGTAAGTTGGGGTTTAAAATGGCATTATATTAAATTGATCTATATTAATATTACAATTTAAAATTAGATCATGAAAAATATAGTTTAAAATGATATATTTTGATATTTTAATTTAAAAAATAGTGGTTATATATAGAAATTATATTATATTCTTTATAAATTCTATTTAAAAAATTGAGTTCCCTCTACGGGAAAGGCCCTTCCAGATGTTTATGTGATTAGGTTAAATTTGACATCCATTTGGACGTTTTTTTAATGGAATTGTGTTCGGTGCTGTTGATAACCTGCACCTCATGCTGAAATCCTCATTGGCTCACTTGCTGAAATCTCTAAGACGCTGAACAGTTATTTCACTTCCGTCAAAAAGAGTCCCTCTATACACCATCCCGAACCCTCCCTCGCCGATTAGATTCGAGTCAGAGAAATTTCGCATGGATTGTTTTATGTCGGACATGTTGAAGAAATTCAAACCCTTGCTATCACTCAGGATTTTGTATATGCACATAAGCTTCTATTGTTGGATTTCCTTCAAACTGCGTAGCCTTTGAATGTATCCAAACACACCGACCAACAAAAAAATCAGCACCGCTAGTGAGGGAATAAGCATCACGATAATAGTCAGAAGGTCTGGTGAATGTATTATTACTATTCATTCATTTTTAGATGAATGGTCCTACGTATGACTCATTGTATTGCATCCTCTTTCATAAATATGATTGAAATTACACGTTTCTTCACTGTTTGGTAGTATTTTTATGTAATATGATGTGATTTCTCATTTCAAACATCAAAACGTATTTCCTTTTGGTAGCTTTGATGTCTGCAACAACGCTACTTGGATAATGGTTTATCCTCAACGATATTAATTTTTTATTTTTATTAACAGAAGAATTCTTATTTGTGGAGAGTTGTGAGCCATTGTTTGAGAGCCTAAAAATTTGATCTATTGCAAGCGGCACATCAAAGAAACTTCTACTTAAGGAATATATTTCAATCCATATTTTATGATACAGGATGTAATTAGTAAGTCATGAAATGCAACAAGCTCCCACTAGATTTATGTCACATGAAAATTCCATTATAATGGATAATTATTTCTGTTCAATGAAAAAATAGACTAGACCTACTTCATTTACTGAATATATTTAATTTGGAAACACCTTAACGTACATTTGTCATCTACGGACATTATTATGACATATTTTTTTCTTTCCTTTCGTAGCATCATCCCAACTTCTTGAGAAATTAGTTTGGCTTTTTTTATTGGTTCTCTTTGTAATGATTTAGATCAGAAACTCTCTTAGATCCTTTATCCTTGGCTCTTAAAAGGGTTCTAATATGAGAATCAACATTCAGGGTTTCCCTAATACTTCCACCATACCCAACAATATATAACACCATAGATCTTACAGCTTTCTTATGAAGGTTGGCTCTCTTTGTAATGATTTAGATAAGAAACTCTCTTAGATGCTTTATGTTTGGCTCTTCAAAGATTTCTAATGTGGGAATTAACGTTCAGGGTTTCCCTATACTTGACCTGAATGTCATTGTTAGTTGGACATTCCTTAATGAAGTGATTCACTGTTTTAATAGCTCCTTTATAGTAGGTAATTCTTCCCAATCTTGAGTTGGTTTCCTTGTAAAACTACTAGGAATTCATTGAACCATGTTTTCATTCATCGTCTGACATGGTAAGGGGGTAGGATTCATGCTTTTGTTTTGTTTGACACATAGAACCTTAAAGGCATCTGGTAGGCGCCTCATCATTAAATTTTATAGCATCTACATTTTCTTCCTATTTGCAAAAATGCCCAATGTAGAATTTTAGGGTTAGGAATTGAGAGAGCTCACTTATCATTGAGGATATAGCTCTGTGAGTAGTTTTCTCCTTAACTACCCTAACTTGGGAATCAAACCTATGACATCTAATCATCAAGGTTGACGGTTCAACTAATAGGCATTTCCAAATGGGCACTTTGCAAAATAATTGATTCAAACCTTCAGTAAAACATACACGCAGGACATGAAAAGACAACATACAAGAATCTCTTTTAGATACATTACCAAAAGACCACTATAGTAAGTAAAAAATAATGAAACTCCAATCACCAAGCAAGGAATCTTTACAATGATAAATTCTAGAAGTGATTTGAATATACCATAGATGATTACAACACATTTTAGTAAACAGAAAATTGTCTTATTCTTTCACAATCCCTGTGTTACAACTGTTGGAAACACACTAACCATTATTAGCCCTCAATTAGTAAGGGTGATCCATTGGAATTCATATTCCTACCTGTCTGATCTCTTTTTAATTTTGACCTTCTTGATATATTTGTGAAGTCCACTAATCTACAAGCTATTTATACAGTGGTATACCTCTATGAGGGGATTTCGTTCCACATTAATTATAGCTCTCTTACTTTAAAACCGAGTTTAATATATGTGCTTGTCATTGTTTGGTAAGCACTCTATTGGTGAACTCTAAAAATGGCTTTATCTGCTAATAATCTCTTCAATATTAGATCATTGGTTTTATAGGTAAATCTTTCTCTATAATAGACACATGAAACCATGGTTACCGATTCATGTCAAATCCTTATATTTTAGAGTTCCAAATTTGGTAGAATTCAATTCATATACTTTTTCAAAAAAAAAAATTCATCTTTCTTAAAATTGATTTGCTTCATCTATATTCCTACACTTACACTATCAATCACACTCCTTATCAACATAAAATACAAAAATAATAACTATTCCTCTAAATCAAATAACATATACCATTCGGCGTTCACATTGCATTGTACACATGCGATTGCTAGTTATTACACCTATGAGAAAGATCCTTAGGTTGTTCACTTCATAGAGATAAATTTGACGAGCGCTTAGACGTTTTCTAAAGCATGCATTTACACTTTTGAAAATATGTCTGTAACATCCCCCCGAAGCATAACACATGCTTTACAATTGGATTAGGTGAGTATCCAAGTCAAGAGATGACACTTTTAAAAGACCTTGGAAATGCATGGTGCATGCATTTATTTCTTAACCCACAAACATGCCCTTCAGAGTTGTCATGGTGAATTGCAACTTCCTTGCAGTCTTTATGTTTGTGTTTGCGACAGACTTAGTTTTCTTGAGCGACCCATCTCTCACTCAAACAACATGCACCAAATCCTTCAATAACAGTTAATTCAACAGTTGTCAAGCGCTAAACTAGCTTGTTGTGAATTTCACATGGACGTACAATCTTGTAACGTCCACAAAATTTCTACTCTCAAAACAAAATAAAACTAATAATTTAATAGTCAAAATTATGGTAATTTTTGTTTTAAAAAGGGGGTTTGCAAGGTTAGACATTATCCCCAATTAATAAATTTCTTGTTAAAGTCTTTCTCCACAAGCTTGTGAAAGTCAGAATTAAATTAATAATTAAATATTATTAATTTACTTCCTAAAATATATTTATGGTTTAAAACAATACGTTTACCAAGTTCCATAAGTTTAATTAATTATCATGCACTAAGATTCCTTTATTTTCCTACCTAAAAGTTTAATTTACTTTGTCTAGCCACTAAGTGGCCCTATTCACCCCATTACCCATGCAACCTTTTTTTAATTTTTTTATTATTCCCACAAAAATACCTTCCACTTCAGTGAGGTAGGGTTTAATCTGGGCCATTAGCTTGAATCTATCATAGCCCTTAAATTTGGGTTTCCCTAAATATCCTTATGAGTTTCCTTTTATTTCTATTTGCCCCAAAACAACCTCATTTGTTCATTCTTGTTTTGCAGGTTTGGAAGGGGAGAAGGGGGAGAAGCCATGAAAGCAAGAACTGTAACCCTTGGTTTTAGTTATAAAGGGGTTTACTATTGTAAGATTTCTCATTTGCTTAATGTAGATATCCCACCATAGATATGTTTTTGTTATTTAATGTAAACATCCTTTGAGTTCAACAATTGGAGGAAAAACCTCATTTCATTAAATCTATTAATTGTACACATTTGGGTGTCCATAAGAGGATTGATAAGGTTTAAAAATTAAATTTGATTGATTGCTAGTTGCTGGTAGTTTCATTTTGAAGGTTTAAAACATAGATTTCAATTAAATTTCAATATAGCTTTTTTACGGTCGGGATTTAATTTTTCCATTAAAAGTGACAAAATCACTGCCCTACACAGACTGGCAGTCATGTGACTACTGCCCTACTTGGGCGGCAGTTCATCGACTGCCACTCTGTGTTGGGCGGTGGTTATGAAACCACCGCTCTACACAAGGTGGCAGTTATGTTTCCCGAAAATAGAACCTTCAATACATGCATTTTTCAACAGTTTCTACTTAGGTTGGTGTTTCTAAGGCAATGTTACTCAAAATTACATAAACATAAACTCATTTCTCTATTTTTTCTTTTGCAATAAAATGTAAAATTTGAGTATAACATCAACTACAATTCATTCTCTTTCACATATTCAATCTTGCCAACAAAACAACAAAGAACTCAACAACACTTCATTTCAATAACTTCTTTATATATATATATATATATATATATATATATATATATATATATATATATATATATTGTAACTTGAATAACATACAAATTTAGGAGAGTTTCATTTCAAGAAAACTATACAACTTAAGCTTTCTCCTTTTTCTATAACATTACAAATTTGAATAAATGAAATATACAAAGCCTTCTTTTGATGATACAAGATTTATAAAATTCCACTCTAAGTGGGAACAATATGGTCAAATTACATCATAGAGATTCTTCCAATGGTTCAACAAAAATCTTTATTTCAATGTCTTCTCCCAACTTTTAGCTTTCAAACTTACATCCTTCAACTCTTCAAAAAAAATTGGATCACAATACAAAGAAAGGGGAATAGGTGATGCTCTTCGCCCAACCTTTAAACCAATAAGAAGAGAAACCATCCTCCTTATTGGCCCCCGAGCCCCAATCAAAGAACAATGGGGAGTATAATGCAACTTTGAAAACCTTTACAAAAATGGCTTCCACAAAACATACAACACATTCAAATGGACATACTCAACAATATTTACAACTTTCCTAAAAACACATAGGCTTGACATCAAGCCAAAAGAAGCAAGAAATATGGGAACCACATCATTTTTCCTCCCAAGTGAAGTAGAAGTTCCACCCAAAAGCCTCCATGTGCACAATACAAAACATTCAAATACATTCTTATCTCTCCCCTTGCAAATATGAAAAATATTTATAAGTTTTCCTTTTCACTCCCCATATGTGGAACTCCTAATCACACTCCCTCAAAAATGCATGCCTCACAAATCCTTTTTCCCTCCCCAATGGTCACATACTTCCATCTCCCACTCCCTTCTTAAGGAAAGATATCTAACCCCAATATAACACAATCACAACTATGCAAATACTCTTACAAACACAATTTTCACATCTATATACATAAATAAAGAAATAACAAAGGTGAAAATCCTACCTCTCCATTAAGCTTCAAAAAATATTCACTCCAACAAACTTTCAACACCTTCAAACCAATCAAAATTCAAAATGAAACTCCAAAAAGGCTCCAAACATGTAACTCAAGACCAAATTTCCAAAAGTGCAAGAGAAGAAATAAGACAAGTAATCCAAAATCCTTCAAATTCAATCAATAAATAGAAATGAGATGTGAGCATGATAGGGCAGCTCCATATAAGATTCTATTTCATCATTCCTCCATTCTAACACACAAGTCAAACACCAAGCCCAAAGCAATTAAATGCACATGTAAGACTTATGACATACCCACATGACACTTCAACTTACACACCATGCTTACCAAGGACAAAATTAAATGTGGTAAGTGAAAAATATAATTATTGACCATTTTTACACTCTAAAATACATAATGAAGCCTAAAATTATCTCCCCATACCATATGTATAGTTGTTGAATGAATTTAAGAGGCATGGGACAAGCTTCGCTTGTCTCACAAGTCTCCAAAAAATCCCCCCAAATCAAAATATGAATTGTTTAGTTTAGAAAGAATACATAACACAAAACCACACATAAATATAATTTGCATCCATAAGATTTCAAGGACCATCTACCCAATTTATTGCCCACATGTCATATCTTCTCTTTTAAATCAAAATTAAGCTAAACTAGTTAATTAAGGTACATTAGCAAGTGTAATAAAGTGACAATATTTCCCAAATAATTAAACACATGCATAAAAAATTAAAACAAACAAAATTTAAAAGAAAAGAACACATTACACCCATGGCCACATAAATGAGACTACCCCCCATGGGAACCTCATAAAAAAGTATGCAATAATGCACCATAACATTATACACAAGTTGTCAAATTTTGGCCATGTTGCACGACACCTAAAATCCTTATGTGGTTGGTCCCCTATCCCCTTTCAATATATGCGATAAAATGTCCCTGCAACATAAATAAAATACCTCTCTGGCCTTGCGGTCGTATCAACAACATCGAGAATAATATACATATAGAAATCAATAATCATCATCTAAAATTAGAAATTATATTATTTATCATCATTCAATTTATTTCAATTTTAACATCCATAACATTATAATTCTACTCAAAATATCCAACATAGGCTACAAATTCATAGTACGACATGTTAGTATAAAATAAAAATACTGCAAATCAAAATATATATTTGTCCATCGTCGTCCTCTAGTGCATCACAATCAAAATGTAAATCACAACATGTCAATAGTCCAAATATATGCATAGTCTATCATCTACTGATCAAAATATAATAATCAAAATGTCTAAGTATCAATCCAATAGTAATATCATCAAAATGAAAATAGTGTCGAAGAGGAGTGGACACTACAAATCCCCTCAAGGGTGCCATCAACATGGCATTCATGGTGGCCCCAGAAGCCTTAGACGGGTGGGTGTAGTGGGGAATTAATCCTATAGGTACTTCTATGGGAGGGACTCGATCCTTGATCACCTTTAAGAAAAGCAATGACAACGTCGCCATTCACACCTACAATGTCACTTACGTAAACAAGTCACCAGTTGTTCCTATGGAGCCTTTCCCCATCGATTACACAATAGAAAACATGACAACCAAGTTTAGTAACATTAAAATTACCATCTTCATGATGTGGACTCTCTTGAATAACAAAAAAACTGTAAATCATGTGTGGCAGACCAACTCGCAGGTTAAGGGCTCGGTCCCTCAAAACCATAAATTTAATCATGGGAATTTTTACAGCTTGAGGAGTATCAGTCTCAAAACTGGATTCACATATGTGGCTCAGGGAGTTCCTCATATTGTTCTAAAAAATGTGTGTTTTGTTTTTGGTTTTAAACATGGTTGTTTAATCATATGTTCGTAACAATGTGATTTTTTAGAATTGTACTACTCTCACGGCCCTTAAGCAACATAATATTTCAATCCAGGACTACCCACTACTTCTAGTGTTATTAGGGGGTTGATGTATGTTATATTAACTGAATTTAGAATGAGGATTATTTCTAGTAGTGTACATCGAATATTTTTAACAATTCTCCTTTTGTGTTCCAAGAAAGGAAAAAGACACTACTATCAAGGAAGTAAAATATCAATAATCATACCTCCTCCTTCGCGTTCTGTAGAAAACCTCAGAATGGGCTAAGAAACTTGGATTGAGCTCTAATTGTGTGATATGTAGGTGCTTTTCTTTAAGACGGAGCAAGACCTTCCTGTAACAACGATCCTCTTACTTTGCACCAGATGGTAAAAATGATTATGAGGCTATTTGGGTATTAAGACGAGGCATAAGGATGTTCTTTGATCAAAGGATGCAATAACTTAGATAGGGAATTCAATCTTATTCTCCATGTGTTTAGAGAGGAGGGATAAGGTTGTATTTATAGCCTGGGGGAGTGATTAACTTAGAGTAATTTAAGTAATCATGATTTGAAAATGTGGGCAAGATTAAGTGAGTGGTTTGAAAATGTGGGCAAAATTAGGTAAGTGGGGGCCACATAGAATGGGTGAGGATTTGAATTATATTTTTAATTCATAAGTAGAAAAACATGGAGAATAATGACACATGATGAGGATTGGGTTATTTTTTGGATTTTGAAATGGATAATTAATCGAATTATATTTGATTAATTCGAAGTGTATTTTTGTGGGAAATGAGGAAGGGGAATTAATTGATTTAGGACAGATGTAAAATTAGGGTGTCTACATTTTCCCCTCTTTGGAAGGCTACTATGAAAGTAGTGTCCTTTCAAAGAAAGTAGATGATATGGGGGAAGAATTCAATCTACTTTTTTTTTATAAGAAAAAGGTAGAGCGAATGTTTGTTTGGGAGAATAGAAAGTGGTGAGTGGCGGATGTCATACTATCCTCCAATACAAAAATGTCATGAGAAGATGTGATTATGGATAGATGTGATGATGCCCCCTCGAGAGGATTGGCAAGAATGGAATATACGACAAAAATCTCGAAAAGAAGAGAAATGAATTCTGTGGAGAAGAGGACAATAATGGAGTGGAAGAGACTAGAATGACCGCACAATGCAAATGGAAAAAGGATTCAATCGGCCTTGAATGCTAGGTGTGAGGGTGTGTGGGAAAGAGAAAAGGGAATGGATAGGATTGGGGGTTGATTATGAAAAGAGTAAGGGAGATAGGGGAGGGGAAAAAAGGGAATGAAATAGGTAGAAATAAGAGAGAGGGATGATAGGGGAAGAAGGGAATGATGAAGGAAAAATAAGGAAAAAATAGGACAATGATAGAGTAGAGGGCGAAAGGATAAAATAGAGAGATGTGCAAAATTAAGGAACTAATAGAGATAGTAAAGAGGGATGCGTGACAGTGAAAGAAATGATAGAGCTGAGAAAATAAGGAAATGGTAAAGGATAAATAAGAAGGAGAAAATGAGGTGGGAGTAGGGGGTGAAATGGATGAAAATGGAAAGAGGAAGAAAGAAGAAGTAGAACGGAGAAAAAAAACTATGAGGGGCGAGGAAAGTGTGAAAAAGAGGAGATAAAAGAAGAGAAACATATACAAAATGAACGAAAAGGTAGGGGTGGTAGAGAAAAAGAGAAGTGGTCAGAAGAAACGTGAAAATTAGGGGAGAGGAGAGGAAGATAGAATGAATACAAGGAGAAGATTGAAGGAAGCATGTCATTGCGAGGAATACCAAGGTAAAGAATATGGAACAGACCGTATAGAGATGCATGTGGAGGGTGGTATGATAAAAAAGACATGACAACGATGAATAGCTAGGTTATCAATGGGGAAGTAAGGAGGAAACATGATGGAAAAAGGGGAAGGAAATGATACAGGGGAAGGGAAATAAGACGAGGGGTGGGAGAGAGAAGAGGATAACAAAGAAAATGATGTAGAAGGAAGGGAATACAGAAAGGGGGTAATAAGTGGAAAGCGAACGGTATAAGGAATTTTTAGAGAAGAAAGAGGGAAGGAATGACATTGATTTGAATATACGGAGATGTATGAAATGAGGATACTAGGATGATGAGAAAATAGAAAAAAGGATGTATGATGAAGATAGTAAAGATATTGAAGAGGGCGAAGAGAAGTTGGAGAGATGGGTAAGAAGTGACGAGGAAGGGTGGGATTGAGGGAAAAGAATAGGAGAGAAAAGAGAATGGGGGATAGAAGAAGTAATCCCAATGAGGAGATGTTAGGGAAATCCCCTTTACAATGCGTGGTGGGGAAGGGTGAGAGAAAAAATGAAGAAAAGGAGAATGCTAATGAGGATCGGAAAGGGTAATGCCAATAAAGGGATGTTAGGGAAAGCCCTTTTATATTGAGTGGTAGGCTTAGAGGATGGAAGTAATGAAAGGAAACTCTAGAAGGTTCAAGGGAGTGAATGAGGTCATGCGGAATGAGGATTGATGATTTTTAGGGAAAGCCCATTTACAATTATTAGTGTGGGAATAGAAGATGATGATGAAAGAATGATAGAGGAATGTGAACAATAATGGTGAATGCGTGTGTGGGTAGAAATGTGGGGGGGATTTGAGAAGATGAAGTGGAAAGAATAAAGAAAATGGGAGGGATGAGTTGGAACTAGGTGAAAGGGAGGAGAGAATGTAGGTGATGAGGATGAATGAGGTGAAGATGAAGAATCAAGACATTAAAATAATGGGAAGAAACAATATGAAGGATGATGGATCAAGAAGGGGAAAATGGGGGAAACGAATGTGATTGTAGGCAAAAGAGATTAGATGTATGTTGTAAGAGGATATGTGAAGAAAGGATAATAGTAAGAGGAAAAAGTGGGTAGTAGGAGATACCAGGTGGAAGAAGCAATCAACAAATTAAATGAATAATGAGGCGGGGGAGAAATTCACGATGACAAGTGTAGGGAGGACCCTGACATAAGATTGTCATGTGACGGAAGTGGTTAAGTAAGAATGCCAAGTGAGCGAAAATGGAGATGACAAGTGGTCAAGCGAGAAGTGATGTTTGCGAGAATCGAAAAGGAGGTGAAAGGATGTGATAATGGGTAATGTTTAGAAAAAGTGAAGGGTGAAGGGTGTGTAGTGATGGGGAAAGGCAAGGAGACAGATCATCTTTAAGAGGGACTCTTAAGTGAGATCGCCATGCCGAGTGAGTGGTTAAGTAAGATTACCAAGCAGAGGAGGTGATAGTGGTGCTAAAAAGATGTGATGATGGGGAATGAAGAGGAAAGATGGATGGTGAGATTTTAGAGTGATGGGTGAGTGTAAGATGACATGCCATGCTTAAGAGAATCTCTTAAGTAAGATCGTCATGCTGCTGGAGAGGTTTCGTAGGATCACCTAACCAACAGGGATGATATGCAAGGAGAAAGACAAGATGATATTGGGGACATAGGTGGAATGGTAGGTTGAAGAAGATGATCATAATGAGAGGTGGGAGAAATAAGATGGGGGAAATATGATGGGATGGGGGAAGGCCATAAGGCAGATCAACCTTAAGTGGAAGTCTTAAGTAAGATTGTCATGCAGCCGGAATGGTTAAGTAAGATTGCCAAGCTGAAGAAGAAGAAGAAGGATGATGTTAGAGTTGGTGGGAATATGGTATGACAAAATGGAATGAAGGGGAACCCTCAAGTGAATTTTTCATACTACGAGAGCATGTAAGTAGGATGACCAGGCATAAGACGGATTTGGGGAAGGATGAGAAAAGAGTGAGTGAGGTATGCCTGAGTGGTATGTGATATAAGATGAGGTGATAACAAGAAAGAAAGGAAACAAAGGAGTGTAACATGAATGGATGAAGGAATATATGTAGTGGAGGGCGAAGAGTGTTAGGGGAGTCCTTAATTGGGATGCCTATGTGGTGAGAGTAATGATGCAAGAATGAGAAGCATAAGAGGTGGAATGGGAAGATGTGTTTGGTGGTGATTGTTGTTTGATGAGAGGGGAGGTGGTGAAGAAGCTTATACAGTGGGAAGATCTTAGGGAGAGAGTAAACCTCCATGGAGGATCCCATATAGAAGGGGTTATTAAGTAAGATTGTCAAGTAGGAAGCATAAGGGGGAAAGGAAAGAATATAAATGGGTGAGAGGGGAAAGGAATGGTGAGAAGGATAATATGGGGATAAGTGGTAGAGGAGTAAAAATTAGGAGTGACGATGAATGGATCAAATAAATGGTGATCATGGTGGGGGAGAAGGAGCTGCTGGATAGTGAATGCTACTTGAGAAAGATCATCGAGTAGGATTCACAAACTGCAACGGGTGGATCAAATAGGATTCCCAAACTGGGGAATGTTTTAGTATGGGTGAATGGATGGGGTGACAGAGTAAGATGTTGATCATGCAAAAAGATACTCACGTGACGAAAAACATCTTAATTTTAATATAGCACATAACAGGATGCATCTTGATATATAAGATCATGATGACTAGACTATAATATGCATGCTAGCATAGACAGGGGCCATCAAAAAGGTTGTGATGCCCTAGTATGATATGCAAGTGGAAGAGGAGCGATAGATAGAGGCCATCAAGAAAGTATGATGCCCCCATTACGATATGCAATTAGATAACATAATAATATTAGGGAGAACACCAGGATACATAGAATCAAGATGTCCTCCTGTAATATATCAAGATACAAGAAAGCAATTAATAATATATAACTAATAATCCAACACAAGAACCAATAAAACATGTCCCTAACATGTGTTCCACAGTGAGGATTGATCGAATGTAACCCCCAAGCAGGGGTATGAGGACATAGTAAAGTATTAGGTCATCTGTCCTCAAACAAGGAAACAATGAGAGCCCAGATTTTCCCCAAGCGAGGATTCATGTGAGGAGAAGTGTTTTGAATTTGGTAGTCATATAAATGATTAGATCATCTCATTGGGGATAATAGTTCAAAGGTTGAATTGTGTTGGTATATTTTAGATTTTTTGTGATTTTGTGGAGTTCACAATATATTTTTATTGTTGTTATATATATATATATATATATATATAGTATTCTAATGCTTTTTGGGATTTTTGATGATTGTTTCAAATGTTTTTGACTTTTTTGACAATTTTCAAATATTTTTGGATTTTTGACGATTCTTGCTAATGGTTTTAGATTTTTAATGAGTTCTAATTTTTTTGTTAGATTCTTTACGATTGTTTATAATGTTTTTTGGTTTTTGGCAATTTTCAAATGTTTTTGGATTTTTGGATTTTTACACTGTTTTTGGATTTTTAACAATTTTCAAATCTTTTTAGATTTTTGGAATTTTACATTGTTTTTAGATTTTTGACGATTTTCAAATGTTTCTAGATTTTTAGAGTTTTACACAGTTTTTAGATTTTTGACGATTTTCACACTATTTGTAGATTTTTACACTGTGATTGGCAATTTATGGACCAGAGTGTAGACTTATTTTTTAGAGGTGATAAACCAGGATATTATTCGCATGTACCGTGTTCCTTGTGGTAACTAATGCTCGGAATAACACAAATTCTCTTTCCATTGGCAGGATATGGTGGTGATGATATGATGAAAATAAGTCCAGCTCCATTCTTGACTCCACACGCCTAGTAAGATGCGTGGGCTCATCACCGATAATCAAGAAGAACGCAGGAGGTAGATAATGAGTATAGAGACAAATGCTAACAATAATCCCTTTGGGAAATTGTGACTCAATCCTTCATAAAGGTACTGAACTAGTTTCAAAAATGGCTTTGACTTTATGAGTCACGTGCTAGAATTGGACAGTCTTATGTGGCCTGCTGATTTGTAAGATATGAGGTGAAGGGATAGTTCTCTCTTCACTTATGCATCTAAATTACTTCTTTGAGGATTCTATAATTTGCAAGCACGGTAAGATTTTGTATTTTTGGAGTCACTCCGTATGCCTTTCCCCATGCTACTAGTGAGGTAGAAGGGCTCATCACTAAAGGCAAAACATAGGCGAGTGAATTCCTTTTTTGTCTTTTTTTTTGTTTTTGATTTGTTTTTTTTTAATTTTTGAATGTTTTGCAATATTTTTATGCTTTTATGAGAATGAACCTCTATGCTTTGCCCCATGCCACTTGTAAGAGGCAAGGATTTATCACTGAAGACAAGACATAGATGAGTAAGGGCACTTTCCTCCATTCCTAGTCTCAAACTACTAGGAAGAAGTGTGGGATCAACACCAAAGACTATGAAGGACTGAAATGATGTGACAATGAATTATTCATAAGTTATTGAATTGATGGATTGTTTTACAATAGTGCTTTGTATTTGGGAAGGAACGTCTGCCCCCAATCTCAACCCCACATGACTAGTAGGACATGAGGGTTCAACACCAAATACTGAGATGGACGACCAAACGAACTGGGTAACGAAGTTTAGAGCTTTGTTATGAAAGAGAGAATGTCTTTGAAGGGAATATATTACCATCAGTAAGCTTCTAGGTATGACCATAGATGAAAGTGACTGAAAATGGAAGAAGTATGATGCTCACAAACTTAATAGGATTTATATTAGCACTTGTCTCATGATGATAAATATGAAGATGTGATTTTGATAAAGAAAATATCTGCCAATGGAAATGAATAAATTTAAATTATTCACAAGATAAGCAAGATAGAAGGAACAATGTACACATTATTTCTCGGAATAGTGAACATCTCAAGGATAAAATTTCTTTAAATGAACTACATTTATTGGTTCATCAAGATCTTGACCATCTTCAATGGCCAATTTATAGGCTCTAGAGCCAAATTTATTTGTGATTACATAGGGTCCTAACCAATTAGGATCAAATTTTCCTTATTTTTCTCGTTCTTTAGTGGTATTCTTTTGATTTTATTTTAAAATGAGGTCACCAATTTCGAATTCTCAGCACGGTCTTACCTTTTTAGGATAACTGTGTTGCAGTCGATTTTTATAGACTTGAAGATGATTGAGATCATTAAGTTGTTTTTTCATCAAGAAGCTCAACCTCTTGAAGCCGTAACTGTTGGTATTCATCATCATTAATTACATCTTTAAGGGATATCCTCAAGGATGGGAGTTCTATCTCAATAGGTAAAATGGCTTCACAAGCCATAAACAAGGTCTGCCTTAAAATGGGGTGGCTTTGGTAGTCGTGCGGTAAGATGTATGGTAAGCCCAAAGAGCGGGGTAAATTTGAGTATGCCAATTACGTCCATGTGTGTTGACAAGGCCTTTTCCATGATAGGATTTTAAGGTCTTATTGGTTGCTTCCGCTTGACCATTGCCCTGAGGGTAGTATGGAGTGGACTTATTTAAGTTTGATGTGAAAACATTTGGCTAGGTCTTTTACATCCTACATTTTAAATGATTTCCCATTATCTGCAACCAGAGTGGATGGAATACCAAATCGACAAATGAGATTATTACCAATCCCTGGAATTTCGATATTTGGCTACCGGTAACATAAGTGAGAGGCATAGCTTCTACCCATTTAGTGAAGTAATCGGTAGCGGTAATGATGAACTTATGCCCATTGGAAGATGTTGGTCTCATTTTACTAATGAGGTTAAGTCCCCATTGAGAGAAGGGCCATGGTGTGGTTATCGATTGTAATTCCTGGGAAGGTGCGTGGATAAGATTTCCATGCTTTTTAAATGCTTGACAAGTGTTTACAACAAAATGACATGCGTCACTTTCTATGGTGGGCCAATAATATCCAACTCGAAAGATTTTCTTGGCTAAGGCAATACCATTTGTGTGTGCTCCACAGAATACCAAGAATGGAATTTGGCTAAGACACTTGAAGGATTCTTCCTGATTAAGACATTAGAGTAGGGTGCCTATCATATCCTCATTTATAAAGAGTTTCTGCTAAAATTGTGTAACGAGAAGCACGTTGTATCTAAAGCAAGGCCCTTATGCATTGGTTTCATATCAGCAAGAAATGATTTTATCACTTGAATGAAGGTATAAATGATCATGGTACCAAGGGTTATTCAGACCCACGATATCACATACCATAGTGATTTTCAGGAAGATCATAGGCAGGCATTAAGAGATGTTCGACAAGAAAATGTGCCTAGGTTGACTAGATGCAATTTCTAATAGGGATCCGATGGTAAAGCCATAGCGTCGGTAGATTTATTACGAATTTTGGGAATTTGATCAAAGCTAATTAATTGAAAATAGCTTCGAAGACTATCCACCATACATTTATATGGGATAATTTTTTCGTCCTTGACTTGGTATTCATCGGTAACTTGTTTGATGATAAGTAAAGAATCACCAAATACAACTAATTCTGTAAGATTCCAAGATATATTCAGTTTTAATCCTATGATGAGAGCTTCATATTCTACGATATTGTTGGTACATGGGAATGCTAAGTGAAATGATTTGGGGATAACATGTCCACTGTGTGTGATAAGGAAAATACCAGCCCCTAACCCATGGAGATTACAAGATATGTCAAAAAATAGAGTCCAAGCTGGCGCGATGTCTATGTGTAGAATATCTTCATCAAGAAAAGAGAACTGAAGTGGTTTTGTGCCAGGAAGGGGTGCCTCAGCAAGTTGGTCGGCAAGGGCTTGTCCTTTAATTGCTTTCTACGGAACAAATTCGACATTGAATTCACTAAGTAATATGACCCAACTAGACATTCTTCCCATGAGAATGGGTCTAGACAACAAATACTTGAGAGGATCAATTTTGGCAATCAACTTAGTTGTGTGATTGAGCAAGTAATGACGTAACTTATGGAATGCAAAGGCGACCGCTAAGCATACTTTTTTGATTTGGGAATAGCATACTTCATGCTTAATAAGTGTTCGACTAAGGTAATATACATCCTGTTATTTTCCTTGATCGTTATGTTGTGCTAGTAGAGCTCCTATGGCATGTTCAGTGGTAGATGTATAAAGCAACATGGGTTTATAGGCAACTGGTGACATAAGAACAGGTGGACTAGAGAGGTATTCTTTTAACTTAGCAAAAGAGTCTTGGCAATTGTGGTTCCAGTGAAAGTGTGCATCTTTCTTGAGCAACTGATTAAAGTGATGGCACTTGTCAGCCAACTGTGATATGAAACACCGAATAGATTGTATCTTTCCCTGAAGACTGCGTAATTGTTTTAGGTTTTGAGGAGGAGGCATTTCCATAATGGCTTTGACTTTGGCAGGATCCACTTCTATGCCTCTTTGTGAGACAATAAACCCTAATAATTTACTAGAGGTTACTCTGAACACACATTTCTTTGGGTTAAGACGAACCTTATACTCACGTAATCTATCGAAATATGCATCTTAACACACTTGGATGCCCTATTCATGTTTTTTATTTTGCTAATATATCATCAACATAATATCTCACGATATCATGTAACATATCATGGAAGATTACAGCCATTACTTGTTGATAGGTGGCACCATATTTTTCAAGCTGAAAGGCATGACTTATAACATAAGGTGACCCATGTTTTAGTAAATGCCATTTTATGTTGTTCTCCTTCAGCAATACGTATTTGATTGTAACCAGAGAATCCATCCATTAAGGAGAGCATTTAATGACTTGCCATAGAATTAACAATCATGTCTATATTTGGCAAGGGAAAGTCATCTTTGGGACAAGCCTTGTTGATGTCATGGAAGTCTGTGCATATTCTGATGCCAGAGAGTTTTCTTGGCGACACTTGAACTATGTTAGATATCCATGCCGAATAATCAATAGGTTTGATAAAGTCAGCTTCCAAGAGTTTCTCGAGTTCGGCTTTGACAAGCAATGCAACTTGGGGATGCATTTTGCGTAGTTTTTACTTTACAGGTTTTACATCTGGATGTACCACAAGATGGTGTACTACAAGAGATGGGTCCAGGCATTTGACATGTCCTTATATGTCCATGTAAATATATCTTGGAATTCAATAAGGAGTGTTGTGAATTCCATGCATTCTTGGTCAGAATAACTAATGCCAAGTTGTAAAATTTTTGGCTGTTTGGTGGTGTCAATGTTTATGTCTTTTGTTTCTTCTACAAGCATTTTAGATGTATCCTTTTCTGGAGAACGATGCTAATGGTTGATGTAGGTCATCAGTGTCAAGTGTTTGTTAGAACTTTTTGTTGACATGGTTGGTGGATAGGGTGGCAGTGAGGTTTTGACTATGGGAAATCCTTTGTTTGCGCTTTTGACCCAAATTTTCCGAGGGTGAACGATCTGAATATTTTATCTCTTCGCCAAAATAGGTTGATTCATTTAGATTGATTTCAAATCCTTTTCTATGGTCAGAAGTAGGGATTTAGTCACAAGTTCCAAGGAATTCTTCGATGGCTTCATCATTTTGGAACATGTCTATGGCCGCATGATGTGGTTGGCCATGGTCTATGAGACTCAGTTGTGTAGGCTCAAAATTGATGACATTAATAGATAAATGTTGAAAGGAAAGATGTGTTTCAGCAAGGTTCTCAAAAAGACTACATGGAGATCTGATGTCATTATCAAAACTGGTGTCATCATTGTCACTTGAAATTATTATGGGAGCAACATCAAACACCTTGAAACCTAGACCATGTTTACCGTGATATTGTGTGTAATTTATCGGGTCTAAACGACCTTGTTCATTTGGACCGAGACCTTTACCCTGCCATCACATGTTTTTCATTATTCGGTGAGCTTAGGTAAATTGAGGGGACACATAACATGGAGAAAAGTTGTCATTATATAACCAAGATCCTGAAGAACTTGGAATATGTTCGTTGTCAAGATAACCAAATTTTTTCCAAAATGACTGACCCATTTTTTGGTAAGTGGGATGGATTTGGCTAAGCCAATAGCTTCCACTGTGTGTTGATGATGATGGTTTGTGTTATTTGAGTTTGTTTCTTCTATTTGTCCATTAATTGATTGTTTAATGAGGCAATAGATTCATGATTAAAGCTAGAAAAGGTTGTGTCCAAAGATATTCCTAGGTATAATTCAACCTCATAGAATGTATGCACGTTCAGAGCAGGTCTTGGACGTAATGGCAGAGTTGCAGAATAATCTATAGAGTGCCCTTTTATGAGATGGTAATCACAAGATTCGATTGTTGAAAGCAATGATGGACATGACAGGTTGTCACTGTCTTCGAAGTGTCCAGACTCAATGTGGTTGTGTAATCATACAACAAGGCTAGATGATGTTAGGCACTATAGACTTTCTCCAATATAGAACTCAAACTTAATGGTACCTATTGATGGAACCTCCTTTCTAGGGATAGTGATCTACAGTTTAAAATCAAGGTTTAAAAGGGATGGTCTTGAATGTTTCACAATGGTCAAGGTCTCAGTTAGATGTTGGAAGAATGTTGTCGCCTAAAACAGGTTCATTATATGTTTGGGTTAAAAGAGAGTCTTGAAATAAGGTCAAGTACTCAGTAGATGTTGGAAGAATGTTGTTGTCCAAAACATGTTCAACGTATGTTTGGGTTGAAAGAGAGACTTGAAATAAGTTCAAGTGCTTAGAAAATGTTGGAAGAATGTTGTTGTCGTAAACAGGTTCAATGTATTTTTGGGTTGAAAGAGAGTCTTGAAATAAGTTCAAGTGCTTAGTAGATGTTGGAAGAATGTTGCTATCCAAAATAGGTTCAATGTATGTTTGAACTAATGGAAGGAAATTTGAAGAAGATATGGATTGGTTTGGAATTAGAGAGGCTTGAATGTTGTCATCATGATCTTGTGGAATTTCAGTATATATAGGAGTTTCAACAGTAGTCAACTCTTCATGGAAATATGTGGTATTAGATGTGTCGTTGGTTGCAAGAGCGTTGTCATTAAGTTCTACAAAGATGACATCATTGTAAATTAAGTCTTCGACGTAATTCTTAAATTACACACATTTATCTGTGTGATGACCATCAATGCGATGAAAGTCACAGTATGTGTTAGGTTTGTACCAACATGGTTTAGCTTCCCCTTTGACAAAGGGTTTTGTAATTGGATGTCTTATCAGTTTAGCCTCTTTTAGTTGATGAAAAACACTAGAGAGAATTTCTCCAAGGGGGTAAACTGATGTTGGACTTTACGTGAAATGATGTCTTCGTGAGGTTGTATGATTGGCCTTTTGGGTGATCATTCACTGATTTGGGTAGCCATTTGAGATAGTTGTGTTGTCATCTTATTAATTTGTTCTAATAGCTCATTGTGTGATGTTTTTTGTGAACTCATCATGGTTGAAAGAGAGGGAGAACAGAGAAAGGTGCAATGAATAAATCAACCTATTGATTGTGATATTTGTTTTGGCTCAATCGATTTAACAAGCCCATTGTTTGAGGAATACCATGAGAAATATGCGATAACTCGAACAATCTATAATGAAAATGGTTTGATTTGGCTTAAACAAGCTTATCAGAAGACAATGTAAGGAGTACACTCAAAAAATGTACTTGATACAAATGATGGTGGGATATAGCTCAAATAAGCTATGATGAAGATGTTTATTAGTTTGGCTTAAACAAGCTTGGGATTGTTGACAGGGAAAGTAACCTGAACAAGTTAATCTCAATATGGTTGTGATATAACTCAAAATGAGTTATGAAAGGATTTGTGTTGGCTATGATTTGGATAAACGTGATGGTGGACAAAATAATGAGTGAACTCAAACAAGTCACCCAATATTAGTTTGATATAGCTGGAAACAAGCTATGAAGGATGTTTTGACAATTGACGATATGGGGAGTGAATGCTAGTCACTCAATATCAGTTGGATATAGCCGAAGATGAGCTATGACAGATGTATTGTTGGATGAGGCAAGCTAATGAAATTGGTGTGATATTTTGGTCTGTGTTGTTGGATTGTTTGGATGTTTTCACTTGGTATTGAATTGGTCGAGAACTGATTTTTTTTTGTTGAACACAACTAGGTTCTGAACTTTTATAATGAACACATTGATATCAACCAAGTTTTATGATAAAAAAATGCTAAACTATTTTTTTTTCAAACAACAAGCAATCATGTGGATTCAATTGTTTTGGCTTATGAGGTAACTTCTTCAGGAATGATCATTGTTTCATGCAACTATACAAATATGCTATGAAATTGTGGATGTAGGCTCTTATTACTCTAAGAAGATGCGTCCTCCGATATACCCTAGTCCTGATATACCTAATTTTTTATGGGGACATAATTGGTATGGGGAACCCTTAGAGCACTGGAGGAGGCTCACCAATTCTTACTTGCCTGTTTCGGAGTGAATCACCACATCCAGAATAGGTTTTGTGAAAAGGTGGAAGGTGAAGGAGGGATTAATGTGTATGGTGTCCTTATAACTCCCTGAAGATTTACAGGGACGATGCCCTAGGCTTCGTTGTTACAACTATTTAGGTGTGACTCGCATGCGCTGCATGACATCATTACCTGTAAGTGAAGAGCAACGGTGAGGTAAATACCGAATGCTATGATGAGACCAGGTCTCAAAGTGCAATGCAGATGAAAATGTTGTTGGTGTGTGGTAGTCAAGTCCACGTCACCGATGTAGCTTTGGTGGTGATGAAATCCACCTCATCTACATGCAAAAACAAAATGATAAAGTGATTAAACGTAGGGTTCATTCTAACTTGAAATAAATCACTTAGTAGAAAATAATTACGTACCTGAGCATACTTTTTTTGTGGTTTTAGAAATTTTCTTTGAATGGTGGTATTTTTGCAGGATTTTTGTTGTTTATTTTTTTTTGTTTTTGACAATATTCCAGTGACGAAGTTCTACAGGAAACAACTTAGTAGTTATCTTGCAAACGAAATGTTAGAAAAGTGATCGTGGTTGTTTTTTATTTTCCAGATCGCTCGAAGACGCAGGAAAAGAGCATACACAACCAAAAACCAAAAAAATATTAATAATATGATAAAGGAAAATAATGATTGAAACAACAGTTGGAAAACAAAGCTAGAGGATCCAGCAATGTTAGAACAAGAAACTAAAAAAATTATGACCGTTTCTGATTTTCCAGATTGCTCGAAGGCACAAGAAAAGAGCATACGCAGATACAATTGGAATATTTTTTTTAAAAAATGTTAATAATTATTGCAATTAATCATGATTGTGAAATAGTGATAATGATTGTTTTCACAAAAAATAAAAATGATGAAAGAAGAGTGTGAAAACGTTTCCTAGAAGGGTTGTTGTGGAAAATTGAAATTAAGGCAAAAAATTAAAAATTTAAAAAAAATAAAATAAAATAAAATTGTTTTGCAGAGCCTGTGTGGTATCATGTTTCTGATTTCCAAGATCGCTTTTAAAGTGCAAGGAAAGAGCATACGTGTGAGGTTGTTACGTGAAATAAAATAAAAAATAAAAAATAAAACTATAATTTTGTTGTTTTTTGTTAAAAATACAGGTGTTAGAAGAAATGAAACCAATTTTTTTTTTTGTAAGTCTAAATCTAAAAATTATTTTTTCATTACATAGATCTTTTCAATACCTTTCCGTTAAAAAAAATGAAGTCATTCTGAGTGCAGGAGAAAAAGTTCTGGCTTCCGAAAGATGGGCTACGGTAGCACTCTGAATGAAAATTTTGAACGTGAGAAAAACGTCTCGGGAGTTGGTTTTTTTTATTTTCTGACTTCTGTACTTCACCTGGAGAAGCTAAAATTTTGACAACAAGGTTAAAAAAAGAACAATAAAAAAAAATAAAGAGTTAGATCACAAAATGATTGAATAAAATAAAAGAAAAAAAATGATTAACTTCCTACAAAGCAATTATTTTAGCAAAAGTAAATAAATAAATACATTTTCCGGATTGGTTGTCCCATGACAGTAAGATGATAAACTAATGACTAGTTCATGTGTTTCTATAGATTATGAGTGAATAGCAAAATCAGAACTAGGAACTAAACACCAAGCACAGAGGAGATCAAAGACAGGATGAGTTTCATAGTTTCATTGTTATTATAACCTGCAGATACACCAAAAGACACCACACAACAAAAACACTACCCAAAGCATGAAGGTTAACCAAAGAAGGCCATAAGGAACAAAAAATAAAATAATAACAAATAATAATAAACAAAGAATAGATAAAACCACTAATTGGGAAATTAATGGTAACAAATCGAAAATAACCGGGCGTGCCCAAAATATAAGCTAGGAAAAATACACTACTAACAAGGAAGTAAAATATCAATAATTATACCTCCTCCTTCGCGTTCCATAGCAAACCTCGGAATGGGCTAGGAAACTTGGATTGAACTCTAATTGTGTGATATGTAGGTGCTTTTCTTCGAGACGGAGCAAGACCTTCCTGTAACAACGATCCTCTTACTTTGCACCAGATGGGAAAAAGGATTATGAGGCTATTTGGGCATTAGGACGAGGTAAAATGATGTTCTTTGCTTAAAGGATGCAAGAACTTAGATATGGCATTCAAGCTTATTCTCCGTGTGTTTAGAGGAGAGGGGTAAGGTTGTATTTATAGCCTGGGGGGAGTGATTAACTTAGAGTAATTTAAGTAATCATGGTTTGAAAATGTGGGCAAGATTAAGTGGGTGGTTTGAAAATGTGGGCAAGATTAGGTAAGGGGTTTGAAAATGTGGGCAAGATTAGATGAGTGGTTTGAAAATGTGGGCAAGATTAGATGAGTGGGGGCCACGAAGAATGGGTGAGGATTTGAATTATATTTTTAATTCATAAGTGGAGGATTTTAGGTGAGTGGGGACCACGAAGGGTGGGGGAGGATTTGAATTTGAATTTTTAATTCAATAGTAGAAAAATATAGAGAATAATGACATGTGATGAGGATTGGGTTATTTTTTGGATTTTGAAATGGATAATTAATCAACTTATATTTGATTAATTCGAAGTGTATTTTTGTGGGAAATGAGGAAGGGGAATTAATCGATTTAGGACAGATGTGAAATTAGGGTGTCTACAGTAACTGACTTTAGAATGAGGATTATTTCTATTAGTTTACATTGAATGTTTTTAACAATTCTCCTTTTATGTTCCAAGAAAGGTCCCCTCTGTCATGGACCTTGAACTACATGGCCTTGCATAACATGGTTATCTCTAGGGATTTTATTATCTATGTTTCCGTGTTAAAAAATGGATAGGCTAGGATTTGAATCTAGAATGTGTGATTATGTATTGTTGAACTTTTTGTCCTTACATGTAGGGTCATTTCTAACACCTGAGCGCCTACATATTTTCGCTGTAAATCTCTATTACTGGAATTCATGCCATAAATTTTTATAGGCAGATAACTCTTCTACCAATGGACTCCTATACCTAGAATTTGAGGGTTGATCTTATTTGCTTTCATGTTGAAAACATGACAGACTAGGATTTGGACCCATGACCATGCTCTGGTCTGTGGTATTCACTACTATTAAGATTTGTATCCTTTAACATGATGCATAGTTCTTTTTTGGATTTTAGATTGATTTTTTTACACCATGAAGTTTCCCCTGGTGCCTCCCCCACCCTCGTCGCATGGTTAAGCTAACACTCATGTGGAGATCATACCTGTTAGCCGCCATAATTTAGACACAAGACCACCTTTCTGCCAAAGGATACCTTTACCTTGAAGTATTTTCCCTTCCATGACAGGGTTTCTTGAGGATTTCAATTGTTTTTGTCTCCATTTTTAAAGTTAGATAGGCTAGGATTTAGACCTAGTACCATGCTTCAACTTGTGGGATTCTCTACCAGTGCGTTTCTTCTCTCTTGGGTGCATGGTTATCTCTAGTATTGATTGATCAATTATGAGGGTACCATACTTCAACTTGTGGGTTTTTTTTAATTATTGGGCCTCTTCTCTCTGCATATAGGGTTCTCTCTAAGAGCATTGCTTTATCACTTATGACACATCCCTTAAGTGACACTCCAGTTGAGCTCTCAAATATCCTCTAAACCAAGCTCCAAAACTGGCTTTCATACTAGAAAATTTGACCAAATGGGATGTGAGTCCAAGACCACCTTCTAGCTAGTGGGCTACCCTGCTACTGAGATACTTGACCTTAAATAACACATCTCTACGATACTGTAGACTGATATATTTAACCCTTCCTTTCTTATAGCAGGGTTCTCTAGTTTACAACAACAAAATTCACCAATATTACACTTTGTTTTGTGAATAAGCATTTATTATGATAAGTGTGGCTCATGACATTCACTAAGATTATTTTTTTTTACTCTAATTTTTTGTTAGTGGGTACAAAGCTATTGCATTAAATTCACCCAAGACTTGCACATTATCTTCACCATTGTCAACAATGGTATATGTCTTCAGAAGGCATGTTAACATGGTTTAACATGCCTAATGACCCTGTGATATTACAAGAAACGTACAAATATTGAGGGTTCTAGGCCCACATGTGTGTGAAGCTTAAACCTAGGCCTATTGTGTGATAACCCATCTATAGAGAAATACCTAACCTTTAGATGAAAGTATTTGCCATCCTATTATTAGCTTCATTTGAGAATCTATGTTTTGTTTTTAACTCTTATCAGTCTCCTCCATGTGTACTCTATCAACGCTAACTTATGCATTCTATTTTACCTTGTAGAAAAATACCTTGTGTGGTTGATGCTCGTCTACAAACCCTTTAGGTTGGGCCATGTATACTTCTTCTTTGAGATCACCATTCAGAAAAGCACTCTTGACATCCATCTGCTGAAGTTTCCATCCATTTTGTGCTACCAATGCACAGACAACTCTAATGGTTTTGATCTTCGCAGTGGGTGCAAAGGTCTCATCATAGTCAATTCCTTCTTGCTAAGCATAACCATTTGTAACAATTCGTGCTTTGTGTTTTTCAATTGAACCATCTGCCATATTTTTTTTTTTGAAAATCCATTTGCAACCAATGGATTTCTTACCTGGAGGCAGATCGACAAGTTCCCACATCCAATTCTAAAGTAGGGAATCATATTCAACATTCATATCCTGTTTCCACTATGGTTGGTCTAATGCCTCACGAATAGTGTCAGGTTCGGTGCTATCAACAACTGAACTCATGAGTGCAAAATTTACCTCATGTCTGGCTTGACTTTGTGTTCTGACTCCCATAGAAGTGCCTAGAAGTGAGTTCATAGTATTCTGGACCCATTTTAGACATTGGTGTTATTGTTGCTGATGTGAAGATGTGTTGTCTAGTGTGCCTAGATCAACAAACAAGTCTCCACTCAGCTCTTCTTCTCTCTGAGAAGAATCATCTTGCCTATCATCTGGATGTGTGAGCAATTTATGTGATGAGGTTGGTACTGGATCTCCATTGTGTGGCAGGGAGTCAAAGGATGACTAATCACACACCACATCTTGACTCTCATATATTTTCTTTGTCTCAGGATCCATGAGACGATATGCCTTTGAGGTAGTACTATACCCCAAGAAAATACATGGCAGTGTCTTTGGATCGATCTTCTTCCTTTTCTCATCTGGAACATGCATATATGCAGTACAACCAAAAACTCTCAAATGATGGATAGAAGGTTTACGACCATTCAATACCTCTTCCAGTGTCTTTTTCTGCAAGATCTTCATGGGTGCCCGGTTGAGTAGATACACTGCTGTCTGGACTACTTCTGCCCAAAACCAATCCTCCAACTTGGCACTGGAGAGCATACAACGAGCCATCTCCATGACAGTCCTGTTGTGTCACTCAAAAATCCTATTTTGTTGGGGAGTGTAGGGTGCAATCAGATGTTGCTGAATGCCATGTTGCTTCAAGCATGCTAATAAATTCTTCGATACAAATTCCCCCCCTCGATCTGAGCAGAGGAGAAGGAGAGGCTTCCCAGACTTCCTAGTGGCTTACTAGTAAAAGGTTTGGAAATTGGCAAAGGCCTCACTCTTCTTCTGGAGAAAATATACCCATATTTTCCGTGAGTAATCATCAATGATGAGCTGGAAGTATTCAAAACCTTGGAAGCTAGCTGACAGGGGTCCACACAGATCAGTGTGTACAACCTAAAGATGCTCCATAGAATGATAAGAGCTCTGTTTGAACGGACCTTTGTGTTGTTTTCCCGCAAGACATCCCGAGAAAATAGGTAAGGAATGGGAGAGTGGAGAAATCCCTCTTACTATTTCCTTGGTACTGAGCTGATGCAGAGCCTCGGCAGAAAGATGACCATATCGAAAGTGCCATAGTGCAGTGGACTCCGCCATTGAAGTAGAGAGGGAAATGTTAGATGAAGTGACCGCATCCAGTGCAAATAGATGACCCTTCATAAATGCTTGAGCAATTACTGAGTCTCCCTAGGAAATGATGCAAGACTTGACCCCTTTCTCAACAAAGAATTCAACCTGCATTCGATGATTAAGAAGTTGACTCACAGACAAGAGATTTGAGGTCAAACCTGGAACATAGAGCACCTTCATGAGTGTACATCTTCATGTCCCAAGAGGAATGATGACATCACCAATCCCCGCCATAATATACTCTTGATTATCTATGATGGTGATCCGATCTCCAGCGGGCCAGTCACTCAGGGTATGGAACAACTTCTTATTGCCAGTCATGTGTTTGTTGGCACCTGAATCAATCAACCAGACACTTTCTAATGGTTGTGAAGTCTGCGAGACTAGGACAATGTCCAGATGAGTTGTTTCTGGAACCTCTTCATCGGAGGTGGCATCCTACTGAGTAGCAATATGACCCTTCTGCCTCTACTTACGAGCATGCCATCAGGATTTCTTGGAATATCCTTAGCCAGAAGTGCTCTCTCTTCATCAGAATTGCCATACTTGCAACCATTGTAATAACAGTTCACAGTCGTGTGCGTATCCATGGAGCAAATGTGGCACCATCAATCCGCCTTGTTGTTCTGCTACTTCTAGGATGACCGTTGTGGTGGCCATTGAGAACCATTGTTCTTGAGGATGTCTGCTATCATTGGACTTGCTTGGCGTGAAGACTGCAATTCGTAGCATGGAAGAGACAAAAGCTAATGTTGTCCTCGTGCATGAGAGCATTAGTAATTGCTGGCAGAAGTAGCTTGTGTGTAACATTCTGTTGGTTGAATTCCAGTGCGTATGGGAGCATTAGAGGACTAGCTTTTATAGACTCACGTCCTAAAATTTGAGTGCACGGTAAATGTGGTAGAAACCTGCAGTGTAAATTTGGAAGGAAGAGCTCAAAGGTGAGCGGGACTAAATCTTGGCATCCACCAGTTGCGTGGAGATTCAGTAGAGGTTCTAGCACCTAGAGAAGGAAGAACTAGCTAGCGAGAAAGCTTCTACTAATTTGGAACGTTCATTTCATTGTGTGAAGCTTTGTCTGAATATGCTATTTTTGAGTGAGATTATAGACCTCATCTATGGTACAAAATGTGCCAATGAAGAGAACATGGAAGAAGTAGCTTCCGCGTATGTCACAAATTTCAGATCATAGAAAGGCACCGCGAGATAATGCACCAAATGCTTTTGCATCACCTTTTGAGTGACTTAACCGACAGATCACCACTGTGGGAATATTTTTTGCTTTGTTCAACGATCCTCCAAAGATCTTCAAACTGAAGAATCTTCTGCATTTATGAGATTGTCCATGCCAAGGACAATTGGAGTATTTTCAAGAGTTCGACGTTCGATGGCAAGCATTTTTGGCGGATTCATTGCAGAACTTGAACGTGGCTATGATACTTTAGATGATGAACGCGATAGTAGAACGCCCACAAGAGCGTCCGCGTCTCACTGATGGGCGAGCCAATAGAGTCGATCTTTGGGACAGGTTCCTTCAGTCAAGCATTGTCAAATCCACGCAATCTTTTGGACAAATAAATAAATAATAATACAATGTTTGAGTTCTTGAAAATGTCAAAGAGCACCTTGCATTTTGGAGCTTTGTCGGATGCCCAGTTGCTAAAACAGGCCAAATTTCACCACATGGAAAACCAAGATGTCCAACGATTCTGGTCAGTTTGAAGATCTTTGGGGGATCGTTTCTGGAAATGGAGTTGATGCCCCTTCCACAAACGTTGATCTGTTGGCTAAGTATGAAAAGGCCGATGCAAAAGCACTAATGCTTATCACACTTGAGCCTTTTTGATGAGGTTTTACCTTATCATTCGGCAAGCAACCACTTCATCTTACGGCATGGACTGCATTGTCTTACAAATCTATGAAGCCAAGAATCAGATGACGAAGTTGCATATTCAGACAAAGCTCTCACAACAACATGGCATTCAACAACATTTGATTGCACCCTACACTCACCCTTAACAGAATGGGATTTTCAAGCGACACAAAAAGATTGTCATGGAGATGGCTCGTTGTATGCTTTGATACCAATGATGGAAAAGAGAGAATAGAGTTTATTCAATGCATCTTTAGGATGAGTGCTCTTTTGATTTACTCCAATGTCATAGCAGATAATGAATTATTTGTTCAATGATGTGAATACAAATGAGCAGTAGCCTCAAATATAACATCCTACGGGAGGAATGGCCAAGATAGTTACGGGAGGAAGGACCACGTTTGATTTTAACATGTCACCCATCAATGATGAGGGTCAACTTTTTTGTCATCTATGAATGCCAAAACTAATGCTAGCAGAGATGCCTTTTGTCATTCCTCACGTGCCAAGCTTAGAAGAATAGGTATTGGGATGGACACATATAGACAAGATAATTACATGTCTCAACAACAAGTATTGCTCATATGCACAGACCAAAAAGGAAAATTTATAGGAGACGCACAGGGGGACAACAGGTGAATTCAATCAAATGAGCACAGGAGGAATTCATCCACTCAAGGAGACCAATGATGGCACTGGAAGCCATGGTTGATTTAAGGAGATATCATCAAGTCCACAAGTAAGCAATGACTCAATATCCTACACTTGCATCATTGAGGTCAGAAGAAAAATAGGAAAAAATACTATTTAGCTTACAATGAAATATATGATCTAAGGAGATATGATAGATTTGCACTTACTAATTTTTCTTTGTTTTCAACCAAGATCTTTCTAATATACTCCATGAAGATGCAGTCTCCTCTTTGAACATCCTGGACGTGTAATGCAATCGAATGATGAAAATGGAATCTATTGAGAAAAATGAAACTGATGGCGCATCATGAGTTAATTTAGTCTCTAGAGGATAAAGATCCCCACCTAGGTCTTCGAAATGGATTTATAAAACTAAATATAAGTTTGCAAATGAGAAGAAGTAATGATAAATATAAGGCAAGACCTAGTAGCTATAGGGATTTTATTACAAGAATATAGAATTGATTACAATGAAACATGTAAATATCTCTTGTAGCCAAGCCCTATGATACATGCCATATGCATAACATGGTACATTAGCAACTGAATAAAGCTCTAAGACACAAATGGAAGGTTTCGTCCAATGGATGTGAAATTAGTGTTTCTTGAATGGTTATAGTGGATAGAATGTATTTTATGAAGCAATAACCATCAAGGATATGAATGACAAGGTTTACAGGTTGAAGAAGGCATCCTTTATGGATTGAAGCAAGCACTCAAGTAGTACTGGTCAACAATCCATGCATAGATGTCATCCACTTTAATACAACATGAAATTTCCCATGCAAAAGTAACCCCAACCGCTGATCCTACATTATACACTAGAAGTGTGTACAATTGAGTACTAAGGTCAAATGTTTACACGAAATTATTCTTAGTATGTTTATGATTTGATCTTTACAGGAAATCTTTCTATAAATATGTTTAAATCATGCAATGGAAAAAGAATTTGAGATGATAGATTTGGGTCCTTGATGAAATATTTATCTTGTTGATTGAACGTGGACAAAAAATGATAATGATGGATCTTCATTTGTCAAAATAAATATGAAAAATCATGTCAAGCTTCCATAAGGTTTGGAATGATACATTGTAGTCCAGGTTCCTTCACTTGTGGCAGTAGGAACAAAACTAAGTAGAGAAGACAATGTTGGACCACGATTTTTGATTCAACTGTATTCAGAAAATTGGTAGGTAGTTTGATGTATCTGCTACGGAAACTAGGCCAGAGTATAGGATGTATGAGAGGTCAGTTTGATTTCAAGATGTCATGAAATTCAATAAAGAACTCACATTGGACACAGCATGCCAAAAAGGTTATCCCCCTCAAGGTATATTGCGAGTGAACTATCGAATTATGAGCACTAATGTCATTCTACATCACCATTTGTTAGACAATTGATTGTTGATATACCAGATAGTGACTTTGCATAGAAGTATTGGTCTCCATTAGAATCATCATAGTTAGGATCTATGATATGCAGTTAGTCCATGTCTTGGAACTCATGGGTATTGTAGCATGGACACACATGCCAACAAAAAAACCAATAGTGACAATCTCATGACATGCCAGAAGTAAAGTATGTAGCAGGTACATTAACAACATGTTAAGCAGCTTGGATGTGAAGAATATTGAAGGATCTTCACCCTGCATGAGTTTAGAGGAGCTTCTAAAACTAGTTCAACACTGATCAATGTTTTTCACAATCCTTGACAAATCTGGATCCATGTAACACTAGATATCACTTCATCCGAGAATAATGGTCAACAATGGAGAACTCATTCTACAGCATTGCACATCAAAGAGATTCAACTTATTAGTTACATATTCAACTGATAAGGCATTAACAGCAAGAACCAATTAATGAGTATCTAAGAGAAATTTTGGGCATTGACACCATGATAAAAACTGTACATTAGTTATCAACATGATAGTTGATAATTGTAGGGGGGGACTATGTAGAAACCGTAAATCGTGTACCAACCATAACCCTCCCACCGAAATGGCATCGGCATCCATGTTTTTTCTAACACTTACTGCATTCTTTCACCACTAGATCATTCATCCCCACAAACTGTCAAGACAATCAAGCATTTTTCTAGAAATGTTTGTAATCAAGAAGAAACGTGTAATACATACTGATATCAGGTACTCCAATGTGAAAAATGTTGCACTAACCTCTATTAAAAGAAGGTGGTCTGTAATCGATGACCAGGAAAGGCAAGTTAAGGTAAATAACATCTTTATTTCATTGTGTGTAGCACATCTGCATGGTGTGCCTTCTTTTGTTAGAGGGTATTTTCTTTGTCTGCTTCCCACATGACATGTTCAAAACTCAGAGCTTTATTTGAAGGTAAGTTAATTATCCCCTTTCAAATCTTTTCATCAAGTTATGACCATGTATGTGGTTGTTTCTTAATTTTATCTCTAGTGGACCATTATCTTCACCAATCGGTGTCCATCTACAAGAAAAACATTGACAAAAACAAGGAAAAATATTGAGCCATTGCCAAATGTCCTGAACATATAGGGAAACAACACATGCATTTGTGCTTTGTCATTTGTGGCATCCTACTTAAAATCCTGTAAGCTTAATCCCTTGGATAATCAATGAGCATGGTCTTTACCATATTCAACCATAATATGCATAGATGATCATACATAATATGTTACTTTTCATACATGGATCCTAAAGCACCATAGGTATGTACACAAGAAATATAAACAGATGCATACACCAATCAAAAATAATTCTGTAAGGATCATCATCTCAGGATCTATAAGTTTATGTGGATGAGCACCGTAATTTCAAACTTATCTTGATACTTTGTAAACAGTTGTGCTGAATTCTAGCAGGTGTTTGGGGATTTAGCATTAAGTCATAAATAGGATGAAATGAGGTAGATGTTATACACAATTATCAGCTCATACCCATAGACAACTTACTCAAGAAAGTGACATTGTCCTTTGTTTATAATTATTTTTCATGTGGTCTACGAAAGAATTTGGAATCGAGAAGAAGATCTCCTATGCCTAAGGAAGGATGTAACTAGTTTGAAACTGAAGGAACTATGATCATATAATCTGAAGAAGTTCAGTGTAGGGTGATTGATGACATTGTACTCAACCAGGCTATGAATTTCATCTTTTTCTCTATTGTTTTCTTTTGTATTTGCCAATACTTGAAGGTATGGTTTTAAAATACCCTGGTGTGAAAATTAGAAGGCATTCTATCAGGGACTCTATGTTTATTAGTATGTATTGCTTAGGCCAAGACTGGTAAATATAGACAGGAGTGTTAATTGGAAAGTGACTAAGTGTTGCATATTGGTTCATGCATGTATATCAGGCTATTGGTGAAGTGACTGATTATTTGTACAATTTTAAGAAAAAACTTTGATTTTTGAGCTTCAGACCACCTAGTTGCCAAGTGTAATTTTTATTCTACTAGAATAGAAATTACAGAGTGATTTTCTTTGGGAAAAACAACAAAAGCCATATTGACAAGTTCTAAGGACATATTATTAGCAAGGAAAATTATGGAAACTCAGAGTGACTGTCCTATTACAGTTTGGGTAGTGGTATGAATATTCAGCTAGTTTCTTTTGTTAAATGATCATGAGCTCATGGCTAAGAGAATGCCAGAAAACTGAAAGGATTACAAGCAGTACAATCCAGGATCCCTAATCAAGATTTCCCTAATATTGCTATAGAAAAGATCCTAAAGATGAGGAACAAATAGTATATCAGAAACTACTTGTGTAAAAATGATTAAGATACCTAGAAGGTCAAGGATTTTGGGAAAACAATGACAATATTTATGAATCCTCATGCACAATTTATAATGAGACTTGAGATAGCCTTAAAGAGTAGTCTGTACATAATGGAATTAAACCAAACCACAAACACAAAAGCTTCATCTAGAACAACCCTAAATAACATCTTTAACAGCCATTGAAATCCTAAGTTGTCAGTTTCCCCTAAGAAGCAACCGGTTGCACCAAAATTTGTCTTACAGGATTAATTGAGCACACAAGGACAATTATGGGGAACCATGGAAAGTGTGAACCAGTGGATCTAAGGTCCCCTCTAAGGTTGGAATATAGTTTCAATGATGAAAAAATAAAAGGGTTTACTTGACCCTAGCTTAAAAAAATAGCGGAGCACCTAGCAACAACCTCTAAAGATTTCTTTCCAGCCCGATGTAGTAAGCAGATGGCCCTCACGCACCTATGCACAAAGCAAAAAAAAGGGTAATGGGTATGTGAAAATTATTTTACATTTGCATAAAATTGGATTGTTTTATTTATACATAGTGATTTGACCATAACCAGGGGCAATTGGGAGAAATTGGCAAAACTGGTAAAAGGAGTATAAAAGCAAATGGGTGTAGATTTACTTGATGAAACTTTGCAAGATGATTGTTGGGTTTAATTGGTCCTTAAAGAGTTTTCTAATGAGACTATATTCAGAGAAGTGTGTGTTTTATGCTCAAAAAATGCAAATTTGAAGGGCTAGAAGGAAGTAAGGAAGCATAGAGTGACTTTGAGAGAATGAAAAATGCTGAGACTTATTCAAGCTTGCAAACATTGTTAATATGTGTTATACACAGGATGTCAATTTTGCATTAGGTTGGATGATTAATGATGGTGATGTGATTTGGGTTGGGATTGTTTGATTAAGGATTGTCTATTATGATGATGTTTGATTGGTTAAAAATTTTAAGGGGATATGATGGTTAAGGGTGTTCACGAGCAAGTAACCAACATGCAATACACACCCTAACTAGTCAAGTGGGATTGTAGTCAGGCTATTGCCCACTTTCAATACCACACATTGAGGGGTGCCACTCTTGGCTCACCACCTATGTACTAATGTGGGGTCGGTTAGCGAGAGATCTTGGGGAGTACAATCTTCTTGCACAATAGCTTGACATGTGGCCAAAAGGTTTCCTAGATTATGATATATGAGCTAACTAGGGGAGTACCCGATATACATTATGGTATGTGAGGCACAAGTCTATGTTGGAAGGGTGTTGTTTGATTCCTGGGTATTGGGACATGGAAGCCCCTCACTTCACGTCGCTCTTAAGACAAGAAAGCACTTAACTAATAATGACAACTCTTTCAGAATTTATATACCCCGCCATAACACATGGTGTGTTTACGTGTGTGGAGGTGAATTCCATGGTCAGGATAATCCTAGGAATATGACAAGTGCGTGGATGTCACTTCCATGTCACGTTGCCGCTAAAAAATAAACAGGGAAAGGCTAGCCACTTTTGATCGTCAAGATCATCCTAAGATGCGAGAGGAAAGCATATTAATGTAATATAAACAAACAATAAAGATGATGTAATATAATAAAACTAAACAATAAAGATGATTGTGGTTGGATCTTCAAGAGGAAGCCTTGCAAAAGAAATTAGTAATTTGATTTATAAAATCAGATGTCTTGGACCGATCATCCTACAAAACAAAGGGTTAGTAGTTTTAGACTGTTTTTTATCTTTGATAAGCATAGGACGCTATACACAAATTCTTTGTAGTTTTGAGCAAGAATAATATAACTCAATGTCTAGCTACAATGACAATATTTATAAAAAAATTAAAACCATAAATAAAGTATCCTATAAACTACTAAATTAATGCTTTCATTGTATAGGATACTAGGAGTGAAAAATTGTGAAATACACAGGATGTCATTTTTTTGTGCGTATTTGACAAGCAATGAAATTATGTGGTATACACATGGTATCATGTTTGTGCGTATGCGAAAAATGACGTAAAAAAAGTTATAGGAAATTGGTAGTCCAAACCAGTGGTATACAAAAGGTATCACATTCACGCGTATGTGAAAAACGTCGCAAACAACATCATAGGATACTGATATTTGAAATCTTTGGTGTACACAGGGTGTCACGTTTGCACGTATGTGACAAACATCACAAACATAGTCATAAGATACTAGTGTTCAAAATCTGTGGTATACACATGGTTTTACGTCTACATGTATGCGAAAAACGTCGCAAACAACGTTATAGGAAACTGGTAGTCCAAATCTGTGGTATACTCAAGGTGTCACATTTACAAGTATGCGACAAATGTCGCAAACACCGTCATATGATACTGATATTTGAAATATGTGGTATACACAGGGAGTTACATTTGTGTGTATGTGACAAATGCCACAAATAGTGTTATAGGATATTGGTATTCAAAATTTGTGGTATACATAGGGTGTCACATATGCATGTATGCAATAAACGTTGTAAACATCGTTATAAGATACTTGTATTTGAAATCTGTGGTATACACATGGTCTAATGTTTGCGCGTATGCTCTGAAACACAGGTGACTATCGTGGGTTCTTATTTTTTTAGTATATGTGTTTGAAATCAAACGGTGGCATGTGTCAGGTGATAGGCATGTTGGTAGGCACAAGTGCTAGTATTTGGGAGGTCACATGTTCGAATCCCAATTTTTTAGGTTTTTGGTATACACACATAGTATGTATAGCACCAACCTAAAAAAATATAAGGAATGAAAAATGTGTAAACCACGCACATGCATGCGGCATGCATGCATCATACAATCCTGTCGCCAGGATAGACAACTCCATATGATACGAAAGGAAACTGCTATTCCAAATTTGTGGTATACTTAAGGTCTCACGTTTGCGCATATGTGACAAACAACATAATGTAATGTCCCCAAATGGACCTATTTGGCCTCAAATGGATTTTACGCAAATCTAAACCACACGACCACTTGTCCCTTTGCTATGGGCACTTTTCCCTTTACTACGGGCACTTGTCCCTTTCCTACATACACTTTTCCCTTCGTTATGAGCAATTTATAATAATTAAAAATAACTTAAGTCGCCCTTATAGGTTTCCCTTAGCCGTCGGGTAGACAAAATAGGCTAAGGCTCTTCGATTAGGAACGGGAGCTTACACGTAAACAATGTTATAGGAAACTGGTAGTCCAAATTTGTGGCATACACATGATGTCATGTTTGTGAAAAACGTCGAAAACAACGTTATAGGATACTGGTATTCAAAACTTGTGGTACACATAAGGTGTCACGTTTACATGTATGTGACAAACAACGTAAACAATTTTATATGAAAATGGTAGTCCAAATCTGTGGTATACACAGGGTGTCACATTTGTGCGTATGCAAAAAATGTCACAAAAATGTTATAGGATACGGGTATTCGAAATCTATGGTAAACACAGGGTGTCACATTTGCGTGTATGCGACAAACATCGTAAACATCATCATAGGATACTGGTATTCGAAATATGTGGTATACACATGGTGTCATGTTTGCGCGTATGTGACAAATGTCACAAATAATGTTATAAGAAACTGGTAGTCCAAATTTGTGGTATACATAGGGTGTCATGTTTGCGCGTATGCGACAAACATCGCAAACAACGTTATAGTATATTGGTATTCAAAAATTTTGGTATACATAGGGTCTAATGTTTGCACGTATATGATAAACGTCACAAAAAATGTTATAGGATATTGTTATTTAAAATATGTGGTATACACAGGGTGTCACATTTGTGTGTATGCGAAAAATGACGTAAACAATATAATAGGAAATTGTTAGTCAAAATTTGTGGTATACATAGGGTGTCACGTTTGCTCGTATGCGACAAACGTCGCAAACAATGTTATAGGATACTGGTATTCAAAACCTATGGTATACACAAGGTCTCACGTTTGTGTGTATGTGACAAATGAGGTTGTATTTGGTCCCAGAGGATTTGGTCTCTTCATATAATTCATATATGTTTCATTTTTGTTTAATATATAGTAAAATTGACTAGAGATTGTTGCAAGGTTGTTTCCAACCACATTCTTGGGACACATTTTAAAATAAATAAAAAGTCTATCTATGAACAATTTTAAAATCAGAAAATCACACAGCCTCAGGCAGTGTGTATATGACAATCTACAATACCATATAGAAGTATTGCTATTGATACTATAAGTACATGTTCTCCTCTAAAAAACTTCACAAATCTATAGAACATAAAAATAAAAAAATGTCTATGTGTGAACAACTTTAAAATCTGAAAATCACATAACACCTAAATGTTTTTTAAGATCTAATGCTTTTCCCCAATTCTACGCAATGGACCTTCTCGCCAATTCTCGTTCTCCAGTCAACCTTCTACGAATACAGTTGCAGAGTTCTGGGTTTCGTCAATTCTCCCAAAATCCTGTGAATACAATTGCAGAGTTCCCAGTTTTGGTGCTATAAGTTTTTTGCTTGTTTAATTGGCTATGGAGTGGGTTTTCTAAAGCTTTGCATTAAATGTCCCCACCTTCTCACATTCTTTCCTCACCCCATTTCTCTGCTCGTATTTGCCTTGGGATCGGCCTCGAGAATGGAGTTGTGTGACTGCTTGGGAGATTGGTGACTAGGTTGAGCTGACTGGATGCCACGTAGGATGATGTGGGTCCCATAGAGAGCTATGCATGTATGCCATTCGGTATGGCATCTTTTGGTCAATAATTTGGGGGTCATACAATCCTATCGCCAGGATAGACGGCTCCCAAAATAGAGTGCCAAACTAAGTAGTCAAGAATTTCCCCACGTGCAAATATTTTTTATTAGACCGTGGAGCAAGTGATGGCTTTAATCAAGGATAAAAACTATACCAATGGGAAAACTCCGAGTGTTATTGAAAGTGTGGTAGTTTAATTGGAAATGCATTATACCTTTGTGGAGCGTAAATGTTTGGAGTTGCTTAGTTACAAATAGATGAGACTTCGTTCAAGTTCAATGTGAATTTGGTGAAATAAAATTTTTTGCATGGTTTTTTGCATAATCGTCAGGTAATCTCTATAACGAGTAAAGTCTCTTCAATCAAAACATAGTGTTTTTTTACGAGTGTGATTATGTATTAATATCATTTTTAGGATTAAAAATTTTATTTACAAAAATATATATCAGAAAAATATGAAGAGAATACAAAATTGATGTAGGGATTGTAGGTGCTTAAAGTTGGGTTTTAGACTTTTTTTATTGTTATTTTATATAATTTAGTGTCTTCATTTATTTATTAATTAGAGGTTCAAATTAATGCTTATTGGTATTTTTTTTAAGATTCAATAATTCTATTCTTTCTTCTTAACTTCTCTAACATTTTTCATATGATTTTAGTACCTCATGATCCATGTGTCGAAAACAGGTAGAATATAATTAATTAACGTGCAAAAACCAACACTAGATAGATATAAATGAGAAAATAAGACGACTAAAAAAAGTACATCCCAACTTCCCAATAAGTACCATTATTTCAAATCAATAATTACGTTGAAAAGTGTTTGCTCTATGAGAAAGAGCTCCTCTCACTGACAATATCCAACGATATAAATCCTCCCAATCAACGACCATCTGAACGGTCCTCATTCCTTTTCTCGGGATTTTCTGGAATTTTTGGTGTAATTATAGTCTGCCAGATTTTATTCGCAGTTTCACTGGAGTTAAAAAAATAGAAGAAATTTGGTTCTCTACCTACGCATGTGTACATGTTTCATTTTGTTTGGGCATGTGTAAGTGTTTTGATGGTTATGGCTTTCGTTCTTCTAACTTCCTTATGAGAAATGTCCTACAGGGTTTAATTCTCTCGATTTTTGTGCACATTTAGTTGGAGTTGAAATGCGGGTAAGGAAAATGCAGGAGAAATTGTTTTGCATGTTCTATGATCTGCCTCTTCCTCACCCAGCGTTCTGCAAACCGTCCTCTCCGCCATTGCCTTCATGTGTCTGTTGATAAGTGGAACCCTCAAACTACTTCTTCAACACCTCTCTTCCTCTTCCATTGTTTCGGATCCACCAGTTTCACATCCTCGATGAACCCCCTTTGTGTTTCCATCATGCATTTCAAGGAGGGTAGTCTATTAATTAATAGACAAAAGTACAATTAAAAACATGGAATTAAATACTATAAATGCCAGTTTTTTGTTTTGTTTTGGCGTCTAAATCCACTTGCGTTCATTGTAATTTCTCGTACACTTCGGAAAGTATTTATTCAAATCAATCCCTTCCAGAAAACATAGATTCGAGCTGTTAAAAAACTCTTGACTGGGTCTAAAATCTGCACCATACGTATTCTTTCTATTGACTTTGACTGTGGCGGCTGTGTATTTATTAATCTGTATTTAATCTGTATCACCAATGGTTTATTTTAATTTCCTTACCAACCAAGATTTCGAAGCCCGTGACTTGCACAGCGATTTCTGTGCGGGGAAGGAATCATTTGGGCGGCCATGGTTCCGATTTACTTCCTAATGATTATACTAATGTTTAATCATAATGTAAGAGTGTCCATGTCCATATCCACAGTAAACATTGCCGCCATTCTGGATCTAAACACGGTCTCAGGAAGGGCAGCCAAATGGTCCTTACACTTGGCTCTCAACCATCTTAATGGCACCATGAAAGACACTAGCCTCAACCTCACAATTCAGGATTCTGGGCGCGATGTTGGAAACGGTGAGAATATACAAACGCTTTCCTTTTTTATTGTTAAATTCTCACAATTTTTATTTGTTTTGGCGAATTTTCAGTTCTGCAAGTGTTCAGGAGCGAGGCTGTGGCGATTCTGGTGCAGGATCCGAAGATTTTAAAGTTCGTGGCGCCAATAGCAGTAGCCGTTGATGTGCCAATCTTGTCTCTGGGTGGCACTGCAAGTGGATCCAGATATTCGGTTTCCACAGTTCCGAGTAATTATGACGATATGAAGGCCATAGCAGCCATGGTGGCCTACTTTCAGTGGAAGGAAGTCATAGTCCTTTATGAAGACGAGGAATTCTGGTTAAGTGGCGTTAATGCATTGAGTGAGGCGCTGGAGCAGCAAGGAGGAATGAAAATTTATCAGGCGGCACCTCTTTCATCTCAGGCAGACCAAGTAAGTAAAACCTTGCAGGAATTAACCAATACGAGTTGTGTGAGGGCATTTATTGTGTACACGAGTGTGGATGTGGCTCTCAACATGTTTTCAATTGCACACAAATTGGAGATGATTACAGAAGGCTATGCTTGGGTTGTGACGGATTCTATTGCTTCCTCTGTGAATTCTTTGAATTCTTCCTCTCTCAATACCATGCAGGGAATTGTGGGAGTTAAAAGGCTTCTAACGCCCCAATCCACAGAATTGCGGGAAAAACTGAAGCTCGAATCGTCAGACGATGGCGTCAACAGAATTGGGATACAGGCATACGGTTCTCTTAAGCTCGTTGCAAATGCAATTTTCTCCTTGATTTCACAAAATAAAACGGTTGCATATAATGGAGAAATTCCTGACGCGGATTTCCCTGCTTCGATGAAGGTTTTGACGGGAGGCAAGTTGCTGATTCAGAAGATTAATAGCTTCAAATCTGATGCAGAAATTCATGATTATGAAATCATTAATGTGGTGGGAGAAAAAAGTTACAGGAAAATTGGGCTTTGGAAAAATGAAAAGGAGCGGCTTCAATCTATACGGAAAGAAACTGATAAACTCGGCGCCATTATCTGGCCGCCTGGCGACACCGCACAGACTCCCAACGGATACAGAAGAATTGTAGTTGGGAAAATAATTGGTAAGAAGGCTTCTAATTTCAGTGAGTTCATCGGCCGACTTTCAGGTTATACGAACGACACATTCGAGGCCGCCGTTAAAGCACTGCCGTACAATCTTCCGTTTGTTTATGAAGCTTTCGACAAAGGCAACTCAACCCTCTCTAATTATGATGCATTCGTGACAGAGTTAATCGACGGAAAGGTAACACACTGCTCTGAAAACTTCGAAAATAAATTTCTTACACAGTTTTTATTTTTTTTATTTTTATTTTTCTTTTTCTTGCATATATATATATATATATATGTATATATTGGCATGAGTAAGATGCACAGAAGACTTTTTTTGATTTAGTGTTAAGGATTGAGAGGGATCTAATTTTAGAAGTTGTTGTTCAGAGATTCGACGCAGTAGTGGGAGATTCGACGATCTTATGGAATCGGTCCATGTATGTGGGTTTCAGCCAGCCATACAGCCAGACAGGTTTGGTGATGATGGTCCCAATAACAAAAGTGCGAGGGAAAACAAGGATATTTCTCCGTCCATTCACTGCAGGGTTGTGGGCTGTCTCTGGGGCATTCTTCCTTTTCACTGCATTTCTTGTGTGGCTCATGGAACATCATGATAACGAGGAATTCAGTGGGAAGATTTCTCAACAAGTAATTACTTCATTAACGTAAGGATATTATCATAACTTCACTACACCCCGTTTTGAAAAATTTAAATTCATTTTGTTTCAACTTAAATCTCACATATGTTAGCAAGTTACATTGTTAACCAACTCTTCCATTAATTCCTAAACTTTCTATTTACGAAACGGAATACTAATGATATATTTTTTTAATTTTATTTTACAGATTGTCACTGTCGGCCTTTGTATTTGCTTATAGTGAGTATTCCTTACCCCATGCCTTTGTGATATTTGCATTCTTTCTAATGTGCGGCAACTAAAATGTTTTAGGAGTGTAGTTTAGTTAAATGTGGGATTTTCTGCAATTTTAGAATACGAAATTTATCTTTCAGATTTTATTTTAGGACTTTGTTTTTCCTTGGGAAATATTTATAGATCTGAAGAGCAGAAATGTTTAGTCTTGTTTACTTGTGAGACATTTCACTTTTGACAAAGAACCTTCAAATTGAAATCTTCACATAGAAATAATTTTAAGAATATCAGTTTTTACATCTAAACAATACAGTTTAGGAACCTTAAGAGACCACATACCCAGATAACATAGTCCAAATCTTGAAAGCAACATATATTTTAAATAGAAGGATTTCTACTTCTTATTGAATTTTTGTTACATCTCTCTTTTATTTTATCTTTTAATATGTTTTGAAGATGTGTTTCACACTCCTTTTTTATACTAAATTCATGTAATATCTTCTTCAATCATATTAGTTGTTCCTAACCTCTAATAGACATTAATATCAAAATTAAATCCAATTCTCGACGAATTTATTTGTAAAGCTAATATTTGAGAAAAATATATTCAGAAATCATTTGGTATCTCGCAATAAAAGTCTCCAATAAACTCTTAAGTTGCAGCAGTATATTCTTAGAGAATACTGCTGCAAAAAATTAGGAACATGTTTTACCAAGGTGGTCTCATGGAATGCATTTTTTTTTTCAAAGAGTAGGGCTGAGAAAATTTAAGTGAGAAATTGTAAGAACACAGAATGCAACAAGGAACAACAATGCAGAGTTTACAATGCACTTACTGTGGTGTCATATGGAAGAAAAAAAACCTAAATAGTAGGGGAAAACTTTTAGTGCCCTAGCCCTCTTTTTGAACCACCACTAAGAATAGGAGTTTAATGCTAGAAAAGCGACTGCTATACATTTCTGAGAACAATTTTTTTTTTTTTTGTTCCAGTTTCATATTTTAAAACTTAACACCGCGTGCACAAGATAAATAGGAACCATGGGGATTGTAGCTTCCATTGGGATTTTCATATGCTTGTTACATTGTTTTTTAAAATCTCAAATCTAGGAACATCTAGATAATTAATTAGGGCATTATAAGTCACGGCTAGCTAATAGATGTGTATAAAAATGTGCAGAGGAAGATGTGAAGAGCGCAATGGGGAAGGGAATTGTAGCTACGTGGCTCTTCATCGCACTAATATTGAACAACAGTTACACCGCTCATCTCACATCTATTTTGACTGTGGAGAAGTTGGTCCCTGCGCTTTCAAACATGAACAGCCTCACCACAAGCAAGATCAAAGTAGGGTACATGAACAATTCATTTGCCAGAGATTATCTGATGCACGATCTCAACATACCCAAAGAAAGACTGGTACCTTTGAGTAGCCCGCAGGATTACGTTGAAAAGCTAATGAGCGGGGAAGTGGGTGCAATTGTGGATGAGAACCCATATGTTCAGATAGTGAAATCTCTCTACCCATGCGCAAAAATTGCAGTTGTAGACAGAGGATTTTTTGACACAGGCGGCTTGGGATTTGTAAGTAGTTTTCTCCATCTCTCTCTTTACTGTATTAACACAAATAAAATGGATGCTGAATTGTGAAGTGTAAATGTGACAGTTTTTTCGCAAAGGGTCGCCATTTCTGGCGGATATATCCGAGGCTGTGCTGAATATATCAGAGCAGCACAATGTGGTGGAGAGCATCCGTAGCAAATGGTTTGGGCAGCGAACGTCGTGTCCGGAATTAGACAGCGGGATTGAATCCAGCACGAGTGCCATCAGTCCCGCTCATCTCTGGACACTGTTCGTTTTCACAGCATCTGTATATGCAATTACTGCGTTGATTCATACTTGGTCGAAAGCTACATCAAAGGCGGGATCGCGGCAGGGTGAGGTCGGCGCCGTCATCTAAGAACAACGTTTTGTCAACGCCTGCAATCCAACATTGACATCGCAATTTTCAATGCAGATTTATTTATTTATTTTCAGATTCCGAAATCTGGTGTGTATTATTTTTTAGCAAGGGAAAGTGAAGTGTGCGCGATGTGAAGGCCTAATGGGCAGTCGAGGTTGATTTTGATGGAGCAAAACATAAGAGGAGGAAAATGGTGTAGAAGGGGTTAGAGGGAGGAGAAGCAATCGGGAGAGGCAAATATATGCTTCATGTGCATGTTTGACACATTCCACAACTTAGAGTGAACCAAACCAAAAAAAAGAAAGGGGTCAAAATAAAGAAAGGGGAAAATAGAATAGATTCAAGGTTCGAATCCCTATCACACTATTTTTTGTATCGTCTTGTAGGCCTCCCCTTTTAGTTTTAATCTTGACTAATTGTAGAGAAAGATGGGTTACATAAACAATAAACGATAATTGAGTCCCTCCAATATTTGGTCAACTGAGAAACAAGTACATTAAATCTATTGCTCGTATTCAATATTTTGTAATTTATTTTTTTACAACATCAAAGCCATCGATTGGATGCCAGGATAAGACATGAATGAAATGCTTGAAATTAAAAGTTGAAAATTAAAAACCAAAATGTCCCGCATGTATTCCACAGCTTAGATTATTTTTACCAAAATAATATATGTTATATGTGTTCCACTTTATAGTCTTGATTTTAGTTGCAGCCAATGTGAAATTGTTATTTCCTCAACCGCTAGCCATTTTTTTCAATTATTAGAAGGATGAAACTTGTGTGGTGTGTAAGGCATCGAGGCAATGTATAACGGAGATAGCTTAGAAGGAAAGGAGCAGTCGATCAATACTACCAATTTCAATAATTATTGTCTATAATTTCAACCCTTTTGTTTTTTGGTAGTTAGAACACACACACACATGTAAGGAGAATTCACTTGCACATCTCATAGGCTAGTTTAGAGATAAGGATATGTGTAATGGACCTAACATCACAAGGTAGCAATTTCATGCACATTTGTGATTGGGGAGATTCTCTCCTTGTTAGGGTAACGAATAGGGTTTAGGTCATTAATAGTCTTGATCGAGTTGCCCACAAATGACCAAGGACATAAAATACGATAGTTTTTTTAATATGTTTTTTTTACATCATTGAGGCATTTGATTGGATGACATTTAATTTGTTTGATAAGATGAAGACATGAATGGAAAGTTGGAAATAAGAAGGTGGGAATCAAATCTGTGCATGTCCCACACCTATTCCACAATTCATATTGTTCCCACCAAAATAATATCTGCTATTTGTGCTCCACATTATTATCTCTAAGTTGCTTGCATTTTTAACATGAGAGCAATTTATGCCTAAACGGATCAAAATAAAAAATGGGGAAAATCCAACAAGTTGCAAGTTGGAAACCCAACCACATGAATCCAACATGATGAAAACCATAAAATGGGATTTGTTCTCTTTTTGTTTTAATTTTTTTGGCATCAAGGTTATCAATTGGATGGATTTTAATTTGTTAGATAACATGAATATATGAATGGAAAATTGGAAATAAGAAGCTGGGAATTAAATACCTACATGTCCCCACCTATTCCATGAATCAGATTGTATGAACCCTAAAGGATTTCGAGTGGATCACATTTAATTATTTAGATAAGACGGTGTGACATGAATAGAAAGTTGGAAATAAAAAGTTGGGAATTAAATACCTGCATGTCCCACACATATTCTGCAACTCAGATTATTCCTAGAAAAACAATATATGTCATTTGTGCTCCACATTATCATCTTTATCTCGCTTGCATTAATCACGTTAGTGTACTTTTCCCTTGAAGGGGTCAAGATAAGAAATAGGGAAAATCCAATATGTTATACATGTTTGACAAGAAAATTAAACCCTAACCACCGTAAACAAAACTTTAACATGAATTAATTCGTAAAACCCAATGACCAATGTAACTTTGTAAAGACAACACTAAGATCATTTAAGATTTTGTGTTGTCAATTACGCTTCCCTCATTACGTTATACAGGTTGTGAGGTTTGTGTTAAGTGTTTAGTGTTGAAAGTTTATGTTGAGTGTTTAGGTTTTATGATATAGTGTGTAGGTTTGTGTTTTTATAGTTTACGATGTCATATAAATTGTTATATTGTTATTCAATGTGAGAAATTAGTGTTTAAAAACCTAATGTCATGTTTACATTTATGGTTTGTGGAAAGGATTGAATGTATAGTTTTTAAATTTTGTATTTATGGTTTATTATTTATGATTTACCATTGTTACGTGTTTAGTGTTGAACATTCCTGTTTAGCTTTTATGAGTTGTGTATTCAATACATTGTTCTAAGCTTGATATGTCTCATGTTTAAAGATGCTTAAAATTTTGTACAAAATTATCTTCTTTCAATACCTTCATCGTCATGGTCGTCATCATTTTCATCATCACCATTATCACCAACATTGTTTTTATCATCATTGTCATTGTCCTCGTCATCATTATGTTCATTGTCATGGTCGTCATTTTTTTCTTCGTCATCATCATCCTTGTCATCATTTTCTTCGGCATCATAGTCATTGTTATCACCATCATCACTACCACCGATCATCATTGTCATCGTCATTATCGTTGTCATCATTAATATTAATCTTATTACTAATATTGATATTATTATTATAAATTATAAACAATTAAAAATGATTAGTTGGTGTTAAAGTGTCAAATATTGAATTCAATACGAAAAAGGTAACAAAAATAAGGGGAACAAAAAATGTTAGAGAAAAAATGAGTACATGTAATATCTAATTAAAAAGGTGTATTTTATGATAAAAAATATTTGGAGGAGGTATTTATAGTTGAAGGTTGAGAGGTGAGACTAGAAATATGGGCATTATTTAGTATCCTACGAATAAATGTGATGTACAATAAGTTAACTTAGTGAAATCCCCATTTCCCCAAGTGAATTGTATTTTCTTTAAGTTTTTAGATATTTCTTAACTAATTAAGCCAAGAAGAAGTAATCTATTTTACAAAAGTGAAATTACAATAAACTAAGTGAGCTTTTGAAATTCAAGTGTAGACAGACATACTTATCAAGTTCATTTCAGCATGCGTTCTCTTTTTTTTAATAACATCTTTATACTCCACACGTCATCAAAAGAGTACAAAACATTCTTGAAGCACTTCTCTAATTGCCATTAATTTTTAAAGAAAGGAATTATTGTTTATTTGCTAATGTTAAAGCTGATAAACAATTCTCTATTTATAAAAAATATGTGGTTATCGTGAATGTCTTGTTGTGGATTCAAGTTCAATCCAATAAAGTGGCGATTGAGGTGCGACATCTGCAAATGCTCCTTTATCACTGGGAAACACCTCTTGCAATGTTTCTTATGAACCGCCATCTCACTCTCATCGCTCCCCACCACATGGTAGTACTAGTGGGCACCCTAGAGGCGGTGGCCGCCGGAGTTGCTCTCAACGCCGCTCTTTCAGCCGAGCCCGTTAGTCCCCATGTAGCTAGCCTCCTAATTAAAGGAGCTTCTCCTCTCTTCTCGCCACCCAACTAGCGCACTAGGGCTCGCTGGCTGCCCTTCAGCCACACACTCAGGATGGATGGAGCCTCCCTCCTCCAAAAAAGTTTTCCAAGTTATATCTTGCCATCTCGTCCTCCTGAGCCCCTGTTGGAGATATTGAAGATGAAAGCCAACCCAGCTCTAGTTAGCATGATCAAGACCCACCCGTTACAGGCCATCAATTCATAGTGGCGGCTTAGTTTATCTACTTTTATGCTTTCTGATACTTTGTAATCAGATGTGTTCTTAGGATTTGTTGTTGCCTAGTTTAATTCATGGTTTTGGGACATGCTTCCATACCGCCTGATTTTTTATGAATTATCTTGTATCATTTTACTTGTTAATATAATATAAAATCTTATTCATTAAAATGTAAATCTTTATCACTTCTATTCACATTTATATTACTATATATTGTAATAGTTATTATCAAATCACAAAATAAAATCAAATAAACATAATGCTTTGATGTCACTTGTGATCTTGACTTTTAATGGAATTAAATAATTTTAGTATTTGTGGCAAAAATTTATTGTAATCACATTATCCTTGGCTTGTTTTAATTCAAATTCGTAGGAATTAACTAGCAATAACAGTATTAACGCGTTAAAGTTTTAAAATATTAGTTATTTCAAATTTATTATAATTTTTTATTAAATATTTATTATTATATTTAATAAAAATTATAAATATAATCTCAAACGTTAATAATAATTTTATTTTTATTATTACTACTATTATTATTATTTTAATTTTTTCAAAAAATATTGTTAATATTAGTATTATATTTATATTATAATATTGTTATTATCCTGCCGAAGGCTGTATATATGCGCTTTCCTTTTCTCAGCATGGGATATGGAAGAATGTCGGATTTTAAATGTTCCCTGTTCATCTCCCCTCAAATCCCTTCTGATGTTTTTTTTGGAAACGAGAAGCTACAAAATTTAGATTTTATTTCACGACTACCGGAAATATATAATTGTAACTGTTTACATTGTGTAGTAGTCCATTTTTCTTTTGTTTTCGCTTTGATAAAAAACTATCTCTACTGGATTCGTTCACTGATTAGACGCTGGATTGCTTTAGGTTCTATTTTTTTTGCTAAATAGTTGACTTGATCAGTGCTATCTTTAACTTCGTGTGGGACACCTTATGAGCGGGGTTATTGCACTGGTTTGCCGTTTGAACCGTTTGGACTCCTGACCACTCATTCCAGGTTTGGATCATGAGATTTTGAAGACGCGGAGTTTCTAAAAATTTAATTTTTTGAAGAAAAAATTATGCTTTTGGAAAACTCAAAACGAAAAGAACTTGGCGATGAGGATTTATTTTTAAAAAATTTATATGTTGTTTAATTCCACGTCCCTATGTCGTTTTCAAAATCTGGTAATTTTTTTGCAGTACTAAATCCCATTTCTCGTCCCTGAAATATATGGTAAAATAACATGTCTACAAATTATAATAATCATTAATAATTTAGCTCAAATATCGTCCAAATTCTTGATTTTTTCTACTAAGGTGAGACTGCACGTAGAAATTCTTCACTAAGATGCCCCTACTGTAAAGTGTGAAATTCCTGCAGCTCTTCCCAACCTAACATTTCCAATTGCATTGTTTGGACTCCCCTGTTCCAGCGTACCTACTTAATGGGGTTTTTGACGGTCTGGCAGGCATCTTTTCCCTGTCAAAATTATTCCTCAGCATTCAGTGGTCACGTGGCTTCTTTTGGTTGGTTAGTGGACGACGGGCAAATGTTTTAACTTATCACTTTTTACTTTTTTGGCAAAAAGGCATATTTGGTCCCGTAGCTCCGCTCAATTCTAATTGGTTTTTTTGGTACTTACGTGGCTTCTTCTAATTGGATGGGGTGTGGCAGGTTTGTTTTTTGAACTTGTTCTTTTTGGCTACTTTGGCAAAAAATTTGAACCCGCCCCACGACCCTGCCAGGATTTGATTAAAGAAAAATTTAAGTGGCAGGGAAAAAGTCTTACTTTGACCCCGCAGAAGGACACATGGAAAAGTTAAAAGCAGAGATGCGGGCCTTCGGAAGTAGGTTGGAATTTTTTCCCTTTTGGAAAAATGGAGTAAAGATTCTAAAATGGAAGTGTGCCCCCGCCAAATCATTTTGAAGCCTTATAAGGTTCTTGAAGTTGTGCCATAATGACACGTGGAGGTCTCTACTGGGTCTTCTTTCCTTCAACTTTTCAGTAACTTCCTAAAGACCCTGAGACACGTGGTGAGCCCGTGCTCATTTAGGGTCTCTACTTTTGGGGACCATCTCAAGATGTGCCGTTGAGATGCGTGGCGGTTTGAAAAGTCAAGAGGTGGGGAGGTGGGCCATCTAGGGAAACTTGGATTTTTTGCCCCTTGTTACTCAAAAGACTGAAATCATCAAAATGACCCGCGAGCCCGACAGAGAATAGTCAAAATTTTTCTCCAGTCAACGGCAGAGATGCAAACTCTCAGGGGAAATTTAGAAAATTTTCCTTTTGGGAGAAAGGAGTTAAAAGTGTAAAAGGAAGTGTGGTTCCGTTGGGAGCCACATCAGAAACTAGAAGTGGAAGGGCGAAGTTGCGGGGAAAACTTGGAAAATTTTCCCTTTTCCAAAAAAGAGGTGAAATAGAATAATTTAGCCACGGTTCCTTTGGGACCCACAATGGGACACGTGTCAGGCCCATTTTTCAAAGGCGGAGGGGCAGAGTAAATTGAGAAATTTTGTATTTTTTCCAAAAGGTGTGAAAGGTAAAAAGGAACCCCTGGGCCCATCTTGACTTGGATCTCCCACGTGGATGGTCCAAATTCAAAAGAGAGATCAACGAAAGTTGTGCATCTGTATCTGATTTTCTGCCATTTCTACTCCAAACCTCACAGGGATGCGAATTTTTACGGTTTTTTTATCATTTCTTGGAGTCTCCTGAACGTAAAATGAAGAGGAACATTAATTTGGTATCTTGGTTAGGTGGGAAAAATATGAAGACATCTTTTGCCATCAAGACGTGATTTGACCATTGGCTTCGATCTGATTTTTCAGTTTTTCTTACCTCGGCATGCAAAGAACCAGATTTGACAGATTAGAGGAGGAGGTAGTTGGCGTGTGAGATGAAGAACAACTTACCAGGTGAAGAATTGAATGCTGGAAATATTTGGAAAGATTTTCCCTTTACACACCTAACAACTTTTTCACAAATGTGATTCTGGGAGTCTCAACACGCAATGGTGCTTTGAGTGTCCTTGGTTTTGGGGGAAAATTCTGTTGTAAATGAAGTATTATAAATTGCATGAATTTTTCGTGCAAATGGTTGGAGTGTTAGAGGTCGGACTAATTTTTCTAAGAGAAAAGCTTGATAGAATCCATCCTTCTGAGAAATCCTCTGAAGAAAGTTGTTTGTCTCCTTTGTGTTAAATTTCATCATAACAAGGTGGTTGCGAGTGTATAGCCATTGACAAGCTCTGAGATTATTCTAGAAACTTTCCCTTGCTGATAAATTTAATCAAACTTGAGTTAATCTGCGTTATTTTTGGACAAAATTTGTGTTTGCTTCATTCTTGAATGTCTGCAAGTAGTTTTGTTGTTCCCATTGCAATCTTACATTGAAATCTTTGTGAATCACACAAGATCTTATCCTTGTCATAGTTTGGTGGCATTTGAAATTTCATTTATCAAAAGAGATTTCATTTGATAGTGAAATAAACAAATTTAAAATCACTATGACTCCTAGCATGACTATAATATTGTTTGTTAGCCTTCGAGGGTATCTTAGGCATGGTGAAACAGAGGTTGATAATGTTTAGTTAAGTTTTCCAATTTGAGCCTTCATTTTGGATCCTTGAACTTTGTGTGAAAAGTGTTGATCTGGGCCTCCATTGAAGCACATATCCTAGTTAAAGGAACATCATAGCTATGTTGAAGTATTCTGTTCAAGCTCTCCATTAGTGTAAAATTTCTCAAAAATATGGTGAATCAAGTTCATTTCTGCCTCACCTCCCACTAAAACTTCATTTAAAAATAACCAATCATACCCATACTACCCCTGTTTGTCATATGTGTATACAAATGCATAATTTTTACTGCTAAAACATATAGAAACAATTAAGTTTTCATTATCTTTAGTGGCCTGAACCTTGCTTAGAAAATATCTCCATTATCTAGAGTGACAACTCGTGAGAGTTGAGTTTTGTTGCATTGATCATATTTTCTTCAAGGTCTTCTTAATAATTTCTGGATCTCTAACAGTAGCAGAGTATGAGAGTAGATTTCTGGATCTACTCTAGTATGTTGATTACATGCATGATGAGCAGGTGCGGATCCACAGGTTCATCCAGGGCTTGAATCTAAACATTGGAGGTGCAATACAGATCCATTGTCCATAGACATTAGCTGAGGCTATTGAGAAGGCCTATATAGCAAAGGAGACTCGGGGAAAGACCCAACAGGGTAGAGACTGAGTCCGGAGCCACATACAGCAGATGCATGACAACAGATCGAGGGGATCAGTACTTCTTCCTCATGATGGATAGGGTTCAACACAGTCATCTTTTAGACCATAGCAGTAGCAGCACCAACAATAGTCCCGCCCAAATTAAAGACCTCCACAGAGGTTTGATGCACAGAGAGCTTGGAGTATGGGGCCTCCTCCTAGGGGTCCCATCAGGACACAGGGTGCCTAGAGAGCTCACTCAGCAGGAGCTCACCAGTAGAGACCTCAATAGACCGTAGTCGAATCATTAGAATCCACTCCACAGACCTCCAGAGTACTGGCCGGACCTACTACTCAGGGGAGAGGATCAGGTGGTTGTTTTGGGTGTGGTGTTACTGGACATTTTTTGAGAGACTGCCCACAGAACCCTAATAACAAGGGTAAGGCAAAAATCTCAGAGCCTACTGTTGGTGATATGGGGTGCAGACATAGGATGTACGCAATGGTTGAGAACCACTAGGCAAAGCATTAGAGTACAATTAACATTGGTGGTATTCCTACCTCCATTTTGTTTGATTCTAGTTCTTCTGAATTTTTTATTGCACCATCTTTAGTAGAGTGATGCAGGTTGGTGGCTGTTAGGTAGGGTCATAGTTGGGATGTTGAGATAGCTTCTGGAGGCAAGATCTCTGTAGACTCCTTAGTTAAGGAGTGTGTGGTGGATTTGGGACCTTTTACCACTACCTTGGATCTTTGTATCCTTCCGTTGGGCTTCTATGGAGTCATCTTGGGCATGGACTGGTTATCTGCACACATGGACAGAGTGGACTTTTACCACAAGATCATGTCCTATACAAATGATCTAGGAGTTGAGGTAGTGATAGTGGGGGTCAGGAGACCCGTTTCTATTTGCACCATCTCCACTATGCACCTTAAGCAGTGTGTGCGACGGGGTTTTCAAATGTTTATTGTCATGATTAGTAACAAATCAGAGGATGGGTCTAATGGGCCATCGCTAGATGACCATCCCATTTGATAGAGTTTGCAGATGTCTTTCCAGGGGACTTCCAGGGTTACCACCCCCACGTGAGATTAATTTTCATATAGATTTGGCTACGGGAGTGGAGCCTATCTCATGAGCACCATATCAGATGACTACCCCTAAGCTCTGAGAGATCAAGTTACAGCTTTAGGGCCTTCTGGAGAAGGGCTTAATTCATCCTAGCGTATCCCCTTGGGGTGCACCAGTGATCTTTGTAAATAAGAAGGATGGATCCTTGTGGTTGTGTATTGATTACCGCTAGTTGAACAAAGTAACGGTCAAGAATCGTTATCCCCTTTTGCGCATTGATGATTTGTTTGATCAGATGAATGGAGCCACAACTTTCTCTAAGATAGACCTTAAGTTAGGCTACCATCAGCTGAGGATTTCGGAGACGGACATTCATAAAACCACCTTTTGTATGAGATATGGCCACTATGAGTTCAAAATGGAACCTTTTAGGTTGACGAATGCCCCTGCAATGTTTATGAGTTTGATGAATGGGGTGTTCAGAAATTTCTTAGATCTCTTCGTGCTCATCTTCATTGATGACATTCTGATTTACTCACATATGTGTGAGGATCATGAGGGACACCTTCACCAGGTTCTTCAGTGTCTTCAGGAGCAGCAGATGTACAAGAACTTAGAGAAGTGTGCTTTCTTTCAAACAAAGGTGTAATATTTGGGTCATATCATTTCTAGGGAAGGTATCACAGTCGATCCTTCCAAGATTAGAGCTATTATGGATTGGCCGGTACCCACTACTATGACAGAGGTGCGCAAATTCATGGGATTAGCAGGTTATTACAGGAGATTTGTTTAAGACTTCTCTCGAATTGTGCACCCCATCAATTGTCTTTAGCGGAAATGGAAGAAGTTTGTTTGGTCAGACAGGTGCGAGCAGGCCTTTAGGACACTAAAGGAATGCCTCACTACAACACCTATTCTTGTAGTGCTAGATCCACAGGGTGAGTTTTTTGTATGCACGGATGCTTCTTTGGCAGGACTTGGAGGTGTGTTGATGTAGGAGGGAAGAGTAGTGTCTTTAATTTTTCACAAACTCAAGGATTATGAGCTTGATTATCTAACTCAGGATCTTGAGCTTGCGGCAGTTGTGCATGCTTTGGTTCGATGGAGGCAATTTTTTCTTGGTCATATATTCACACTCAGAACAGATCACTTGAGCCTTCGCCACCTCTTCACGCAGCCCAATCTCAACGCTCGTCAGCGGCGTTAGATGGAGTTGCTCTGTGAGTATGATATGGAGATAGAACATGTGAAGGGGAAGGAGAATGTGGTAGAAGATTCTCTTAGCAAACAGAGACATGTGATTATGGCCACTTCAGTGGGCACAAATTTGTCGAGCAAGATTCTTCAACAACTTCCTCTTGACAACTTCTACATTGCAGTTTGATGAGAGATCAGGTCCTAGAGACCCCTTGAAGAGAATTTTGATTGTTTCTGACTAGAGATAGATGGCTTTCTCAAGCACAAAGGTCATATTTATGTTCCCAGAGATGGAGGTTTGAGGTAGAACATATTGATAGAGGAACATCGTGCACCCTATTCAACCCATACGGGGGTGAAGAAGATGCACGCTACTTTGAGACAGTTGTATCACTGAAGAGGACTTCACAGAGACGTGGCTCAGATTGTGTCACGTTGTTTAGAGTGCCAGAAAGTGAAGCTCAAGCATCAACATCTAGATGCCCTTCTATTTCCTCATGCTATACCGGGGTGGAAATGGGACATCATTTCCATGGAATTCATTGTTGGGATACCGATGTCGAGATATCACCACGATGCCATCATGGTCAAAGTTGATAAATTGACAAAAGTGGCTCACTTTTCTCCGGTAAAGACCACTTATACAGCTAGTGTAGTGGCACGGGTATATCTTGATGAGATTGTCAGGTTGCACAGGATTTTTTCAGAAGATCATTAGTGACCGCGATCCTTTGTACACTTTCCTTTTTTGGACTACTATACAGTATGCCCTCGGGATGAGAATCAAATTCAGCACAACATATCACCCTGAGATAGATGGACAGACTAAGCTGGTGAATCAAATTTTAGAGGATATGCTCAGGATGTATGTGATGGATAAGCAATCTAGATGGAAGGAGTACCTATACTTGGTGGAGTTTGCGTATAATAATAGTTTTCAGAGTTCTATAGGCATGGCTCCTTTTCAAGATTTGTATTGTAGAGAGTATAAGACACCTCTTAGTTGGGAAAGGTTAGAGGACAGGGTTTCTCTTGGACCAACTTTGTTGCAGGACATGGAGAAGAAAGTGGTTTTGATCAGGCAGAGACTACAGGAGGCATATGATAGGTAGAAGAAGTACGCAATCAACATAGGACTGATTGTAGTTTTGATGTGGGCATGAAGGTGTTCCTTCATGTCAGGCCACATAAGAGCCCTATCCATTATGGAAAATTTTCTAAGTTAGCTCTTAGATTCGTTGGTCCTTTTGAGATCTTGGAACATATTCGCCCTTTTGCCTACCATATAGCGTTGCCACCTAGCTTGTCTCGCGTACATGATGTGTTTCATGTTTTAGTTCTTAGGAGATATGTTGCATATCCTTCTCGTGTGCTAGATTGGACTTCATTGCAGGCGTAGCATCAGGGGTAGGTAATGGTGGAGCCCATTTGTATTATAGATCACAGGACCTTGGGCCTTTGAGATAGAGAGATTGACCAAGTCTGGGTACAGTGGGATAGATATGATGAGACTGCGGCTACATGGGAGGATGCTACTTTACTACGAGTTTAGTTTCCACATTTGTTCCAGTGACTTCCAGGAGGAAGTCGAGTCTAAGGGGAGGGGGATGTAGTGCCCACTTCCCTTTGACACCCTTTGATACTGTTTATGATACTGCTGATTATATTATGGACATGATTATGGACTTTATTATAGTGTGATGTTAGATGTTAGATCATGGATTATTGTTGACCTTGATTCAGTTATGATACATGATGATTATTAGAGACATTTTGGTTGGTGTTGATATACTGATTGACATGGTTATATTATGGATGTTGTTCGAACATGTGATATTCAGATATTGTGAGTAGACCTAGAAATGGAAAATTATTTGATGATGATATAGTTGCTGAGTAAAATTGCAAATGATCTTGTTGGTTGGCTAGATGTTGTTGTGATTGATATATCTAGAAGATTTTAGAATTTTATTTATATTATTATGGATGTTCTGATATGGCCATAAGGCCGAAGGAGGTATTTGCGTTTTGCAGGTTAAAATATCACAACAAACATTGAGGGGATTAGAGACCAACTGCATTGGAATTCTAGATGAATTCAACAAGGTCACCATGGCAACTTGTATTGTTTGTGTGTAGTTGTTTTTTTAGGGATTCCCATGGGGGGGTCACCTTTAAATGTGACCAAGAGGCTATGTATATTTATTTATTTGGTTATTTATTTTATGTTTTCATATGTTTTATGTGGTGCACTTACCCCCTTTCAATATTTAATTAATGTGGTGTTAATATTGTGAGTAATCATGTTGTTAAGTTAATTAATTAAAAGATATCATGAGAATGTAATTAATATTGTTGTTGGTTATGATTTAAAGTGTTGTAAGAATGTGTAAGTAATATGTAAGTGATGTGTAAGTTTAACTTTTGAGTGTGAAACAATCCACCTTCTTGGAAATTTGATATTGTCCTTGGAGGTTGTTTTTGGAGGCTTGTGGGACAAGTTAAAGTTGTCCCATACCTCTTCAATTTACTTACCAACCATACCTATGGTTTGGGGGTTAAAATTAGACTTTTATAATGCTTTTTGAGAGGAGAAATTGTAAGTTTTAATTGCACTTTTCTTACATGGTTTAATTTCAGTCCTTTGAGGTGTGGGTTGGATTTGAGTATGTAAGTAAATTGTCATATTATTCACCCACCTATTTATTATGCATCGGAGAATGAAGTTGACTTTTGGAGCTAAGGTTGAGGATGTGTGATGTGGCATCCTACATGGATCCACCTCATCCTTTTCTCTTCCCTCTTCTATAAAATTTGAATTTACTTTCCTTGTTTGGGGTTGCTTCACTTTTGGGAAACTACTTTTGGGGTGAATTTTTTTGCTGTTCTAGAGCTCTTTCTTTGGAGAATTTATTGGGAGATTGTTGCATGCTTGTGCTTGGTTGATTTGGGTTGCTTGCATTGGGATAAAACTTGTTGTTTTGGAACTCGGAACAACTCCATCATGGAAAGGTAGGAGCTTGGCTCTTGTAATGTTTCTTTTCTATTTATGAAATTATTTTATTGTGAATGTTCTAGCATGTTTATGGGATATTGGGTAGATGACCTAAGTATGGTATAGGAGAAGACTACAGGGTTCATTTTGTGGGAGGCATAAGTGTCTTGGGGAGGTATAAGTGAGGGAGTTGAGATTTGGGTTCTACCCTACAAAGAAATAACTTGCATTTCCTTACTAATTATGGGGTGCCATAAGAGGTTGGGGAGGCATAAGGAAATGTGAGGAATAAGGGGTACTTGGGGGAGGCATAAGGGCATGTCAAGGCTTTGATATACTATATTTTGGTAGTTTGAAATCAGGTGGTGATACTCATTTCCCCTTTAGGAGGAATAAGTAGAATCCCCCATAGTTTCTTGCTCCTTTGTCTTGCATGATGAAACCTGAGTTTTGTTTGCTATGTTTTAATGTGGTTACAAACTACATTCTGTTTTGGACTGTGTTTTAAATGTGAAATTCGCATGTGTGTTTGTGGAATCCTATCGTTGCCATGAGTTGAAACGCATCTTTCATTGCATTGTGGTTAGGGCTCGGGGGCCAATGAGGAAGGATGGCTTGTCCTTGTCATTAGATGTCTTGGTTGGGTGGAGAGCGTTGCTTTTCCCTTGCTCTTGTTGTGATCAGAATTAGAAGAATGATAAAACTACATGTTGTTCTGGAGTAAAGGAGAAAGAAAAAAAAGAAAACAGTTTGACAGTCCCTTGTTGAAAAGAAATATTATTGAAACCTTTCCCACTTGAAGTGGATGAACTCGTATATGTTTTGTAATGGAAATATGTTGTATTGAATATGAAATTTGTAAGTTTGAAATGTAAAGGAGAGATATACCCTTTTTTTGTTTAAAAAATAAGGGATATACATTTTGTATATTGTATTGTGAAAATCAACAGAAAAGAGAAGTTGTAAAAGAAGGAAATCTTGTCTTTTGAATAAAAGTTGCATTCTTTTCCATGATTGGAACTACTGTTGTTTAAAATTTGAGTTTGAAATGTATTTGAAATATCTGTTTGGAAGGAAGAAATGCGTGTGAGGTAAATACAAAACTCTGTCTTTTGAAAAGTGTAAAAATGGAAATTAGAATTGCATTTTGGTTTTGAATAGTTTGATTTGAATCAAATAAATGTAGTAGATTAAAATTGGAATGAATTCAAATACTTGGAAAATGAAAATGGCAAATAGATCCTGTGTAAGTGCACCAATGTGAGGAGCAAAAAGGGGGTCTTAAGTGGACGCATTTTTATGAAAAAAAACTTCAACTTGTACGAGTTTTTCGAAATAGTTACACTCAAAATTGGAAGATGTTGTTGAAATATGAATCGTAGCATTTTAAGTCTAGTTTCTAAGCTACTAAATTTTATTGAAAATGGATAAGTTTAAGTGGGTCAAACAACTAAAATACAAACAGATGCTCCTGTTGTTAAAAAACATAATAGAGTGACTTTCGTGCCCCCACCATTTTTTGAGCACCATTTTATATTTTTGAAAACCCTTTGGTAGAAAGTGCTAGGAGTATCTAGTTTGGGCTCCATTTTTAAAAGATTTTTTTAGTGAATATTTTTTTATTTATGATTTTTCTAGTACAAAAATTTTACGTTTTGAAAAATAACAGAACTTCGACCATGCCCCCCATAACTACCTCAAAAAATATCAAAAATTATATATATATTTTTAATATGTATAGAATTATGCCTAGTTTGGACTAGTATAATTTTTTTAAATTTTTGATCACCCAAAAATAAGATACACCATGAAAGATATACATATTTACACTTCAAAAAATAGCTATAAAAAGGCATAGTTGGAAAATAAATAATATGAATACCTTATATTAGTCAGAAAATTTGAAACATTATATTTTAAGAAAGAAGAGACTCTACTCTACGTCGTGGTATTATTATTTTTAAATGGATCGATTGTTTTATTTTGATTTATCATAGAGGAAGTGTCATTTTTACATTTTCTTGTAAAAAATTGTTGTTTGTTGTGTTTGTGCAGGTCCATGCCTCAGGCTTGGGGATCCAAACCGGAACCTATGCCTTGAAGCATGGCTTGGGAAAAGAGAAAACAAAAAATGTGTACGTGTTATGTTACATGTACGTGTTTTTCTTTGTTTTATATTTTTTGGCCCCCAACTTCCCTTTCATCTCTTTCACGAGAATTCTGCAAACATTATGTTTTGTCTGTAATATTCTCTACATTCTTGCACGATTTTTTAGTATTTCATTTTGTCCCGTACCCCACTAGTTGGTTTTTTCTAATCATGGGCGATAAACGTCGAGCTAAGGACAAGAGGAAAGTCAAGAATAAGACACCAGATTAATTGGAAGAGAAGAGAATAATTAAATTGAAGAGAATGCAAAAGCTTCGAGTAGGCTAAGGTACATCCGCTATATCAAATGTAGCTAATGTATTAGAAAATTGGGATGAAATACATGATAAAAATGTAGAGAATAATGATTTTGCAATTAATAATGATATTGAATTGAATGATAATGTTGGTATGGATTAAAAAATTGATATGAATCCAATTGTTGAACTCTTACTTGAGAATCCAAATGTTAACCCCGAAATTTGTATGAAAACACTAAATGAAGAAAGTAACATTGTAAATGAATCTTCACCTCTAAGAACACATCCTTCCATTTCACGAAGAAAACCAATTCACTTAATTGAAATAGATGAAAACATTATAAAACCAATGCCTAAAAAAATGTCTGAAAGAAATGCGAGAAGAAAAACTAGTGGAATTTGGGATAATTACTTTGAGAATTTAAATGACACACAAAGATGTCAATTATTTGTTTCATTGATGAAGTTAATTAAGATGATACCTATAATGTAGACCCTGGGGTTAAGAACATCTAATGTCGTTGATTAAAATGCGTTAATTGTTGAAAACATACATAAAACATACCAAGCTGTAGGTGGTAAAAGATGCACCAAAGATAATAATGTTACACGACGTGCACTAACTAACTATATAGTAAGTGATAAAATAGTTAATAAATGCTTGATTAGAAAAATAAGCAGTGCTTTGAAGATAAATAGAAAAACACTAATGAAAGCAATAGAGAGACATAAACATCTTGAGTCAGTTAATAACACTGACTATTGGGATTTCTCTAGCAGACTTCCATGAAAAGACAAGAATACATCTAATATTCTAAAATAATTAATTGTAAAATTTTGGAATGAAAACACAAGGGTGTCACCGAATAGAAGAGATATAGTAAAAGGAAGAATAGGTAATCTCGTCACACGGCATGAAGCCGATTGATAGTAAAACGTTTATCCAGATATGAATCAAATAATAAAGGTGGTGGCATAACTAATTACTGGGTATGATTAATAGAAAATCCAAAAATTAGAAATTTCTGACATATTCTTTCAAAATGAACAATCTGCAGAAATGGGTAACAGTCATATGACTCATGTACCACTTGTTGCAGGCTTCCGCTCCTTGAGGGAGCCTTGGTCAATGCATTATGCATGTTTAAAAAGTTAAATGCGTAATGTTATCTACATATTGACATCTATAATTAGAGCAGGAGGCGAGGCGGGCATGGCTGCAGGCTGTCGTATAAAGGCTTTCATTTTACCAGTGGAGTTTATCCTGCCCATTCCTATGTCCCAAAGAGGAATTCTGGACCATTTATGTTATCACCAAGCATGTAATCAATCACAAAATGCAATGTTAAATGGTGGCTCAGGCCAGATGGAACAAGTGTTGGTAGATGCGGGCTGAGGTGAGTACATCGCCTGGACTAGGAATCAAGAATCGGAATTCATTTCACCAACCATATAAATCGGTGGCAAAATCTAATTCAACCGATGGAAACTGATTCTAAAAGGTGCGACGACTTGATTGGGAAATCCGTCAGCTGTATCAGAATATTAAGAGCTATCTACTTCAGAGTCTGAATGTTCATGTCTGAGTATGCAAGGCACACTCATAGACGCTCGATGGTTCGATGAACAATCTAGGTTAAGCAAGAACACATTCCTAATTGATACTATTGTTTCGATGTAGTTGACTGGGCCTCGAGGCCACTACGCTTTGCTAGCCACAAATGGAGGTTTAGTCTCAATATCCTCGCTCAGTTCAAGCCTTTCCATTATAGTGCATATAATGTTGATGGAAGGTCTGCGTGAAAGGATCTAAGCAATCTCGCTACAATATCCCCTGACCAGAGTCACTCATTTCTATATCAGTGTTGATCTGAGGATGATGCTACTGAATGTGATCCAAGAGTGTTAATAGGTGTTTTATGTGACCATCAATGAGTATAAACCATGCTCATTTGTTTTCGTGAAAATTATATTTGGTCGGACTATTTTAGCATATCACAAATCAAGAATGCACAGATGTAGTTATTGGCTAAGCAGGATTCACAGATGAAACATGTTGTTACAATTGTTTCTTGAGTTTTCCTCGTGGATTAAATTTCATGGAAATGTAGATTTTCATGATTTTTCAATAACATGTGTTATAATTAGCAATTCCAAGAGAAGAGTTGGTAATTCAAGTAATGGTGCTCAGTTTACATATGCTAAGAAGCATTGTTTATAATGGTAAATGTCCAAAGAAATATGGCCCATGAATCTCAAGATAGGAATCAATGGATAAGTTGAACTCATTTTCTAATTTGATACAGCAGGGACAACAATTTTTTTTAGCATAATCAATATTTTTATGACAGTTGCCTTTAGAATCAAGTGATATGCACCCATTCCGTAGATCAGATATAAATGCTTCGACTATTGATAATAGGTGCAAGACATATTAGAATGATATATCTTGTAGGTTAGAATGTACCCACTCGAATGAAAGTCTTGAGTCACAGATAGTGGGTGGATTATTGGACTTTTAGACCTCTAACTTCCACTTGACATACATTAAGCTTCCACGATGCATTATAACTTATAGGGTCTTCAGATTGTTATTAATGTTTACATTACCTAGATTTTGACCAAGTCTTTGGAAATTTAGTTTACATTACAATTTGTGTTTTTTTACATACTTTTAGTCTTTTTGTAAATGTGGTGTCTGTTAGGAGTCATTTATAAATTATTAAATGGTCAACTCTTAATGTATTTATAAATTGACTAAACATATTTACTTTGTGATACATAGGGCACGTTTTTGATGTTATTGCAATGGAATTTAATGAAGAGGGAACAAACTAATTCTTATCTCATTGTGTAGCTCGGGGAAAAAAATGACTTCCACAGTCATTGATGGTGAAGACCTTGAGTATCCCACTGGATCAGTGGTAGTCACTGGAACTTGGCTTCGATGATATCCTATCAAAAAATCAAACATTTGGTTGTTTGAAGACTATGAAGTACATTGGAAGATACTTCACTATTCACATTTGGTCCTTGCAACAAATATTAAATTGATCAAATATCGAGGTCGACCATCAAACAAAAATCTATGGAAGATTCGTGAATCAGATCATGAAGCAATTCTTGCTACTATCAAAAATAGAGTTGATCCTTGCGGTTCATTGGATTGAATTTGCAAAGGTATGTTCTTCATGAATTTAATTTAAATATTTACTTAAATAAATTTGTTTAAATTTTGTATGATTTAAAATTCTATTTAATTGCTTACTAACATGTTTATTTAGGTTAGTGATGCCAAAAAATATTCCACCTTCATGTGGTTGTCACTATCAGTAGAGAATTTATTATTCTCGAAGCCAAGTGAAGCTAAGAAAAATTAAATATTAGAAAGGAAAAACAAACAAAAATTCTCATTTCACCACCTATATTGTAAAAATATCTTGTTAAAATTCTCATTTCACCACCTATATTGTATGAACCACCTATATTATTCAGGTGATTGGCAATGGACAACCTTACACTGAATCATTCTAAATGGAGACAGAGAAAACTGCAAGAGGCTTTCGTAACCCAGATGAGGTAGCCCAAAAGCACGGGGAGCGTAGGGAACCAAAACAAAGCCTACTAGCATTCACCAGGACACCTCGATGTGTTGGTGTAGTTGGTTTGGTCCCACGAGATTCCGTTTGCAAACTACAACCTCTGGCAGCCCTACACTGACTCAGACTGCACTATTTCACACATTTACAAACAATTGGACAGAGAGAGAACCAGATGGAGACGGAGAAAACCATGAGAGAATTTTGTAGAGGACCCTAACATGGAGCTCTTATAATTGACAAGATGTTTCTAGGTGCCATGGAGTCTGATAAATCACATGTCAAAGATATGGTGTGTTTGGGCCTCAGGGCTCTTAAGTGACTACGCCCGGACGGGGTATCCTGAAAGCACAGGGAGCATTGGGAACCAAAACGAGGCCTCAAATAGTGTTCACCATGCCACCATGACATGTTGGCATAGTTGGTTTTGTCCCACAAACTTTTGTTTGCAAAATACAGCCTCTGACAGCCCTACACTGACTCAAACTACATTATTTCACGCGTTTACAAATAATAGGGCACCAAGAGAACCAGATGGAGACGGAGAAAACTGCAAGAGGATTACATAGAGGGCCCCAACATGGATCTCTCAGATCTAACGAGATATCTCTAGGTGCCATCGAGTCCAAGAAATCACGTGTCGAAGATATGGCATGTTTAGGCCTCAAGGATCTTAAGTGACTATGCCCGGATGGGGTAGCCCAAAAGTACGGGGAGCATAAGGAACCAAAATTAATCCTCCAATAGTATTCACCATGCCACCCTCATGTGTTGGCATAGTTGTTTTGGTCCCACGAGCTTCCGTTTGCGAAATACAACCTCTGGCAGCCTTACATTGACTCAGACTACACTATTTCATGCGTTTACAAACAATAAGACATCGAGAGAACCGGATGGAGACGGAGAAATACATGAGAGGATTTTGTATAGGGCATTGACATGGATCTCTTGGATTCGATGAGATGTCTCTAGGTGTCACGGAGTCTGATAAATCACCTATCAAAGATATGGCGTGTTTGGGCCTCAAGGCTCTCAAGCGACTACACTGACTTAGATGCTATATTTTGCAAATGGAAGTTCTTGGGACCAAACCAACTATGCCAACACATTGGGGTGGCCTATTGAATGCTAGTGGAGGCTTCATTTTGGTTCCCTATGCTCTCTGTGCTTTTGAGCTACCTCGTTTGGGTGTAGTCACTTAAGAGCCCTGAGGCCCAAACACGCCATATCTTCAACATGTGACTTCTTAGACTCCGTGGCACCTAGAGATGTCTAGTCAGATCCGTGAGCTCCATTTCAGGGGCCTCTATGAAATTATCTTGTGATTTTCTTTGTCTCCATCCAGTTCTCTCGTTGTCCTATTGTTTGTAAACATGCGAAATAGTGCAGTCTGAATCAGTGTAGGGCTGCCAGAGGCTGTAGTTTACAAACGGAAGCTCGTGGGACTGAACCAACTATGCCAACATGTTGGGGTGTCCTGGTGAATGCTATTGGAGGATTTTTTTGGTTTCCTATGCTTTATGTGCTTTCAGGCTACCCCGTTCGGGCGTAGTCGCTTAAGAGCCCTGAGGCCCAAACACGTCATATCTTAGACATGTGATTTCTCAGACTCCGTGGCACCTAGAGACATCTCATTAGATCTGAGAGCTCTATGTCAGGGCCCTCTACAAAATTATCTTGGGGTTTTCTCTGTCTCCATCAGATTCTCTTGTTGTCCTATTGTTTGTAAACATGCAAAATAGTGCAGTTTGAGTCAGTGTAGGGCTGCCAGAGGTTGTAGTTTGCAAACGGAAGCTCATGGGACCAAACCAACTATGCCAACATGTCGGGGTGGCCTAGTGAAAGCTAGTGGAGGCTTTTTTTGGCTCCCTACACTCCCTGTGCTTTTGGGCTAACCCATCCAGGCGTAGTCACTTAAGATCCCTGAGCCCCAAACATGTCGTATCTTCAACATGTGATTTCTCAGAATTCGTGTCACCTAGAGATGTCTCTTCAAATCTAAGAGATTCATGTCAGGGCCCTCTACAAAATCCTCTTGTAGTTTTCTCCATCTCCATCCGGTTCTCTTGTTGTCCTATTGTTTGTAAACACACGAAATAGTGCAGTCTGAGTCAGTATAGGGCTACCCCGTTCGGGCATAGTCGCTTAAGATCCCTGAATGACTAGATTAGCTTAAGAATTAATTTGATAGGGGTATGTCTAAGAACACACGGGAGTTATCAATCACCTAGTAAATCTTTCTTGTTTAGTTCTGGATGGGAGTCAGCTGGCCTACGGCTTAGTGACCTTTCATTCATTGATAATTTATGTTATGATAAACCCATGGATGCTTTCAAAAGCACCTTAAAAAGGATAGGGGTAGTCATCAAGCCTAGTGAAGGGTGTGATGTGATTTCCAAATAACTTGAAATGCTTATAGATTTAAAGGTAATAACACGAATTGGATAGGATTAGACAATCAAGAATCATTGAGTGTCTGAATCAGAATGTCATTGCATCTGGAGACATTCTCAAGCATTGGAGTAATGTATATGGAGAGACATTCTCAAAATATCAACAGATGAAAGGCATCAAATTGTGACAACTTTTGGGTGTTTTAACAGGGGAGAAGACTATGAAGCATAGAAGAATGTAGTAAGTGCATGATAAGATAGGAACCAATACAAAGAGACTATGAGCAAGAAGAAGTGCAAGCAAGGTAAATACACATATACACATTGATAAATTGAATGAATAATTACTCAGATTAGGTAACTCTTTATATACATACATTATATAAATATTGATTTCCAAATTTTGATGCATATTATACATTGAAAATGCTAGTACATGTACATCACCAATAAATGAAAAAATAATCCATACTGTCTTAAATATTGTTAAGTGCACATCATATTAGATTCATGTGAAAATAATCTCAGAAATGTAAGGTCTCATACAAAATTATCAAGTTCCAAATAGTATTTTAATGTGCATAATAAATACAAAAATTCCCAAATAGGTCATATACCATCAAGTTCAAATGCCATATAGGTGTACATACAATTCCATGCACATAGGCATACAAAAACAATGTCATGTAAGACATAAATGTTTCCTACTCATCAAAATCTATCCCTCTCTTGGCCTTGCTCGAAGAAGGCCCTCCCTTAGATGAAGATGGAGATCCATGAGATGACTTTGGATCATTTGAGCCCATGCTTCGAGTCCTCTTCCGCTGAATACTCACCTGTAGATGAGCCTGTAAATGCAAACAATGTTTTTTTTGTCAAAACTTAATTTATATATGTTTTCAACATGTATTTAAGACCATGCTAGAATGAAAGTATTTACATAAATACACAAACTTACCGCAAGTTGTCGATCATGCCGAATTTGTATCTCATGCTCAGATGAGTCATTGGGATCTCCTGCAGTACGAATGGGGGTACGAAGATGACGAGATGGAGGAGTCCGTGCCCTCGAAGTCAAAATGGAGGGGGTTGAAGTTCCCTACATACACATAAGATCAGAAAATCTAACATCAGAATTAGCGAAAATAGAGCTAAGTACATGTATCTACATAATGACAATATTTTAACTAATTTTATCAATATAGAACTATTGTTTTTACCTTGCCACGCCTGAGAATCAAATGAACAGGGTTGCTACTTGTTGCAGGTAACTCCTACATATACACAATGAAGGACATTATTAACATAATTTAATAATTCTACAATGAAATACATTACTAACATGTAATTTAACATAATATGAATTACACGAGAAATTTAACAAAATTTTCGTGTTGTTTGAATACCTCAGTGAATTGCCGCGTAGATGAAATTGCATCAGCAACACCTTTATCTACTTGTCACATAGATGGTGGGGTGTCTAGTGAAGTCAACATCTTTATCAAACATGTATATCACATGAGTTAGATGGACATATAAGAACATACATATATTTGACTTCAAAACTAATATATACACACACACACACACACATGCAAATATATATATATATATATACACATGTATGTGAAAATTTTACATAATTAACATTCTAAATTACCTCTGTGAATGTATGTGTATGCATGGTGCTTGCCGCCTGTGGTCGGGATGAAGATGCACCTCCCACGTGTTGTAATATCAATGCATGTACATGTACAAATACAATTATTTCAAAAATTTAACATATATAAGTAAATTAGGTACTCCAAAATTTTTGTAACACACATAACAAAACATAACAAATTTACCTGCGAAGGTGATGTCGATGAATGTAATCCAAATGTCTCACTCAAAAGGACATCTGACATAGTGACATTATCGTGTTCACCCCTAGCACCAGGTGCACCAAAATCAATACGCATGAAAGTATCGTCCTCCTCGGGCCCCAAACATATGCTACCACATGACAAGAAAAAATGTGGCCTCATGCTAGTACTCTTTGAGCGAACACTCTATGTACCTCCACAAGCATCTGGCTCAGAAATCTCCCCCGTATGTCAAACAACGGTCGCAAATTACCCCTGAAGTGCGTGGAGTGTATCAATCTCTACTGTCTCCTTCACTGCTTGAGGGACAATCTTAGGGTGAGGGGGCTTCTATGCGGGTAATCTACCCTGCTGAATAGGTGCATGTTGTGCACCTGGTAGATCATGTGCAGATCCTTTTCCTCGGCCTTGGAAACCTTGAAAATCAAAATAATTTGGGATCTCATTGAGGATAAACTCACAATAGAGTTTCCTCAGAAAGTATAGTGGCTCCTTGTTGTTATTACAAGGTGGAAAATCAAACACCATCCACCATCTGTCCCAAAAATTATTTCTAATCAAATTATTATTGCACCAATGGATGGGAAATTGTTTACATGTCAACGAAACAGTAAGATTAGTACAGGGGTCCGTGAATAAGGCGCATATGAGTTCTTTTGAAATTTCTTTTTTCTTTACATCCACATATAACAATTTGTTGGAATAATAAACCCTACAACCCTCTCTGTAAGTTTTCCAACAATCAATTTACCCCATTTCCACGTCAATTTGAACAAGTAATGCCTCTAATGTGTTTGTAAGAGAGGCGTGGTGGGGGTTTGTAGATTGTGCATCCCTCATTGTTTTGATTAAATCCTCAGTTTCAATTTTGTTTTCAACTATTTGGTCTGCTAAATCTTCTTGAATACCCGAGGGATGTTGAGAAACTATGGGAGTATCAGGAGGGATGTCAGGAATAACAGGGTTTGGTTGTAGTTGATTCCCTTGACCTTTAACTATAATAATAAAAAATATGTACTCAATTCAAATTTTAATATATAATTATCATATTTCAATGCAATTTTGAGAAACAAAATGTGCCTACCTCTTCTCTGTGGTACCATCATTGATTTAGATCTTCCTGGCGCTCTAGAAATGATCCTTTGATCTTGAGATCCAGCTGAATGGAAAAACGCAAGGGCACGAACAAGCTCTGAAACATGTGTTTGAGGGAGGAAAAATGATAGAGGCTCTGACCTCTTTTTTTTTTGTTTATAGTCAATAGTGTTATGTAATGCGTACATGTTATATAACATGTGCGCGTTATGATTTGGTGATTCCTGAGCCAAACAAACTAAAATGTGATTGCATTTTACTTTTTTTCACATTCTTGTCTACTTTTTGGCCCCCCAATTTCATGTACTTACCCCCCTTTAAAATTATATCTCTGTTTTGTATTTTCAAACTAGTAAATACTTTATTGAAAAATGCACAGTTCGAACCTGCAACAAGGAAATAACAAATTAAATGATTAAATTGAAGTAGTATGCCTTAAAATAATTCAATTGGATAAAAACACTTAAGGAATTTCTTAGGAAACTTAGCAAAATTGGGCTCAAACCGTTTGCTGACATTTTTGCTGTCAAAGTTGTATTTTTTGTTATTGGGAGTCAATCAAACAAACTTACCTTCCAAATCCATCCTAAATCCATCTAAGAATAATCCTCCATGTTTAATTGACATGTTGAGAGAAGAAGAAGATCAATTGATTAAAATTTCATAAATTAAAATTTACCAGTTTACCTTTTAAAAGCCTGCAGATCGTTTTCATGAAATTTATCCCTTAAACATTATAAAAATGAAAGATAAATAATTTTTTTGCATAGAGTACGTCAAGTTCTTTATGAAAAGTCCTCATTTTCCAAAAACTGAGTTTCCAATCAAAAGTTATGGCCTTATGAAGTTTTCACTTCATTTTGGTTCAAAAATTTTCTAACTGTTATATTTAATTAATATTTTTTTTTGGAAAAATTTCTAAGTTTTCCCCGTGTCCCCACCAGCCACAACAAATTATTGACTGACACATAGCTTAGAGAGGCATTGGCGGAGGTGCGGATCCTTTTTTTTTTTTACCTTAGCGCTTCAAAAGAAATATTTGGTAATTTTTCCTAACTTCTCCCGTAGGCCCGCTGACGCGTAGCAAATGAATGGATGACATGTGTCCCCACGATGTGTCAGTGGAGGCACAGAGTGTCTCAAAGCTTTACGCTTCAAAATTCAACTTTTTTCAAATCTCCCCACCGATCCGCAGCTAATGAACATCTAACACGTGGTGTCGTGAGGCACTGGCGGAGGTGCGGGTGGATTTTAATCCCATGCGCCTTTTTAACCCTTAAGGAAAAAAGGCCTAATTTTTCCCACTAACCTGCTTCCCCACGTTGGCTTGGAACATGCCACGTGTCCTTTGTGGCTCGGGGTTTAATATCGTTTTCGGGCGTAGAGTCCCACTGCGGACGTTCAGTCGCGCTGGGGCAAAGTGTGTTTTTCGCTCCAAGTGCCAAGAATCCAACTTGGCCCGTGCAGGGCAAAAATTTCTTCATGTGGGCCCACAGGCCCACACAAAGGGAAAATTTCCTCCCATGGCCCGCATGCCTTTACATGGAAAAATTTCTCCCCTAGGCTTGCAGACCCGCTCTTAGGAAAATTTTCCTCCCAAGGTCCACTGGCCCCTAACTTGAGAAATATGAGGAGTTAGGAGGACTTCTTTATATCACCAGAAAGGTAAGGAAATTTCCTATCTAATGGAAATATTTATAGGAAATTTTGAGTTTGTTAATTTTTGAGAAAAATTAGGTTGAATCTTTTAAGCCTGTTAGAGAGTGGTATAGTGAGAAATTACCCTCTTAACTTAATTGATTAATCTAACCCTAAGTTTGGACCTTGTGATCTTTTATAATTTTCATATTAATAAAGCTATAAGCTATTAATAGTATATTGCCTTTGTCACTTGCTTGCGACAACTGTTGTCTTGTAACTTGGTTATAGACTCTTTTAAACAACACAAAAAAATTATTCCATAATTTTTACTAACTAATCCTAGGTTATTCTTGGGTCTCGAGTGGGTTGTTTTAGCAGGCGTTACACTTGGTATCAGATTAGTGGTTCAAAATATTGGGCCATTGGACACATTATAAAACTAGAGACATGAACTTTAAAACCTATCATACTTTTAAATCTAGAAAACAACTTAGTTTAGAAATTACATATTTTAGTAAACACAAAAACTAAGTAAAAACCTAAAATAAGGAAGTAACTCTCATTTTTATCTGTGCAGGAGGCACATACAAGATGAGGATCCTTTTCACATAGACCTAGGCATACCACCTCTAGATCATGCTGTAGCAGCCATCCTACCATAGATTTTGGAGATAGAGCATGTGAAGGGGAAGGAGAATGTGGTGGCAGATGCTCTTAGCAGACGGAGACATGTGATTATGGGCACTTCAGTGGGCACAAATTTGTGGAGCAAGAATCTTCAACAGATTCCTCTTAACAGCTTCAACATTGCAGTTCGAGAAGAGATCGAGTCCCATAGACCCCTTGAAGGGAATTTTGATGGTTTCTCACTAGAGGTAGATGGCCTTCTTAGGTACAGAGGTCAGATTTATGTTCCCAGAGACAGAGGCTTAAGGTAGGACATATTGATGGAGGCACCTCGTGTACCCTATTCAGCCCATCCGGGGTTGAAGAAGATGCATGCTACTTTAAGATAGTTGTATCACTAGAGAGGATGTCATAGAGACGTGGCTCAGATTATGTCACGCTATTTAGAGTGCTAGAAAGTGAAGGCTGAGCATCATCATCTAGCTGAACTTCTCTTTCCTCATACTATACCAGAGTAGAAATAGGACACCATTTCCATGGACTTCATTATTCAGCTACCGATGTCGAGATATCACCACGATGCCATCATGGTCATGATTGATAAATTGACAAAAGTGGCTCACTTTTCTCCGGTAAATACCACTTATACAGCTAGTGCAGTGGCACAGGTATATCTTGATGAGATTTTCAAGTTGCACAGGATTTTCCAGAAGATCATTAGTGACCTCGATCCTTTGTACACTTCCCATTTTTAGACTACCATGTAGTATGCCCTCGGGATGAGAATCAACTTCATCACAACATATCACCCTGAGACAGATGGACAGACTGAGCGGGTGAATCAGGTTTTAGAGGATATGCTCAGGATGTATGTGATGGATCAACAATCTAGATGGGAGGAGTAGTTGTACTTGGTCATATTTGCCTACAATAATAGTTTTCAAATTTCTATAGGGATGGCTCCTTTTCAATATTTGTATGGTAGAGAGTGTATGACACCTCTTAGTTGGGACAGGTTAGAGGACAAGGTTTCTCTTCGATGAAATTTGTTGCAGGACATGGAGCAACAGGTGGTTTTGATTAGACAAGACTGTAGGAGGCATAGGACAAAAAGAAGAAGTACACAGATAGACATAGGACCAATCTTAGTTTTGATGTAGGAATGAAGGTGTTCCTTCATGTTAGGCCACATAAGAGCCCTATCCGTTATGGAAAAAGTTCTAAGTTAGCTCTTAGATTCATTGGTCCTTTTGAGATCTTGGAATGTATCAGCCCTTTGGCCTACCATCTAGCATTTCCACCTAGCTTGTCTCACATACATGATGTGTTTCATGTTTCAATTCTTAGGAGATATGTTACAGATCCTTCTCATGTGCTATATTAGACACCATTGTAGGTGCAGGATTAGGGGCAAGTGATGGTGAAGCCTATTCGCATTATAGATCGTAGGACCCTGGGCCTTCGAGGTAGAGAGATTGACCAAGTTCAGATGCATTGGGACAAATATGATGAAACTGTGGCTTCATGGGAGGATTCTACTTTACTACGAGTTTAGTTTCCACATTTGTTCCAGTGATTTCTAGGAGGAAGTTGAGTCTAAGGGGAGGGAGATGTAGTGCCCACTTCCCTTTGACACCCTTTGATACTGACAATGATACTACTGGTTATATTATGGACATGATTATGGACTTTATTATAGTGTGATGTTAGATGTTAGATTATGGATTATTGTTGACCTTGATTCAGTTATGATGCATGATGATTATTAAAGACATTTTGGATATTGATGTTGATATACTGATTGACATGGTTATATTATGGATGTTGTTCAGACATGTGATATTCAAATATTGTGAGTAGGCCTAGAAATGGAAAATTATTTGATGATGATGTAGTTGTTGAGTAGAATTGCAAATGATCTTGTTGGTTGGTTGGATGTTGTTGTGATTGATATATCTAGATGATTTTAGAATTTTATTTATATTATTATGGATGTTTTTGATATGGCCATGAGGCTGAAGGAGGTATTTGTGTTTTGCAGGTTAAAATATCACAACAAACATCAGGGGATTGGAGACCAACCGCATTGGAATTCTAGATGAATTCAACAAGGTCACCATGACAACTTATATTGTTTGTGTGTGGTTGTTTTGGTAGGGATTCCCATGGGGGGGATCACCTTTAAATGTGACCAAGGGGTTATGTATACTTATTTATTTGGTTCTTTTGTTTATGTTTTCATGTATTTTATGTGGTGCACTTACCCCCTTTCATGATTTAATTAATGTGGTGTTAATATTGTGACTAATCATGTTGTTAAGTTAATTAATTAAAATATATCATGAGAATATAATTAATATTGTTGTTGGTTATGATTTAAAGTGTTGTAAGAATGTGTAAGTTAACTTTTGAGTGTGAAACACTCCACCTTCTTGGAGATTCTATATTGTCCTTGGACGCTGATTTTAGAGGCTTGTGGGACAAGTTAAACTTGTCCCATACCTCTTCAATTTACTTAGCAACCATACCTATGGTCTGGGGGTTAAAATTAGACTTTTATAATGCTTTTTGAGAGAAAACATTATACATTTTAATTGCACTTTTCTTACATGATTTAATTTCAGTCCTTTGAGGTGTGGGCTGGATTTGAGTATGTAAGTAAATTATCATATTATTCACCCACCTATTTATTATGCATTGGAGAATGAAGTTGACTTTTTGGGATGAAGTTGAGGACATGTGACGTGGCATCCTACATGGATCCACCTCATCCTCTTCTCTTCCCTCTTCTATAAAATTCGAATTTGGTTTCCTTGTTTGGGGTTGCTTCACTTTTGCAAAACTCCTTTTAAGGTGAATTCTTTTGTTGTTCTGGAGCTCTTGCTTTGGAGAAGGTTTTGGGAGATTGTTACATGCTTGTGCTTGGATGATTTGGGTTGCTTACATTTGGATAAAGCTTTTTATTTTAGAACTTAGAACAACTCCATCATGGAGAGGTAGGAGCTTGGATCTTGTAATGCTTCTTTTTTGTTTATCTAATTGTTTTGTTGTGAATGTTCTGGCATGTTTGTGGGATATTGGGTAGATGGCCTAGGTATGGTGTAGGAGAAGACTATGGGGTTCATTTTTTTGGAGGCACAAGTGTCTTGGGGAGGTATAAGTGAGGAGGGAGTTAGGATTTTGGTTCACCTTACAAAGAAATAGCTTGCATTTCTTTATTCGTTATGGGGTGTCATAATTGGTTGGGAAGGTATAAGGAAATGTGAGGAATAAGGGGTACTTAGGAGAGGCATAAGGGTGTGTTAGGGCTTTGATATACTATATTTTGGTGGTTTGAAATCAAGTGGTGATACCCATTTCCCCTTTGGGAGGCATAAGTAGCATCCCCATAAATTCTTGCTCCTTTGGCTTGCATATTAAAGCCCGAGTTTTATTTGCTATGTTTTAATGTGGTTGCAAACTACATTCTATTTTGGAATGTGCTTTAAATGTGAAATTTGCATGTGTATTTTTGGAATCCTGTTGTTGCCATGAGTTGAAACACATCTTTCATTGCATTGTGGTTGGGGCTCGGGGGCCAATGAGGAAGGATGGATTCTCCTTGTCAGTGGATGTCTTGGTTGGGTGGAGAGCATTGCCTTTCCCCTGCTCTTGTTGTGATCAGTATTGGAAGAATGATAAAATTGCATGTTGTTGTTCTAGAGCAAAGGAGAAAGAAAAAAAGGAAAATAGATTGACAGTCCCTTGTTGAAAACAAATCTTATTGTAACCTTTCCCACTTGAAGTGGATGAACTCGTTTATGTTTTGTAATGGAAATATGTTGTATTGAATATGAAATTTGTAAGTTTGAAATGTAAAGGAGAGATATACCCTGTTTCTATTTTTTAAAAAAAGGGAGATGTAATTTGTATATTATATTGTGAAAATCAACAGAAAAGAGAAGTTGTAAAAGAAGGAAATCTTCTCTTTTGAATAAAATTTGCATTATTTTACACAATTGGAACTACTTCTGTTTAAAATCTACGTTTGAAATGTATTTTAAACTTTTTTTGAAAGGAAGAAATGCATGTGAGGTAAATACAGAACTCTGTCTTTTGAAAAGTGTAAAATTGGAAATTAGAATTACATTTTGGTTTTTAATAGTTTTATTTGAATCAACTAAATGTAGTAGATTAGAATTGGAACAAATTATAATACTATGAAGATGAAAATGGCAAATAGATCCTATAAAATTTGATCTTTGTTTTGTATTTTCAATCTAGTAAATACTTTATCCAAAAATGCACAATTCAAACCTGCAAAAAGGAAATAACAAATTCAACGATTAAATTGAAGTAGTATGCTATAAAAGAATTCAATTGGACAAAAACACTTAAGAAATTTCTTAGGAAACTTTTCAAAATTGGGCTCAAACCATTTACTATCATTTTTGCTGTCAAAGTTGTATTTTTTGTTATTGGGAGTCAATCAAACAAACTTACCTTCAAATCCATCCTAAATCCATCTAAGAACAATCCTCCATGTTTAATTGACATGCTGAGAGAAGAAGAAGATCAATTGATTAAAATTTCATAAATTAAAATTTACGAGTTTGCCTTTTAAAAGATTACAGATCATTTTCATGAAATTTACCCCTTAAAAATTATCCAAATGAAAATTTAATGACTCATGTGCATAGAGGACATCGAGAGCTTTCCGAAATATCCTTGTTTTCCAAAAATTGAGTTCCCAATCAAAAGTTATGGCCTTATGAATTTTTCACTTCATTTTGGCTTCAAAAATTTTCTAACTGTTATATTTAATTGATAAAAAAATTTGGGAAAAATTTCTAAGTTTTGCCCATGTCCCCACCAAACACAACCAATCATTGACTAACACATGGCTTAGAGAGGCTTTGGCTGAGGTGTGGATCCTTTTTTTTTGTTTACCTTAGCGCTTCAAAAGAAAATTTTGGTAAATTTTCCTAACTTCTCCCACAGGCCCGCCGACCCATAGCCAATGAATGGATGACACGTGTCCCCATGACGTGTTGACAGAGGCGCGGAGTGTCTTGAAGCTTTACTCTTCAAAATTCAACTTTTCCTAAATCTCCCCACTGACCCACCGATCTGCAGCTAATGAATGTCTAACACGTGGCATCGTGAGGCACTCTGGAGGTGCAAGTGGATTTTAATCCCATGCATCTTTTTAACCCTTAGAGCAAAAAGGTCTAATTGTTCCCACTAACCTGATTCCATGCGTTGGCTTAGAATGTTCCACATGTCCCTTGTGGTCAGGGGTATAATATCATTTTTGGGTGTGGAGTCTCGTCGCGGACGCACGGGCGTGAAGGGGAAAAGTGCACTTTTCTCCCCAAGCGCTAAGAATCCAACTTTCCTCCCCCTCTCCACCGACCCGAATGCCTTTGGGGAAATTTGTCTTCCCACGGCCTGTAGGCCTGCGCACAAGAAATTTTTCTTCCCACGGCCCACAGTCCCATGCATGGGAAATATTTCCTCCCACGGCCCGCAACCCTGCACATGGAAAATTTTCTCCCTTAGGCCCGCAGACCCACTCTTGGGAAAATTTTCCTCTCAAGGTCCACCTACCCCTAACTTGAGAAATATGAGGAGTTAGGAGGTCTTCTTTATATCATCAAAAAAGTGAGGAAATTTCTTATCTAATGGGAATGATTTTGGGAAATTTTGAGTGTGTTAATTTTGAGAAAAATTAGGTTGAATATTTTAATCCTGTTAGAGAGTGGTATAGTGAGAAATTACCCTCTTAACCTAATTGATTAATGCAACCCTAATTTTGGACCTTGTGATCTTTTATAATTTTCATATTAATAAAGCTATAAGATATTAACAGAATATTGGCTTTGTAACTTGCTTGTGACAACTATTGTCTTGTAACCTGGTTGTAGACTCTTTTAAACAACATAAAAAAAATTATTCCATATTTTTTCCTAACTAATCCTAGGTTATTCTTGGGTCTCAAGTGGGTTGTTTTAGCGTGTGTTACAATGCTAACCATTTCTCCACATCTGAGTGACAAAGAGCAAGCTGAATTTCATCCCCAACTACAAAATGACACACTACATGCTCTTCTTGTCTCTAAGCTTCCTGCCAAACTTGTGATGCTGCTCAACTTCTAAGGGAGAATCAATTTGGGTACAACACCTAATCTACGCCGCTGCTGTGGACATAGTGGTTATAGTTCATATTCAGACCCTAGTAAACACTTCTTATATGCTCTAAGTGCTAATACATTTTTTCAAACATCATCTTGTGTTCAGGCCTATAAAAAGTATTCAAAGTTGCAAGTGTTGTGTGTAATTATTTCAGTTTCCATACCTAGTGCACTAGCTTTCATTGATAAATCTGGGTACTAAAAAATTCAAGTCTTTCCATTTCCAGTTGCTAGTATTAACAGACATTTGAAAGATCATATTTTAGTGCATTTACACAACTAAGGTGGAAATCCTTAGTGGCAACTCCTTATTGATCTGATTCTTAATGAGTACAAGAGTCTTAACCTCTGTTAAGTGAGTTTTTTTACTAATCTTTACAAATCTAGAAGGAAGAAGATCTTTCTTTGCTAGAGATCCTGCTACGACATTATTTCCAGAGCTAGGAAAAACAAAGTCAGAAGGAAGAAAAACCTAGAGAGTTGTTGGAGATCAACAGACAAGAAAAGGGATCTCCATTGATGAAAGTGATCGGCCTATCATTGAAGTCTTCCATTCAAGTGCTTCTGAATCAAGTAGCCTCTTTATGGAATTGAATTCTCCAACTGGAGAGGGGCCTTCATTTGATTTTAAAAATTTTGCTTCTCATTTTTCCCGTGTCTTTTCAAAGGTTGATAGGTTTTTCCAAGAAACAAGGCCTTTAGGGGATATCCATCTTGAAAGTTATACTCCTGTGTTTCAAAGACCCTCTACCCCTTATCAATTTTTCTTCCCTCCAGGGTCACCTCATCAAAAAAACATGGCCCTACCCCCACCCATACCTCCTTTTGTTGGAAATACCTTTGGTCCTATAAATTTTATAGGGATGGTTGGTTATCCAAATGCAGTTCCCTAGGATGTGAGAAATAGATTACCAAAGTTCTAAGCAAACAATGTTATAACTGGTGATCAACATTTAAAGCTTTTTATCAATATGATGGAAGAATTTGAGATTTAATATGAAGATGTATATATCAAACTATTTATCCATAATTTGGAAGAGGATGCAAGGGACATGTATAAAGCTTTGCTAGATAATTCCATTGATTCTTGGAATGAGATGAATAATGCATTTAGATTGTAGTATGGTGATAGAACTGACCCTAGGTTTCTTCTATTAGAATTTGAAAAATCAAGAAGAATCCTAATGAGTCAGTACATGATTTAAACACAAGGTTTAACAAGACCTTAAGGAGATTTCATGTTAGCTTAAGGCCATGTGATGAATCATGTTTGATTAAATATTTAGATGTATTTGATAAAAAAGCTACTTACTACTTGAGGGAAAAAACCATACTAATTTGAGGCAGGCCTTCAACATGGCTTTGCAAATTGAGAACAACATCAAGGCAATTGGAAAGCCTCCAAAAAGGGAGGGTGTAAAAATAATTAACCTGGAAAATCCTCAAAATGAGTAAGTCTGCTAATTTGGAGGAAGTTGTGAAAACTTTGGTAGGGGCTTTCAAAGAAATATCATACAAATTAACTCGAGTAGAAAAAGGAGTTGGGAAGAGGTCAGCACAAGCAACAAGGCCAAGCCAGGTTTACAAATCATCATAGAAATGATTAAAGATCTGATGACAAAGGCAAGGGAACTGTTGGATTTGGAAATAAATAGTCCCAGGCCATGGAAAACAGAATGGTACATGATCCTTTAGCTATCAGAGTTGCTGTTGTGGAGGAGACATATGTCATTGATTGGTGTGATAGACGTTTCATGCCCCATGCTCCATGTGAGGAAGATCAACATGAAAAAGAAGAAGCTGATGATGATAATGATGACGATGTTTACATGATGGGTTGCTCCACGAGCTCACAACAAGGGGAAAATTCAACTAAGGTAATAAGTGCTAGAACTGTTGCTGATTTTTGGGATTACATCCACCAGGTACCTATTCTTCCTCCCTCTCATACTTTAGAAGTAGATACTATACAAGATTTTGAATTTCCCAATAATGAATTTGAATATTTAAGAGCTTTAATGATAAAGAAGTATGATGGAGGAATCCCATCTAAAGAGGATAGGCAATTGTTAATGAATGTTGTGGTTGGCCATGAAAATGAATATAATGCTAGGAGTAGGTTTTCCGAAAGGGCAGGACCTTAGGCCAAACCAAAACTTCCAGTGCTTACCAGTATCTCATAAGAGACCCCAAGGAAAGATACATATGGAAAATGCCTTGTTGTCTCAAGTGGAAATTGTGTCCTTCCTTATGTCGAGACTGTAAAAATTCCTGTGCCATCAGATGAATTTGTAAACATCTCTCCTAACACTGCATTACCCAAGCATGTTCATTGTGACATAGCCTAAATCTTGAGTCAGATCAAGATTTATGTTCCCATTGTTGAATTTCTTGGAATCCCCGAGCATAGGAACAAAGCATTCAAATATTTTGGGTTTAGAGAAGAAAATGTTACCTAAGGTAAAAATGTTGAGAATCTTACCAGTTCAGAGTTGAAAAAACCTCAAGTACTGGAGAAAACAGGTGAACCACCTGAAGTTTAATTGGGAACGTCTTTGGTTGAGTCTCAATTGAGTGTTGATCCATTTTTTATAACACTGATAATTAAAGACAGACTGTTGCACAACTGCATGTTTGATTCGGGGGCATCATGCAATGTTATGCCCTTGGAAGTCATGAATGAACTCAATCTCAAAGTAACAACAACATATGGGAAGTGCACTGCGATGGACTCCAGAGAGGTTCCCATTGTTGGATGTGTGAAAGGTTTGGTGGTATAACTTGAAGCTTACCCAAGTGAAAACTTGAAGCTTGATGTTGTTATTGTTGATTTCCTAGCCAAGTGAGGTATGTTGTTATCTAGAAAATGGGCTGCAAGTGTTGGTGGGAGTGTTCAAATGGATATGTCCTATGCCATTATTCCAATTGAGGGCAGCCTTGTGAAGTTACCTGGTAAGAAGAAAATGTTATATCTTGTTGAGGACCCCAATAATGCTTCTTATGAAGTATTGCATGTAGATATTGATGTTGATAACTCTATGAGCTATGTTGTCTTTAGGGAATATGAAATTGACCAATGCAAGTGTTATGAGCAGGATGATTTTCCAGGGAATTTGATGTTTGATTCAGTCTCGAAGGATATTAAAAAACTTGGCCCATGCACGAGGGGTAAGCCTAAAAAAGTATGGTCAGTTAGCTACTTGGATGGGAAAGAGAAACAACCATATGACCAGCTATTAAAGACATATCAGAACTGCTTAGCATGGTCATATCCAATATGGCAGACACTTGAAAAATTTCCTTGCTTGATTCCCTATAATCAAAGTGAGCATCACCTGTACAATCTATATTTTGTTGGTTTGTTTTCTATCTTTTGTGTTTTGCTCGTTCTGGTCCTCGGTGACTTGATTTTTTTAGTTTCTCGATTTAGTTTTTGGAGGATGGTTGTGGTTGTTCCGCTATGCTAGCTTATCATTTGATTCAATTTCCCAATGGTCTATTCTTGGCACTTGGTCTGTTAGTTGTTCTTGTGGCTCGCACAGGGAGTGCCCATCCTCGAGTCGGAGCCGATGTTGGTGCTTGTCTTGATCTCGCACCATTTTTTGCTAATTTTCCTCTGATCTACATGTTGTGAAACATTTTGTCTCTCTATGTGGATGTTCGGAAGCTTTTATCTCCATTAGAATGCCTTGAATTTCTTGCAGAATCTATTTTCATGCCCTTTTTTGAAGAAATCTATGAGTTTGCCTTGTTTTTGCCCCAATTTCTTCAAAATCTACAAGTTATGTTGTTCTTCCTATTTTACCCCAACCATGGAATCTCGAGAATGATCAATTTATATTTGTATGCATTTGAAAATCCAAATCCATGGTCGAAAGATGCTTGGAACCATGATTCACTTGGTTTTGTTTCAAAAAAAATCATCCTTAGCGAAAAATCAGATTCTGGGCATGAATGGTGAATTTTTGTGTTTTTGACAGTCTGGCGGGTGTCTTTTTCCTGTGAAAATTATTCCTCAACATTATGTGGTCACGTGACTTATTTTGGTTAGTCAGGGAATGGTGGGAAAATGTTTTAACTTGTCACTTTTTGCTTTTTTGGAAAAAGGGAAAATTTGGTCCCGTAGCTCTACTCAATTCTGATTGGTTCTTTTGGTACTTACGTGGCTTCTTCTAATTGGATGGGCATGGCAAGGTTTTTTGGTTTAACTTTTCTATTTTGGTCTACTTTGGAAAAAAACCAAACCCGCCCCATGGCCCCCCCAATAGCTTTGATTAAAGAGCAAATATTAAGTGGCAGGGAAAAGGTCTTTCTTTGACCCTGTAGAAGGACACGTGGCAAAGTTAAAAGCGGAGATGCGGGCCTTCAGAAGCAGTTTGGATATTTTGGCCCTTTTACAAAATGGAGTAAAGATTCTAAAATGGAAGCACGCCCCCGCCAAATCATTTTGAAGCCTTATAAGGTTCTTGAAGTTGTGCCATAACGACACTTGGAGGTTTCTGTCGGGTCTTCTTTCCTTAGAATTTTCAGCAACTTCCTAAAGGGCTCAAGACATGTGGTGAGCCCGCGCTCATTTAGGGTCTCTACTTTTGGGGACCATCTCAAGATGCACCATTGAGACATGTGGCAATTTGAAAAGTCAAGAGGCGGGGAGGCGGGCCATAGGGGGAAACTTGGATTTTTTGCCCCTTGTTACTCAAAAGACTGAAATCATCAAAATGACTCCATGGGCCCAACAGAGAATAGTCAAATTTTTGCTCCATTCAATGACGAAGGCAGGACTCTCGAAGGAAATTTGAAAATTTTCCTTTTGTGGAGAAAGGAGTTAAAAGTTTAAACGGAAGCATGGTTCCGCAGGGACCCACATCAGAAACAAGAAGAGGAAGGGCAGAGCTATGGGGAAAACTTGGAAAAAATTCCCTTTTCTAAAAAAGAGGTGAAATAACAGAATTTATCCACGGTTCCTTTGGTACCTGCATTGGGACATGTGTTAGGCCTATTTTCAAAGGCAGAGGGGCGGAGCAAATTGAGAAATTTTGCATTTTTTCCAAAAAGGTGTAAAAGGTAAAAAGGAACCCCCGGGCCTGTCTTGACTTAGATCTCTCATGTGGACGATCTGAATTCAAAAGAGAGATCAACGACACTTGTGCATCTATATATGATTTTCTACCATTTCTACTCCAAAGCTCCTAGGGATGCAAATTTTTACTATTTTTAATCATTTCTTGGAGTCTCCTGCATTTAAAACAAAGAGGAAAATTAATTTGGTATCTTGGTTGGGTGGGAAAAATATGAAGATTTCTTTTGCCATCAAAACGTGATTTGACCATTGGATTTGATTTGAATTTTAGTTTTTCTTTCCTTGGCACGTAAAGAACTAGATTTGACAGATTGGAGGAGGACATAGTTGTCGCGTGAGATGAAGAATGACTTACTAGGTGAAGAATTGAATGCTGGAAATATTTGGAAAGATTTTCCCTCTACACACCTGACAATTTTTTTGCAAACAAATCTGATTCTGGGAGTCAAACATGTAACATGAAATGGTGCTTTGAGTGTCTCTGGTTTTGGGGGAAATTCTGTTGTAAATGAAGTATTATAAATTGCATGAATTTTTCGTGTAAATGGTTGGAGTGTTAGAGGTCGAGACTGATTTTTCTAAGAGAAAAGCTTGATAGAACCCGTCCTTCTAAGAAACCATCTGAAGAAACATGTTTATCTCCTTTGTGTTAAATTTGATCATGTCAAGGTGGTTGTGAGTGTACAACCATTGAAAAGCTCTGAGATTGTTCTAGAAACTTTCCCCTGCTGATAAATTTAATCAAACTTGAGTTAATCTGTGTTATTTTTGGGCAAAATTTGTATTTGCTTCATTCCTGAATGTCTGCAAGTCGTTTTCTTATTCCCTTTGCAATCTTACATTGAAATATTTTTGAATCACACAAGATCTTATCCTTGTGATAGTTTGGTGGCATTTGCAATTTCATTTATCAAAAGAGATTTCATTTGATAGTGAAATAAACAAATTTAAAATCACTGTGACTCCTAGCATGACTATAAGATTGTTTGTTAGCCTTTGAGGGTATCTTAGGTGTGATGAAATAAAGGTTGATAATGTTTAGTTAAGTTTTCCAATTTGAGCCTTCATTTTGGATCCTTGAAGTTTGTGTGAAAAGTGCTGATCTGGGCCTCCATTGAAGCACATATTCTAGTTAAAGGAACATCCTAGCTATCCCAAAGCATTTTGTTGTTCAAGCTCTCCATTTTTGTAAAAATTCTCAAGGATCTGGTGAATCAAGTTCATTTCTACCTCACCTCCCACCAAAAATTCATTTAAAAACAACCAATCATACCCATACTACCCCTGTTTGTCATGTGTGTATACAAATGCATAATTTTATACTACCAAAACATGCAGAAACAATCAGGTTTTCATTATCTTTAGTGGCCTGAACCTTGCTTAGAAAATATCTCCATTATCTAGAGTGACAACTCGTGAGAGTTAGGTTTTGTTGCATTGATCATATTTTATTCAATGTTTTCTTATTAATTTCAAAAGGAAGGATATCTCCATCTCCTCCACAAACAACAGGCTACAAAAAGGGTCCTCTCACCCTGGTTGAAAGGCACAACCATAAAGTAGTGAGGATAGATCAAATCCTCTTGAGGGTTCTACCCATTTCTCCACATTTGAGTGACAAAGAGCAAGTTGCATTTCATCCCCGGCTACAAAACGACACACTACATGCTCTGCTTGTCTCTAAGATTCCTGCCAAACCTATGATGCTACTCAGCTTCTGAGGGAGAATCAATTTGAGTACCAACACAATCTGACCACTGAGATTTTACAAGAAAGGAACTATTTGAAAAAATTCATTGGAGAATGTCTTTTGGCATTAGTTCTGAAAAGTAATTTCTCCAAGTGCGTCCATTTGATTGCACATGACAACACCACCAACATGCATGGAAGCAATGTACACTTGCTACCTATCCAAAACTTATGAGAATAAGATTTGTAATATATTCTCATGATAGCCCTAATGACAAGCTTAACCATGGATTAATCAATGGAAACTATAAAATTCTTCCACACTTACTTTCAAGCAACAAATACGGAAGAGATAAGATTTCAAAAAATATACCATTTTTTAAGTTCAACTTGCACAAAACAATGGAAAATAGTTCACTTTATTCATAGGAATAAGTGATCGACCCTTGTGACTGCCTTATAAATGCACCATGTAATAATCCTTCAAAACATCGTAAAGAAACCAAAAGTCTCTTATTCCTCCCCACATCTCAAGATATATGTCTCTTTGCCTCCCGTCTTATGGATCCCTTATATTTCATGTCTCTAGACAAATCACAAAATAAAAAAATGAATAAGGTGGGGCATCCACAAACCATACTTCCTAAAAAAAAAAGCTTATTGTAGGGTAAGTGCAGGAAGTTGATGGACAAATATAGGGTCATCCGTGGACGTCATATTGCAAAAAACAGTGAAATCTCAACTTGTAGGGATTATTAGCTATACATGCACTCTAAATTAGAAAAATTTATATAAATATGAATCGTAGCATTCGGAATCTAGTTTCTAAAATACTAATTTTTGTAAAAAACGGACAAGTTTAGCTATATTAAACACTTAAAATTATATGACTTATTTTTTTTTTTCGAAAAAACTTATAAGATTGTAGTCCGTTTGCCCGCATTTTGGATGACCAAATCTTGTTATTTTTTTTTTCCTTTGGTGAAACGTTAGATGTAGTTGTCTATCTTGGGATGGATTTTATTTTGTATTTTTTTTAGCAATATTTTTTTTTAATGATTTTTTCCGTGAAAGTGGTCTGAAAATATTTAGAAAATGGAGCGCTTTCCGTTTGCCCGCCATAACTATATCAAAAAATATCGAAATCAATTTTTTTTTTTTTTAAGGTGTATAGAATTTGTCCACGCTTGGGATGGTATAATTTTTATCATATTTTGATAAGCGAAACAAAAGTTACAGTCTTAAACGTAGACATGAACATTCACGAGAAAAATTGTCTTAAGGACCTATTGTTAGTAATAAATTATAAAATGATATTTATCTTATTCTATTCACTTTAAAAACAATATTTTTACAAAGCTAAGAGTCTACCCTACGTGATGGCACCATTTTTGTGAAATGTTTTCAGTTTTTTAGCATGGTTCAAGTCTTTGGAAGAGCAGATTTGAGGTTTTTTGACCTTTTGCACTTCATAATGACCTTCTATAGCTTTGGTTGGGGAAAAACAAAGATTTTCCGAGGCTTAGGTTCGGCAAATACATCCGCGATCGCGGTTTTTGTAAAAATACCGCGAACGCGCTTTATAAAGCGCGCGGTTTATAAAGCGCGCTCGCGGTTTTATAAATCATATTTACACACATCCCAATGTCTGAATTACCATGTGATTTTTACTCTCTGACCTTACCGTACGAATTACTGCGAAATTCTGTCTTTTTCCAGGCACGTTTTTTTATCACCGAAAGCAAAACATCATGGGAGACAAAAAACGAAGTCAAAAAAGGAAGTCATTAAGTAAAAAAACACCAGACGAATTAGAGGCCAACAAAATTGAAAATGCTGAGCGAATGCGGAAACTTCGTGAATCTAGAAGAGGTTCATCTTCAATCCCAACTATTGTAAGCAATGAAGAACTAGGTAATGTTTCTACTGTCAATGTTGAAGTTGAATTAAATACTCGTGATGAAGAAGTTTTTACTGTCAATGTTGAAGAAGAATTAAATACTCATGATGTAGCAAATGTTGAAATTGAAGGAGACAATGAAAATGTGAATAAGGAAATTCATGTTGAAACTATAGACAAGCAAAATTTGACAAAAACACCTCCTAGGATTTTACATAAGAAACCTAATTTTTTGATTGAAATTGATGAAAACATTTTGAAACCAATGTCTGACAAACTTTCTGAACGACAAATCAGAAGAAAAGCCACTGAAATTTGGGATAATCATTTTGAAATTTTAAATGATTCCCAAAGATGTCAGTTGTTGGTTAGTTTGATGAAATTGATTAAAATGAGACCTACATTAAACACCTTAGGATTGACAACATCTAACATACGTGGTCAAACCTCTACAATTGTTGAAAACCTTCATGATGCATATCACACTGTTGGTGTCAAGAGACGCACTAGGGATAGTAATATTGTGCGTCGTGTACTTGCTACTAGTGTTGTAAGTGAATCAATAAAAAAACAACGTTTGATTACGCAAACAAGTCGAATGTTGCAAGTTAATCGAAAAACTCTAATGAAAGCAATTGAAAGACGTAATATCCTTCAATCACTCAATAATGTCGATTTTTGGGCATTTTCTGCTAGAGCACCGCGTAAGGACAAAAATAATTCTGATGCTATAAGAGAAGTTGTTATTAAATTTTGGCATGATAACACTAGAGTTTCACCTAATACAAGAGATGTTATAAAACGGAGAGTTGGTTCTACTAATCGTGAACCACATCCAAAGCATTTCTTAGATATGACTCAAACTCAATTTTTTCGTAAGTTTGAACAAGAGAATCTGGAAATTAAAATTAGTCAACATTTTTTTGAAATGTTGAAACCATTCTATGTGAAAATCAACCATGCTCGCACCACTTGTTGTTGTAGGCAACATGTTGAATTTGCGATGCATTATGCTAAATTTTTACGTATTCGTTCTATTTTTCATTCTGAAACTATGTTATCTGAATGTGGTGTTCAAGTTCCACCAATATCTTCTAGGGATTTCATTCCTACTATATTTTGTGAAAAAGAAGTTGGACAATTTTTTTATAGTCAGGATTGTTTAGATGGAAGTTGTAGTACATGCGGCGGATTACCTAAATTGGAAAGTTGCATCCATGAGCAAATTGAAGGTACAATAGGACATAATTTAGTTGAATTTGATAAATATAAATCAGTTGCATACCAGTTGAAAGATGGAAAAGAGTCGAAACGGTGTGAGCTAGTTACAGAACAAATGCCCATTTTTCAATTTATGAGAAAATTTAAGGATGAAATTGTTTATGAGTATGCGAGGCATACACATAGAGCTCGATGGTTGGATGAACAATTCAAGCTATGCAAAGACACATTTCCTATTGGTACTATTGTTTCAGTGGTCGATTTTGCAGAGAATTACACATTGCAACCACAAATGGAGGTTCAATCGCAATATTACAACTCAGTACAAGTTGCCATTTTTGTGCATATAGCATTTCTACATTCTCCTGACAGTACAGAGAATGATCGAAATTTTTTAAGAGAGTACCACTTTTATATCAGTGATGATCGTACTCATTCTACTGAATTTGTGCAAGGGTGTTTCCAGTTATTTTATGGAAACTTGTCTGATAGGGACATCCACTTCAAACAACATTATATATGGTCAGATAATTGCACGTCTCAGTTTAAGAATGCACGAATGTTTTATTGGATGAGCAGAATGCATGTCAAGATGGGTGTGCAACATATTTGGAGTTTCACTGAGGCTGGACATGGAAAAGGAGAGCATGACGGTGCAGGGGCATGTGTGAAAAGAGCTCTTGCAAGAGAAGAGTTGAAGTACAAAGATGGTGCTAAATTAAAAGATGCAAAGAGCATAGTGGAATGGTGTACTGACAACATGGCCCGAGGTTCTCAAGAAAATTCCACAGTTTGCAGATATTTTTGGTTGATAGAGGAAAAACATATTGCTAACTACGAGGATTGTATGACACTCACTGGGTCCAGTGATATGCACTCATTTTGTAGCTCAGACGCTACTTCGTGGGCCGTATGGACAAGAAAGTTGACATGTTTTTGTGCATCTTGTATCGAATTTGTCACTGCTGAGTGTGATTCACAAGAATGGGTGGAAGGATGGATTTGTAGGCCTCTAACTCCGCTTCCTAGTTATCAACCTCCACAAGCATTACAACTTGTTTCTGCAGATGAAGTTACAACATCCAAGGACTTTGACGAAATTTCGATTTTGGTGCGACAAGGTATTTATCCAGTTATTTATTTAATTTTTGTATTGAGTTATGTCCATTGAAATTTTAATATGTAATTTAAATTTGAGTTTTTCAACCTTGGTTATTTTTTTGTAGGACATGTGTTTGCAGTAATTGCGACAGAAGACAATGAAGAAGGAACAGACTATTTCTTATGTCGTTGCATCGAGGAAAGAAAGAAGTTGACTTCTCCTATTATAGATGGCGAAGAGATTGAGTATCCTACAGGGTCAGTGGTAGTTACTGGAACTTGGCTTCGACGGTATCCATTAAAAAACTCCTCTGTTTGGGTGTTTGAAGACTTTGAGACACACAGGAAAATACTCCTATATTCACATCTAGTTCTAGCGACAAATATTCAGTTGTATAGATATCGAGGAAGACCTAATAACAAGATTCTTTGGAAGGTTCGAGAGTCAGATCATGAAGCAATCTTGTCTGCTATTCAGAGTAGATCCGATCCTGATGGTTCATTGGAATGAATTTACAATGCTCATGTCTGGTATATATTTAATTTCAAGTTTCAATTTATATAGCGTATATATATATATATATATATATATATATATATATTTTTTTAGTTTAAAGATCTAGATTTAAAAGTTTGAATATATTTTATTTTAAATTTGTGTATTTTGTGTGTCATGTATATAGATCTAGTATATGGTTTTGATTTGAAACTTAAATTTCTTTGACTAACAATTTTATGTTTAGGTTAGTGGTGCCAGAAAAGCTTCCACCTTCACGTGGTTGGTATCGTTAGTAGAGAATTTTAAATTCTCGAAGCTAAGAGAAGCTTGAACATTGTTTGAAAAATTTGTAAATTTTGAAAAAGTCAAGTTTGTAAATTTTGAAAATATTGTAAATTTTGAAAATGTTGTAAATTTTGAAAAAGTTGTAAATTTTGAAAAAGTTGTAAATTGTTTGAAAACGACTCCTCTAGGTGCCACGGAGTCCGAGTAGTCACCCGTCGAATTTGAACGATATTTTGGTCTCAGGGCTCTTAAGGGACTACGCCCGAACGAAACGGAAGTAGACCCGCGAAGCAGCCACGACGTGCCCCTTTCGCGCCCACCAAAATACAATGTTTGACAACCTTACACTGGCTCCAACTGCACTAGCGTTTCACATTGGCCACCCGTAGACGTGCCGAGGCTGGATCAGACGAGGCCTCTCTAGGTTCTGAGTAGTCACCCGTCGAATTTGAACGATATTTTGGTCTCAGGGCTCTTAAGGGACTGCCCGAACGAAGTAGCCCGGAAGCAACGACCCTTTCGCGCACCAAAACACCACCTCCTCTAGCGTTCACCTGGCCTCCGGACGTGCCGGCATAGGCGGTTCGGTGCCACGGCCCACCGTTTGCAAAATACAGCGTTTGACAACCTTACACTGGCTCCAACTGCACTATTTCGCGCGTTTGCAAACATTAGGACAGCGAGAGCACCGAAATGAGAAGGAAAAAAATGAGAGAGGCTATTGTAGAGGGTCCGTATGCCGAGGTGTTGGATCAGACGAGGCCTCTCTAGGTGCCACGGAGTCCGAGTAGTCACCCGTCGAATTTGAACGATATTTTGGTCTCAGGGCTCTTAAGGGACTACGCCCGAACGAAGTAGCCCGGAAGCAACGACCCTTTTGCGCACCGAAACACCACCTCCTCTAGCTCCAACTGTTCACCTAGGCCACCCGGATGTGCCGAGGCGATAGCGGTTTGGTGCCCACGAAGGCCCACTGTTTGCAAAATACAGCGTTTGACAACCTTACACTGGCTCCAACTGCACTATTTCACGCGTTTGCAAACATTAGGACAGCAGCACCGAGGACATGAGCACCAAAATGAGAAGAAAAAAATGAGAGAGGATATTGTAGAGGGTCTGTATGCTGAGGTTCCGGATCAGACGAGGCCTCTCTAGGTGCCACGGAGTCTGAGTAGTCACCCGTCGAATTTGAACGATATTTTGGTCTCAGGGCTCTTAAGGGACTACGCCCGAACGAAGTAGCCCGAAAGCAAAGACCCTTTCGCGCACCGAAACACCACCTCCTCTAGCGTTCACCTGGCCACCCAGATGTGCCTGCAGGCGGTTCGGTGCCACGGCCCACCGTTTGCAAAATACAGCGTTTGACAACATTAGGACAGCGAGAGCACCGAAATGAGAAGGAAAAAAATGAGAGAGGCTATTGTAGAGGGTCCGTATGCCTGGATCAGACGAGGCCTCTCTAGGTGCCACGGAGTCCGAGTAGTCACGATATTTTGGTCTCAGGGCTCTTAAGGGACTACGCCCGAACGAAGTAGCCCGGAAGCAACGACCCTTTCGCGCACCGAAACACCATTGGCCACCTGGACGTGTCGAGAGGCGGTTCAGTGCCACGGCCCACCGTTTGCAAAATACAGCGTTTGACAACCTTACACTGGCTCCAACTGAATTTGCAAACATTAGGACAGCGAGAGCACCGAAATGAGAAGGAAAAAAATGAGAGAGGCTATTGTAGAGGGTCTGTATGCCGAGGTGCCAGATCAGACGAGGCCTCTCTAGGTGCCACGGAGTCCGAGTAGTCACCCGTCGAATTTGAACGATATTTTGGTCTCAGGGCTCTTAAGGGACTACGCCCGAACGAAGTAGCCCGGAAGCAAGACCCTTTCGCGCACGAAACACCACCTCCTCTACCCTGGCCACCCGGACGTGCCGGCGCAGGCGGTTTGGTGCCACGGCCCACCGTTTGCAAAATACAGCGTTTGACAACCACTGGCTCAACTGCACTATTTCGCGCGTTTGCAAACATTAGGACAGCGAGAGCACCGAAATGAGAAGGAAAAAAATGAGAGAGGCTATTGTAGAGGGTCCGTATGCCGAGGTTTCGGATCAGACGAGGCCTCTCTAGGTGCCACGGAGTCCGAGTAGTCACCCGTCGAATTTGAACGATATTTTGGTCTCAGGGCTCTTAAGGGACTACGCCCGAACGAAGTAGCCCGGAAGCAACGTGAAACACCACCTCCTCTAGCGTTCACCTGGCCACCTGGACGTGCCGGCATAGGCGGTTTGGTGCCACGGCCCACCGTTTGCAAAATACAGCGTTTGACAACCTTACACTGGCTCCAACTGCACTATTTCGCGCGTTTGCAAACATTAGGACAGCGAGAGCACCGAAATGAGAAGGAAAAAAATGAGAGAGGCTATTGTAGAGGGTCCGTATGCCGAGGTTCCGGATCAGACGAGGCCTCTCTAGGTGCCACGGAGTCCGAGTAGTCACCCGTCGAATTTGAACGATATTTTGGTCTCAGGGCTCTTAAGGGACTACGCCCGAACGAAGTAGCCCGGAAGCAACGACCCTTTCGCGCACCGAAACACCACCTCCTCTAGCGTTCACCTGGCCACCCGGACGTGCCGGCGCAGGCGGTTCGGTGCCACGGCCCACCGTTTGCAAAATACAGCGTTTCCTTATTTATTTAAATTAAATTACAATGACTTGGTTGTTATGTTATCTCTTGTTGTCATCTTGTCCTTGGTAGGATGATATACATCCAGGGCTCATGAATCTTATTTTCTTCCCATCCTCAATGAGGTCTTCAATAAAGTTTCTCATTTTTAAACATTTATCTGGTTTTTTTCCCTTGACACGATGAAAATCACAGTAGTCATGTGATCTCTATACCATCATGGTTTGGGTGCATCTTGTGCATAAGGAACTTTGGTTGGATATTGAACCATTTTCACTGCCTCTAATTGTCTCAAAATCATGGATACTTTGTCTTTGACTTGAAAAAAGTGTAATTTGGTTTGGACTACCTCCTCACACCCCCATTAATTTTATGAGTTTTTTTATGTATACCACTAAGTTATGGAGGGATAAAATACTTATATTTCTCCAAACATATGTTGGGATATAGAAAAATATAGAATAGAAAATTATCTCTTGATTCATCCCTCAACTTGACAAAATGAGCTTTAAACTTTTGTACTTTAAAATTCATAAACTTGTGTACTTTGAAATTCAGCTCTATGAGTGTGATCTAGGATGTGGTTAGTTGTATTCAGATGTGTATATGATGTGCTGGACAAGTAAAGTGAAGTATTGTTTACAAGATTCCTAGATGCCCCTAATAGGTTAGTGTGTGTTTATATTTATAGGAGACCTTTGTGAGTTTTCTCTCTCAACTAACCTAAATGTATAATCTAATTCAACTAATCCAAATGAAACTTTTGAAAAATTGGCCATTAAAATGCAATGGCATTGGTTAATATGATGTAGATAGACCTTCATATCCATACATTTCTAGGACCTATTAATGTGTCTAGAGTATGACAAAAATTAGGTATGAGTATTTTAGAGGTCTAGATTGATGTTCAATAACATGTGCAGTGATTTTAGAGGGTTGAGCTAGAGATTGGTTTTTATCTAGTGGATATACGGTGCGAGATAGATCAAGAAGGCGCCTATGGTTGTTAAAACAATGCATAAATGAAGTGTATATCAAAATAAGTACAAAATTCTATATTTCCAAGTTCCCAAACCAAATTTTGGGTACTAAACATTTATATCTTAATGAATTCAACACTACATGACACTTTTACTATTGCATGCACCAATTAAATTACAACCCTTTTGATCAGAATATTTTAGTGAATTTTATATATTAAAGATATCCTAAAAATTGACACAAATACACATTATATCCAGCATGGTGTTCTATATGGCATGGCATGGTGTTATATCCTAAGTAAATTGTTTCTCTCATATTTGTTTATCAGATCAAATTTATAGCCTTACATCAACACCACTTTTTTGTTAACATAGTAATATAATTGGTTCATTGAGCATCCAATATTATAAATAAGGTGTGGAAGTTATGGAATCAATATAATAATTCATATTTTTAGAAGTGACATGTAAACAAAATAAAAAACTAGAGAAAAATAATGAGATGCTTAGAGAGAAAGTAATCAACCTACAAAAAATATCCAACATGTAAAACTACAAATGATTGAAGAGAGGGAGAGAAGCAATATGCTAGCCAATATAATTATTAAGGAAGTCAAAAACTATAAATAAAATGAAGATATACTAATTTAACCTAGTAAGATGATTCCTAGAGGATGAAATTTTATGAAAAGGAAAATTATTCCAAGTTTGCAAGCCAAGAAAGGTGAGAAAAAAAGAAGAGCCAAAAATATGCATGTAATTACAAAATGCAAAGATGAAAAGATGCAAATTATAAGAGGGATATTAAAAGGATCTCACACTTATTGACAATTATAAGTTATCTTATTATTATCCTATTTACACATTTATTGACTATGCTTAAAGCATCTTTCTCACTCCCAAATTCTAAGTCCGCCATTTCATTACTTTTTCTTCATATTGGTACCTCAAGAATCAATGCACGTTATACATAGCACATCTCTAGACTCTCAGCAATCCACTTTCTCAGAGTTAGCAATAATACCAAAATAACCAAAATAAATATGATTTAACCAACACACATGGATATATATATATATATATATATATATAAGAATCAAATAAAGTGTGCTCCAGACGCGCACGTCTCTGAAAATATATATGTACATGTATAAGTTCATAATGTATGTATACATCTCGAACTAAGCACGTGTCATAATGTACATATGGGACCACATGCGGTCGCAAAAGGCTATATATATATACAATGGACTGTGAATAGATACTCATGACCACATATATGTGGCATCCAAGTGGACTATAAATCTACTCATGAAACATCTTCCCTCTCTTCGCCCTGCTAGAAGTAGCACGTCCACGACCTGGGGATGTAGTGGAGGGAGATGCCACTACGGATTTCATCCGTGTGGTCCTAGGTGTCTCTAAGCATGCCTGCAACCTAACCTGCACATTCATAAACAACAAGTTTTTAACACCCAAAATTTTAAAATACCTTCAAAATTTAGAAACTTGTACAATTTAGTTAAAATGCATGTGCAATCTTACCGCAATGTCATGATCCCTATCGATTTGTTGTTGATGCGTCGCAGGGACAACAATAGACTCACGAGGGGTAAGCTACATACAAATAATTAATTTTCAAATTAAATATTTCACACATATATATACCTACAAAATTTGATATTGAACAGATTTAAGTTTAATAAGAAATAATGAACCTCCAAAATTTAACAAATTTAAAAAATTGTGTACCTCAGTTAGTGGATTTGCAGATGCTATGGCAGTATCTACAGCAGCCTCCACAGTCTGCATATGTGGAGGAGTCTCTCTAGCAGTCATAAGCTATACAAAAAACATGTACAAATCAATTTATTAAAATCTACTTAAGAGCTATACAAAAAACATGTACAAATCAATATTTAGTTACTCAAGAAAGAATAAAAATGTTATTAAATTTTATCTTCTATTTAGGCTAAATACATAGGATCTATAAATGTTAGCACGGAGGCCATCTATCTTCATAAGATTTTGACAAACTTTTGTATTTAATCAAGGTAACCCATAGTCATCTTCTATGACAATTAGAGCATCATTCAAATTTGAAGGACTTTTAAATCTAACATCACCAGACCAAACATATAGATCAGACGAATAGTAGACTAGAGTTGTATATCCTTGGTGGGCAAGTGTGTTGCAAATATATAGATTATAATGCACTATTTATATGTATTTGTGTCCAAAGGTAGCTGAGTTTGAGTTTTGGTGCACGAGCCTAGAGGATCTTACTTGTGACATTATCCCTTTGGAAATAAAGATTTTGATGGTAGAACTAGATTTAGAGAGGCTACCCATGGCTAGCTAAACCCCCACCACACGTAGGGGTAGGAGAAAGTGTGATGAAATATGGTGGAATCTCAGGAAGAATATATATATATATATATATATATATATATATATATAGAGAGAGAGAGAGAGAGAGAGAGAGAGAGAGAGAGAAGGAAATATGGCTTGAGTATATAATTTGAAGTGCGTGAATGGGAAATTACACAAGTGTGGGATGCTGAGGAGTCAATAGAGTTGTGGAGGATGATGGTTTACAAATGTTTTGAAGCTCTTATGGAAGATGAGGAGCCACAACATCAGGATCTCCCAACTTTTAGAAATCATAGTAGATATCGCCTTCAAGTTTGGATAAGAGTGCATTAGGTGAAAGAGTGAGGACCAAAGGCACACATCTGATCCCAGGCTAGCCACCTAGCCCTTACACATGGTGTTACATATCTAGAGGTAGTTATTGAGAATCAAGATATAGTCTAGGTAAATAAGTAGATATGGGAAGATATCATTTTACATTGGATTGAGAAGTTCATCATACAAATAATATACCTATGACAGTGCAGTACGTGTCATTATTTTGGATGTTGGGAACATGTAGACCATGTGTATCCAGTTTAGTACTACAAACGAGACATAAGGGAATTTATCAACTGGCCCGAGAGGATCAAGAAGATCAAGAGGATTGGGTCAGTAACCACCTAGAAAAAATACTTATGAGATTTCTATTTCTGGATCTAGAGGATAGGGTCCACATCCATAATAATCACTTAATAATCCTCTTCACCTAAAGTAAGCACCTCAAGTCTATTATATGACATGTATCTCCAATTACAAAAATTATAGAGGTATTGAAAATGCAGCAGAGCATGTGTACAAGTGTGAGATACTATGGTATTCTAAGCAAATTACAACTTTAGATAGGAAGGAAAGTCAATTTTCTACTACTCTTCAAGGGAGTGTACATAGCTAGTATAGAAAGTATGACCCACATAAGAATGTAGTGTACTATAGTGCTTTGTGAACTATGTTTTTGGATGAGTTTCACATCCCATAGTTTAAAAAAAAGCATCATCACGCTCAATAAAATCAAGCAGGGATTATCAGAACGCATGAGGGAGCATGACATGTATTTTAATAATTTATTGTCCAAACTATCTTATGATGCTCATATGAGTTAGCATGCACAGTGGTTTATTGGAGGATTTCTGACCCCATTCAGGAGGGATTTATCTCATAAGATGTATGTGGATCCACACGAGGCTATAGAAGTAGTTTTTTATGATTATACGGTTGGAATTGTTGATACATAAGTGATCCCATTCTTGGAGGAGAAAATCACAGTCATGGCGAAGTAATTAGATAATTTATATGTAAACTCAACACATGAGATGTGTAGTGTAATATGGTACATAGATTGTGAGGTTGAGGGACATACTAAGGACAGTTGTCCATGCAAGTTAGTGCTTGCGTTTTTATGTAGCTGTTGTATGTATTTTATATACGTTGAGTATAAGAAAGTGAAACTCATGTACAGAGGTCCAAGAATTAGAAACAAAGTGTAAAGAGATTTGTAACTAACCTGCGTAAAACTCATGCGAGGCATGCCAGTAGCTTCAGTTCCCTGAGCAGATGATGACCCGCCAGGCTCCTGTGTATAAAAGAGAAAAATATTAATACATGTACAACATACACGTGAAACAAATTATAATAATAATCTAGTGCAATTAAATGATTTATTAAAAATGTAAGTTTGTACAACTTGAAACTTACGTTTGAAACACGCCCAACCGCAGTAGCTAGCATGTCGACACCGGATGTTTCCTTCACCGGCTCTTGCTATTTAAAATAAAATAAAAAATTAGTTTTTTACATGTATGTACATGACGTACAATCATATATATATTAATATCTCAAACATGTGAATTAAACTATTGTACATATATATATTATTTAAATTTATTTAAAATTTACCTGTGAAAGACCAATATCAGTGGCTCCAGTTCCAAAAACATTCCCCAGCATCTCATCTATAGAAAAAAAATCCTGTGAACCAGCAAATGATGTCTCGCCTGCAGTGCATACGGCACCACATGATCCACAGTGGTGTGGTGCACTAGAACTGGCGCCTCCACCAACATCACCGGATGCAATCTGGGTGCTATGCTGGGTGAGAGTGTCAGTGAGCTCCCTCAATGCATGCAATGTATCAATCTCCACAACCTCCTTCACTGTAGGAGGGATAACTGAAGGCAGTGGGGGTTTTGGGGCATGGGGGATCCTAGGCTGACCTACGCGTGCACCAGGTCTGCTCTGTGCAGAGCCACCTCCTCGACCAAAAAAGTCTGAAAAGTCAAAATAATTCGGGACCTCATTGAGCACGAACTCACAATATAATTTCTTCAAAAAATAAAGAGGAACCTCATTGTTGTTGCATGGTGGATAATCAAAAACCATCCACCATCGGTCCCAAAAATTGTTTTTGATTCTATCATCATGGCACCAATGGATTGGGAACCGTTTGCAAGTAACTGCAGGGGGGGCATTGGTTCTAGGGTCGGTAAATAATGCACAAATGAGGTCTTTTCCAATTTTTTTGTCTTTGACGGCCGCATGAGATAGTTTATCCGCATACCACCGCCTACAGTCACTTCTAAAGGTGTTCCATCTATGTATTTGGTTGGTTGCAGACTCGACTTTCGCCAATCAATGTTTGCAATGTATTGGCTAAAGTCATGCGGGATGGATTTGTAGCATGATTTTGTCTTATAGTTTGAATTAGGTTCTCAATGACAATTTTATTTTCTTGGATTCTTCCAATGATATTATCTTGCGTTCCTGTTGGCTCAGTGGGGACAGAAGGAGCCACAGGGGGCGGATCTATGTTTGGAGGAGGGTTTTGAGGAATGTTCGGAGGGTTTTGAGGAATGTTCGGTGGGTTTTGAGGAATGTTTTGATGGTTTGCACGAGCCCGAGCTTGCCGACGAACTGATAAAACAATAAAATTGTGTACATAAACAAACAATTCACAAAACCCATGAAAATGCCAAAAAAAAACCTAAAATGTAAAAAAAAAAAAACCTAAAATGCAAAAAAATGATTACAATCGGGGACTTACCTCCTCGTCTTGGTGGCATGGTTGAATCTATCGCTATCCAGAAGTCCGATGAGCAATTTTGAGATAGTATTGAAAGTGCGAGTGAAAAACGTTTAGGAAAAGTCGCGGTTCGAAATGAAAAATGAGGAAAATAACAAGTCGCGGGACTGTTAAATTTTGTCTCAGAGTTCCGCGATCGCGGTTTATAACCACGCTCGTGGTTATAAACCGCGATCGCGGAACTAGGTTCGGTAATTACCGAACCTAGAATTCAATAACCGCGATCGCGGTACCTTTATTTCAGGTTTTTATGTCCACGGAATTCTCCACCAACTTCGTGCACGATAACATCGAGTAGATGAACTATGATTTCTTATGTAATCTGTACTTAAATTCAATTATTGCTCCATAAAACCTATACAACTATGAAGAATAATTCTGTGTTGCATTTAAAAACCATGAGTGTAGTTTATAAACCACGCTTGGGGTACCCAATATTTTGGGTTTTTATATCCACTGAAATTGTCCACCATCTTGAAATGCAAGATTACCATCAAGGAAATAACATGTATACACGACATTGACCTGTAACATACGAGTAATGAACTATGATTTTTGTAATCTCCCACTTTATCTTGCTTATTGCTCCAATTAAACCTAACACTTCATGCTATTCTGTAATTTGGTGTCTTTATCCAAGACTAACATAAACTGTCCTTCGGTAGGCATTGTGTTCCATTTCATGGCCTTGATAATAATGAATATTATTATTATTATTGATGGATGTTATGCTGGAGTTTGTAAGAGCAGCAGCAGAAGACTATATTGGATTATCATAAGTAATCCCATTAATTAATTCAACCAAGTAGCATTCGCAATATTTGCAGAAAACCTATATATTGCAAAGGATATTGTGAGCAGGAAGGGTGGAATGATGTATTGACTTGTACGAATATATATGCTCTTGATATGGTAAAATTTTTGTCACCTGTAAAGAAATAGTTTCTGTTCAAATAAGTAGGAATTTGACTATGATACATAATATTATGTGGATGATTATGGTAGAATATAATATAAAATCTATAGTAAGAATATGATAAAAATTAATCTACATTTAAATTTCAGCTCCTGAAAGAACTATCGTTCTAATAACTTTAATTTTGCATTATAACAAGCAACAATAATATAATTTACAGGATTGATAAAAATTGTAAAATCCTTAAGGAATTTACCTAGGGATTTATTAGTTGGACCTACATAATCTAGGTGTTGCTCTAGGTTTGGATTTAATACCAATAATGTCAACGTTAGTCAAAATAGGGTATAGCTTGGGCCTTATTTTACTTGTGGTCGTACGTGGATAGTTTAGTGATTGGTGAAATTTATTAATTGGGTATGTTAGTGAAATTAATTAAAAAATGAGGAAGCGTAAATAAGTATGGAAAATGTTCAGGGTGTTACTCCCAAGAAGATTTTTGATGGATTTGGGCCTAGATAATTACACCAATATGCCACATACATGGTGTCTATCTAAAACAAATAATTGACATTTCACCGGTATGGTTGCAATAAGTGGCATTTTAAGAGGAACGAATGCCTTTCTAAAAATTTATAGGGTGAAATTTTAATATATTCATGATGTTTGAGACACAATAGATGTTAATAGGAACCAAAACATGTTTCAAATGGTCACAATTGTACAGACCATAATAATATTATATGTAATTTTATTTGTTTTTGATATGTGAAAAAATGGGTAGACTCGAAAAGTAGGATGAAAATTTATAATATTTGTACTTTTAAGTGTCCTATAAATATTACTACATAAGTTTTTTATGAAAAAATAAGAATTGACGTAGGATGTAGTACCCGACATAAAACATGTTCCATAATACTTAATAATTTTTTTTTCAAAATATATACATGTGTTTGGTGTTTAGAAGTGCATTTGGTGGATTAAAGTGACAGTGGGTGGTTGAAACTTAATTTGTGAGCAGGGATTTGGTAAGGCAGCTACGCAATTGACATGTATTTGTCCAGAAATCCATGACTCTCTTTAGCAATAGGGTCATGGTCCAATCAACATCATGGGTGGTAGAAATTTCATCTGAATGGCTTTAAACAGGTTGGGCAGTCCAATGCGATCACTCCACCTCTCAGATCCTGTCATTTTCCTATGCCAATATTACGATAGCACTTTATTTTTAAGAATCCAAAGACATTTAACCACGCTGTGAAATCCAAGTTGAAGTTGCATAAAGTTTACATCAGTATGTGGGATAGTTGCAGCATAGGCTTTGACCTATGAATGAAAGAAATAGACAACTTCTAAAACGTAATTTCAAGTTATAAATTTAGCATGGAGTGTACCATCAGTGTATAGAAGACATGGGTTCCTCACGAGACAGTCACATAGTTTCACCTATGCAAAAAACAGATCTCCAACCTGACCAGTTTACATTTTCTTGCTTACTCCTAGCCTATGCCAAAATATGAGCTCTGGAATAGGGTATCGACAGTCCAGCAAAACAAAAGATAGAGGAGTTTTTTGTCAGATGTTGTAGTTACAAGTGCTCTGGTAGATATGTATGCAAAATGTGGAGCCATAGCGCTTAAAGATATGTGAATTGTCAGAGGATAAACGCATGAAATTTGGCCTTGGACTCTAAGAGAGTACAATCAAGAATGTACATGTGCAATGGGTCTTAAACTTGTAACCAGATAAGGCCTTAGATTTCTTATCAATGCACATAAGGATACCATAATTTAGTCTTCTCAAATTGACTTGCCAGAGAACATCACTTTTTACTCTAGAGAAAAAAATGGAGTTGTTGTTTATGACATTCACTAGAATATAAATCAATCAAGGAGAAAATAACAAAGCCCAAATCTGACTTTTCTGTTCAAAAGCAAATCCACCCAGTACTGGGCATCAGTATGTGCACTCTCAACTAGTGTCATGGATCTACACCTGAAGTGATACTTTCTTGTTTTTGTAGGGTAAAATCTGATCAATCGTATCCAAGTGTTTCTCACAAATAGATCTCACAGTGGAAATGTTGCTTCAAGTACCAGTGAAAGTTTATGGTCACAATGTCTTCTGTTTCGATAACCATAGCTCAAGCCTGTAGATGGAACAGAATATTGTAAGTTACTTTATACTAAGCGAATATTTATAGGCATTTACTAAACATTTGACATGGCATCACTATCATGGAGTTTGGGCAAAGTTTCACATGCATGAATCACCATGGTTTGAAAAATGTTTAGACAAAGAGCTCTATTCTTATGGTATGCAGTGTCTCCCATAGCTTACTCAGAGTAATATTTGGTTTGTACCATAATCTTTCCAAAGAGATGTTCCTGAGCAACTATAGTGTGAAACTCTGCTGGGTTAACCTGTTGACAACTCACCATTAGCTCGTTTATGTTCTTGGTATTGTTGAGTAACGCTTGAAGTAAGATTTAGAAACTTGCTCATGAGGTCATGATTTGGAATTGCTGGATAACTTATGAAACTATGCAGTTGTCTCACTGCGATTGGTATCCTTTTATTTTATTGGTGATATCTCCCAATGTATCAACTATGGTCTAGTGGATTATCCTCTGTGGAGAATGGTCAAGTGGCTAATTTCGTTGATGAGTTAACTCAGTATCACCATTCTGTGTGTTATGTTTTCTATTGACAATTTTTGTGATTGTGCTGTGATCCATTGTTTGGTATGAATGTCATGGAAGATATTGTTTCTTGTTGGAACTGCGAGTGAACCTACTTAGTGGGATCTCTTGCTCTACGAACGTTACCCAATTGTCAGATGGTCTCTGGATGTATCAACTATGTAGTTCGTAACTGAATTTTGAAGATGGTCCTTGGTGGCTAGAGTCAGCAACCTTCCTAGAGCCCCCACATACCCAATTGATGGTTTCTTAACATGGTCTCAACCTTTTTATTTCTATTTTTTGTAATGGCTCTTATTATTTTAGAATAGATTATGGACATAACCAAATGGATATGTATTTAAATAGTGTAAAGAAATACTAACACCACCTTGTGTATTTTCAAAACTGGGATTTACATTATGCAACATGTAACTTGTGGTTGACACACCCATAACCTCTTATCCCGATGACTCAAGTATCCTGAATCAGGTGCTCATGTCCTAGTGATATTATGCTAGATTTAGTTTTGATTCGTCAACATAATAAATTTAAAACCCTTTTATCATTTACATTTGCAAAGTTTATAAAATTTGGTTTTTGTAATATAGTAGGCTCGTACAAAATAGCACTTTTGAACCCGATTAAAAGAGATAGTCAAGCATAAACTGTATGTGTTCCTTCACTATGATTTGGAGAGTCAACTTCGTCAATCATATTAGATTGACCCCATTTCGATATCCATTTTTGACTCTTTTCCGCTTCTCCTCTAACTCTGTTTTGTTCTTTTACCAGACCGTTAAAGCACTTTGTAAAAGCTGGTTAATAACTGAATAGTTCAGGGACCCATCGTTCAGTCCTTATTTGGAAAAACCCAAAAATGGGATGTACCCACCTTCACAAACCTCTTGTATTTTTACTGAGTCGCACCAAATTGACTAGTAACCTTCAGTTTGGGTAAATACACATTTCTCGACTAGTCTGGGAAAGGAATTTTGTAGGCCTCCGATCTTAGTTTTGACTAGGTCAAACTAGGACAAATTGACAAGTTGGTTTCGCTATCAGGAAACCTCATCATCATTTGAAACCCTTTTTCTAGTTCCCAGTTTTCAAGTCAAACTCTAACGAATTCCCCATATATAGGGAAACTTTGGTGTAGAAAATATCATTCGTGTGTTCTTCCATCAAACTCTTTTGGAAAGAGTTTTCATAATCCCTCGAGCTATAACTGGTTGATCTATTTGCAAACTAGGCCGATTATGACCGATGGCTCTAAAAAACATTGGATGCCAATTGTAAACCGTTCGCCAGTGTTTCTGAATTCTATCAGTTCACTGTGAATTATTGGTATATAGGTGGACACATATGGAATTTACCCATGGTGTACATTTTCTCATTGGAAGACAAGTTTTTGAAAGCACTGTTTCTTAGCCTCTGAGCCAAAATTGAGATGTTTTACAACTAGTAGGAAAATGTAAAAAGAAAGTTGTAGGACCCTCGTCAAGTTACAAAACCATCGTGGAAAACTTGTTGCCACTCGTAAATAACTGTTTGAAACTCTATCTTGTGGCTTGTTGGTGTGAAATTTGACTTTTGGAAAAATAGTGTTTCTCTCTTCTCTCTCTTCCCTATATCTTTCTCTCTCCTTGGTTAAGAAATGAAGCGAAATGAAATGAAATGAATATATGTCTCTACCCCTCTCCTTTCAAATGAAAATTATTATTATTATTATTATGTAAATGGGAAACTAAAAACATTAATTATGTTAGATCTAGCTGGATGTCATGTCAGCGATTTATCGTTGATTTCATACTCACATGGTTTTGCAGGATGCAAGTAAGATGGTGAAATGGCGTGGTTGTGATTCATTGTATCTTATTGTAAATTATGTACATTAATGGAAATAAATTTGTATGTATTTCTATGTTATAGTAAATACTTACAATTGAAATTTGGTAATATGAATGAGATGCTAGATTTAGTAGTGTTTTGGAGAAATGTGCATTTAACTATAGGTGTTCTTTTGAGTTCAGATTTACATATGGTAAAAAGGGGGTTGGATATATATGTTAGGTGATATTGTAGAGGATAGTTCAACATTTTGTGAAGTATTGAAAGGTTCATTAGCGAAGTTTTGTAACACTTTTAAAGATGCTAGTGTTTAAGGGGAAATGTTCATCTAAACATGGGTGTTATTTTGATCCCAAATTTCGTATTGAAAAAAATGGATATATGTGTTAAATGAAATTGAATTTAATAGCTTATAGTGTAATTCTAGTGTGCAATTGTTGATTAAATAATTTTGCGTGTTGTGGTTCTTACCTTAAAATGTAATAAAGAGATCTAAACAAAACAATCCACCCTAGTGTAAACTTCGTGTATAACTACCCTTACTGTGCGATTCTTTGTAGCATAGAAAATTGAAACCTTAGGATGAACTAAAATCCTTACGCTTGATAACACCTTCTATATTAAATAAATAAGATCACAAGTTTGAGTTTATCGTCAAAGGTTGTATTCTTAGCGACTGTTGATGCAAAATTACAGCACCCCCCGAATGGCCTCAGATTTGAGTGGGGCATCCAGTGTAATCTGCATAACATGGGACCATCTCTCAAGTTGTGGGACTTGCAAACTTGAGATGATCCTTTGGATAAGGATGACTTCCTCTTCCTAATCCTAATGCTAAACTACTTCTAAGGAAGGAAATGCGACTATCTACTCCTAATCTAACAATTCCAAGGAGACAGGAGAGAGAGAGCATGAAAATAAAGAAATCCTACACTACAGAGGTGATAGCACCAAGAAAAGGGGGTTGTTGATCACAAATCTCAACTACCTGAAATGGAGAGAGGTGAGCAATGGAGAGGATGGACAAGATGCATCATAGACCAAAGATAAATTTCACACAGAACACCACTTCAAACCCATTAAACACAGCTCTCAAAACCTACAATAGACATCAGAAATATGCACAAGTATACCCTGACAATGATGAGAGGTAAGAAGAGACAATAAAATAAGAAAAGGATGGACAAAATGCATCACAAAACAGATTTTATTGCTCCATGAGTTCACACAGTACATCATTAGTGGGAAAGAGGCAAGAAAATGCCATTACAAAGAAATGAGAGGAGGCTTAAGCTCCACATTTGACCCTAGGGAGGAAAGAGAGAGGGGGCAGGAGAGAAAAGATGACCAACCTTTTAGAAAATGCCCCTCCTTTACAATATATAGAAGAATGAGAGAAGGAGAGAGGGAAAATTTGAATCCTACTTCAACCACCCAACAATGCATTGAATTCACCTACTCCAACCACCCCAGAAATCATTATAATTCTCCAGCAATAATGATGGGCTCCTTGACAGAGCCCATGCCTCCATTAATGTTCCTTGTAGGGCAATAAAGGAATATCATTCTTCATTATGGTGTTGGTAGGTGAAAAGTATGAAATCCTCCAAATGGCAGACTGAAACATTATGGTGGTGGGTGAGAAGCTCAACGTTAAGAGCTTTCCAAAAAAGTCCTCTCCATTGCTCAAATTTGAGCCCTCCCAGTTGAATATATGGCCATTTGACACTTGGCAGGGTAGGCTATTTTGTACAATTTCGGGAGTCCCTTCAATATTTAAAGAGTCTATTTGTGCAAGATCCACGTGGCAGCCCCGTGCATGTTTAAGATTTACATGCCTCTAGATTTCACCTTTGAAGTTGTGCCGAAGAGACATGTGGCATCGTCTGCGGGCCTGCTTTACTTTCCTTCGTGGAAATTTTTGGATGAGTCCCTGGATCTACTTTTGGAGCACTTGGCACGTCTGACCCTAGACACATGGAGGCTTCTGTGCTCTATTTGGGAAGACTGCCTTTAGTGATTTACCTTTGAAGTTGCATTGAGATGACACGTGGAGGCTTGCAAGCTCGTGGTTGAGACTTAGCTTGGATTTTCAACGGTTGGTGTGCAACTTTTTCGGACCCTAGACACATGGAGGGTTGCACTTGTTTAGGGACTACCTTTAGATTTTACCTTTGAAGTTGTGCCAAAGAGACACGTGGAGGCTTCCACTAATGGTTGAACTTTTCAACATCCAGTGCAACTTTTTTGGACTCTAAGCCATGTGGAGGCATGTGCTCATTTGGGGACCCCACCTTTGGATCATCATACCATTTGAAGTGTGCATCGATGAGACACAGTGGAGGCTTCTACTAGCTCTGTTATACTTATCTGATTCAACAGCTGACTCTGAACAATTCCTTTTGAAGCAGGATTTAACCATGTGGAGAAGGCATGCACATGCTTATTTGGGCACCCCTTTGCTTGAGTGCATACCTATACCAAAAGTGCACTAAAATGGACATGTGGCACCTTCCCAGGGTCTTCTGTTGCTGTGCTTGAGTCGACTCATTTTGGGTTTGATCTTTTTCTTCTTCAACATTATCCATTGGCTTCATTCATCTTCCGACCTTGCTTTTTCATTGTCAAGCTTGCCTGCCACTTTATTTTTTTGGGATAGAATGTGAGCTCACATGACTAAACCGACCCTTCCATTTCTCCTGTGCAAGGTTTTGTTTGATCAATTTATCCCAAGGTGAAAAATTGGATAACAATTTGGCGACTCGCATCTGCTCACCAACCTATAGGTGGAAAGATCAGTTACCTTGTTGCATCCATTAGGCATGGAGTCACGAATGATAGCCTGATACTGATCTTGTTCTTGAAACTTGAACCTGACTGCTTGCACTTAGTGATCCTGAACCTGCCCCATTGCCTGCACTCTCAATTTTCATAAGAAAATATTGAAAGATGAGATTTCTGAGAGTAGAAAATTTTCTTAACCTGGGACCTTCACCTGTTCTGGAAATGGACTCCCTCGACAACCTGATTTTACCTTAGTATTTGCTTTATTTTGAAATTAGCAACTATTATATGACTATGGGTCTCCCTTGTCGTAAATATTGAAGGGACCGACAATTGTACACTCTGGAGAAATATGAACAAAATTATGTACAAAATGAAAATCATACATTCCCCAAGTAAGACATGCAGAGTGTGCAAAAGCACTTCTTCTGCTAAAAGAAAACCTACCTACTCTACACTAACCAGAAGCAAAGGGAACTCAAACAAATCCTACAATTGGTAGGGAGAAGTAGCTTCCCTTTCTCAAAATAGGCAGCCATGTATATGATTTGGCGCTGAACATGGCTTTATTATGAGTGAAAAATTTGACAAGAGGCCGATCCTCCACCCAAATCATCAAGGTATCAACTGGAAACAAGACAAATACCTCTTTTAGTTGCTCTGCATTTGGATTGAAGAGGCATTGAAGTTGATCCTTGGTACTTTGAAACTCATCCTCATGCTCTGAAATGGACATGACTGGTTTTGGCTTCTCCCTTAGCTCCAATGAAGCCAAGTACCTGATTGGGCATGGTCTGATCTGATAGATGTTCCCATTGTTTCTGAAATTCAACTCCTAAAGTGGAGTCTTCCTTGTGGACCTTCTTGGATGGATGGTGTGTAAGAGATGGGATCCTCGTGCTCATTTCCTTTCCCTTGAGAAGAACATGGAGATCATGATCCTCCAACCTTGGTTCCAGAGGGTTGTTGTGAAGATGGGATCCTTCAAGACTCTTTTCCTCTCCTTCGTTGTGGATGAAGGACTGATTTTCTCTTGGATAGCCTCTTCCTCTAAGCATGAAATTTTACCAAATCAAAATCTTCAATTTTCACTTCTCTAGAGGACTATTTGGGGCAGCAAGGTCTATTCTTGATATCTCTCCTCCTGTCATGGATTCATCAATCAAATCAGGCCCTTCAAATGAAAGCAAAAAATCTTCAATAATGCTTTCTTCATCAAGTGACTTCAACTCTGATTTGATCTCTTCCAGTTTCCCCTCTTCAATAGGACTTGGAGCTGATAGGTTGTTCTCCTCCCTCTTAACTGGTTGTGCACTTGGATTAGATCATACATTCTCTTCTCACTCCAAAGTTCCATTATGGACACTACATTCAGAGCATATGGACTGTTGTATCTTCCTCTTGTTCTTGTTCATCTTCTGCTACAAACTCAAGCTTCCACCACTTGTGGTCTTGACCTCTGGGATCCTCCAAAGGCTTAACCAACAAGGGAATATTTTTAATCCCAAATCTGAGAGCCAATCTTACCAAGATTTTGATCATTTCTTCATTTACTTGGCTCTCCTTCTTGCTCCTCTCCTTGACTAGTTTTTGGAATTTCTTCCCGACATGGACTTGGGAAGGTAAGAGGAGAAGTGGATGGGGTTTTCAACTAGTTTTGCAATTTTTTGTGGTGGTGAGGGAGGTGGAAATTATTCATTCTCTTTGGAGGGGATGACTGTTTGGAAGGGAAAAGGGTAGAGGAATTAAGATGAGATGGAATACTAGAAGATGGATAAGGGAAATCAACACTTGGGGAAGCATACAATGAGAAAGCTAGAATCATGACACTACTGAAATGATATGTTGATTGAGAAAGAAGAAAAGAAAAGCTATGAGGTGGTGGAATTACCCATTGACAAGGTTTTCCTGAATCCAACTCGTAAAGTTCATAGGCATCTATCTCCTCAGTCCATTGTACACAAGTTGGGGCAGCATTTCAACCATCAAGTCAAGCTTATCCTGTGGGTTGTAATGTAACTGAAAAGGGCCTTCCCATGGACAAGGTGCCTTGCAACCAATCCTGAATTCTTTCATATGTGATCTGTAGCCCTGGATACTGAACCATGTTAGCTTCCATTCTTTGAATTTTCTCTAGTAGATTAAAATTATCCATATGGAACTACCTTATCATCATAAGTATGCGTATCCATGCTCTTGATAAGCTCCATATCCAAAATGGTTTTGACAAACTGATTTCATATGGGTAAGCATAATGGTTATAGGACTTTGATCACATATTGCTGATTCTGGAGGAGTCGTGAAACCTTGTTAGAGGTGGAAGTACACTACTGTTGATGTAAGTGCATGAATTCCAAGATGAGAAATGAAGTCATGATTGCACAAATTTCATGGAATGGAAGAAAATGAAGATGATGGAAGGAATAGTGGGTGGAAATGGATGGAAGGATGAAGTCTGCAACTCAGAGAATGGGTTGTTGATCATATGGAGTCATCAGATGTGCTTTGCATGTGCCTCTAAAGGCTAATTATCTCAGCAAGAACACATTGAACTTGCTAAGATGAAGTTGTAAGGTGCTTCAAACCTATCCCACTGGGTGTGCCAAAACTATTGATGTGAAATTGCGGACACCCCCCAAATGGCCTCAGATTTGAGTGGGGCATTCGGTGTAATTTACATAACATGGGACCATCTCTCAAGCTGTGGAACTTGCAAACTTGAGATGGTCCTCTGGAGAAGGCCGGATTTCTCTTCCTAATCCTAATGATAAACTACTTCTAAGCAAGGAAATGCGACTATCTAATCCTAATCTAACAATGCCAAGGAGACCATGGAGAGAGAGAGAGCATGAAAATACAAAAATCCTACACTAAATAGGTGATAACACCAAGAAAAGGGGGGGTTGCTGATCACGAATCTTAACTTCCTAAAGTGGAGAGAGGTGAGCAATGGAGAGGATGGACAAGATGCATCATAGACTAAAGATAAATTTCACACAGAACACCACTTTCAACCCATTAAACATGTCTCTCAAAACCCTATAATAGACATTAGAGATATGCACAGTATACCCTGTAATGATGAGAGGTAAGAAGAGATAATAAAATAAGCAAAGGATGGAAAAAATGCATCACAAAACAGATTTTATTGCTCCATGAGTTCACACAGTACATCATTAGTGGGAAAGAGGCAAGAAAATTCCATTACAAAGTAAAGAGAGGAGGCTTAAGCTCCACATTTGACCCTAAGGGAAGAAAGAGGGAGAGGGGGAAAGAGAGAGAAACAATGACCAACCTTTAGAAAAAATGCCCCTCCTTACAATATATAGAAGAATGAGAGAGAGGAGAGAGGGAAAAATTTTAATCCTGGTTCAAGTACCCCCACAATGCATTGAATTCACCTACAACTGATGGGAACCACCCCAAAATGCATTGAAATTCACCTACAAAAATGATGGGTTCCTTCAAAGAGCCCATGCCTCATTAATGTTCCTTGTTGGGAAAGAAATGGGAAGCTATATTTCTTCATTATGGTGGGTAGGTGAGAAATGTAACAGCCTCATTAAAATGGTGGACTGCCAAACTTTTATGGTGCTATGTGGGTAGCAGAAGTCCCATCCGGTGAGATCTCTTAAAATTCCTCCACATTCTCAAGTCTAAGTTCTACCAATTAAAATATATGGTTGTTTGAAGGTCACTTGGTACTGGGCATTGAGCCTGCTCTACTCACATTTGTGTGAGTAAAAGGGCCCCACTATATAGGATTCACTAAGTTATACCCTACGATAAGTGAAAGGCCTTATGCGCACATTTGAGGTTTCATTCCCCCTTTGGATTTTACCTGTTGAAGTTTTCACCGATGAGGCACTGTGGCAGGCTTCTATTGGCTCTATTTCTTTACTTCAACTTTTCAACAGCCGGTTCTGGATTCTCGAGATTTGACCACATGGAGGGCCTACACTTGTTTGGAGACTACCTTTGGATTTTACCTTTGAATTTGTGTTGAGCGACACGTGGAGGGCCTGCGCTCATTTCAGGACCTACCTTTTGATTTTACATTTGAAGTTGTGTTGATGAGACACATGGAGGGCCTACGCTCGTTTGGGGACTCCACTTTAGATTTTACCTTTGAGGTTACGTCGAAGAGACACGTGGAGGCTTCTGCTAACGGTTGGACTTTTCAACAGTTGGTACAACTTTGTTGGACCCTAGCCATGTGGAGGGGTTGTGCTCATATGGGGACCCCACTTTGGAATTTACCTTTGAAGGTGTGCCGATGAGACACGAGGAGGCTTCCGTTGGCTCTCTTATACTTAGCTGATTCAACGACTGATTCTTCCTTTTCTGGCCCTAGACACATGGAGGGCCTGTGCTTGTTTGGGGTCTTTGCTTTTGTGCACCATACCAAACGTGCACCGAAGAGACACATGGCACCTTCTGCAGTTCATTGCTTTACTTTGAGTTGACTTGTTCTGGGTTTGATTTTCTTCAACATTTCCATGGTCATTCATCTTCTGACCCTTATTTTCATTGTCGAGCCTACCTGCCACTTAATTCTTTTGGGATCGAATGTGAGCTCGCATGATTGAACCATCCTCTCCATTTCTCCTGTGCAAGGTTTTGTTCGATCAATTTTTCTCGAGCGTAAAAATTGGGTAACAGTGACATCATCGCAAACTCGATGGTTAGGAACGAAATGGTCCAAAATTATCTAGAGTATGTGGTTACCTTCTAGGATAAGTAATCATGTGTGTAGTAAGGAGAACGTGTAGTGCCCACTCTTCGACATTTATATGATTATGATGTTGCTTAGCATAGACTAGAGTTATGGATATTTCTATCACAATTTAGATATTGATAGATGGACATTATTATTTTGATTAGTTAATTTATAGACAATATGGATTTTAGACTTATGACATGATTTACATGATGGATTCTATGCATATTTGGATATATCGAATTGTTGACTTTGAGCTTATATTGGACTAATGTAATTATTTTGATAATTATATGATACTAGATGATGTATTTGATGTCGTGATCTTATTGCTAGTTGATAAAGTGATGAAAGTGAAATAATTAGAATTGTGAACAATGGAAAATTACTTGTCTTGGTTTAAGTTGCGATAATTGATTATATGTATATGCATGTATTTTTATTATTGCAATGTTGTTAATATGGCCATGAGGCTAGAAAGGTATTGCCTTGACTTTTGTAGGTGTTCGCAACATAATAAACCAAAAGGGGATATGAGACCGATAATGAAAGAATATGGAGTATTGGAAAGAAGTCACCATGGCAACACATGTATTCATATGTTGTTGTTATTTGTTAGGAGGTCCCCATTGGGGGTGACCTCAAAAGTGACATTGGGAATGTTTGTAATTTGTCTTGTTGATTTTTATTTAATTGTGAGTTATTTTATTTTTAATTGCATGTGGAGTCACTTTTATTAATTGTGTTTAACACCACTCTTAAGTTAATTTAATAGTGTTTATCTAGTGCTAATTAGGATGTGATAAAATGAGAGGAAATAATGTGAGTTGGTATCCTTAATGTGTGTTGGCTTGAAATGAATTCAATTTGTTTTTTGGTAGTGTATATTCAATATTCCTTATGAAATTCGGATTTTGACCTTCTAGGCTATTTTGAACACTTGTGGGACAAGCTAAGCTTGTCCCACACCTCTTAAAGCCACCCACCCACCTAGCCTATGATGTGAGGGACTTATTTTAGGTCCTATTTTGTGTTTTAAAAAAGGAAAAGAACAGTTGATTGCACTTTTCTTACATGGGTAATTAATTTTGTCCTTAAGGGGTGTGGGTTGGGTTGAGTGTGTAAGAGGGTGGTCTTTTCTTCAACCACCAATTTATTATGTTTTGGGGTATGGGTTTGACCTTGGTGAGGTGGGATGGAGAAGAAATAATGTGGCATCCTACATGGGGCCACATAATCTCCCTCTCCCTCTTTTCTATTTATTAGAATTTTTGTAAAGTTTTTTGGGTTACTTGTTTGGTTTTTGGCTCTCTCTCATTTTTGAATGCTTGTTTTTTGGAGTGCTTGTTGGAGTTGAAGATTTCTTGGAATTGTTTGAGATTGGAGGATTTTAGGACTTTTTTGTGGAGTGGATTCTTGCTATGGAAAGGTAGGGTCTCCACCCTTGTTTTCTTCTCTTGCCTTTTATGTTTATGTGTTGAATAAATGTGTTTTCTTGCTTAATGTTGTTGGGTAGTGAAATTTTCTTAGGATGTGTATGAGAAAGTGAAATGGGGATGAATTATTTTGGGAGGCATAAGAGTTCTCTTGGGTATTTAGGAGGCAGTGGGTTGGGCACCCCACCTTGTTCTCATCTTGTTATTTTGTTCATTATGGGAGGCATAAGAGTGTGGGAGGCATAAGAGATCATTTGAATTGTAGGGATGAATAATAAATTTTTGGGGTTGACTAAGTTTTGGAGGTTTTTGAGGTGGGCATCCAAACCCTTGGGAGGCATAAGGATATCCTCATATTCCTTTCTCTACTTTGCTTGTTTTAGAGCCAATGTGTTGGGAAGTTTGTGTTGAAAAATGAATGTTTTGTGGTTGTTTTTCTTGTGTGAATGTTGTGTAAAAGTAAGTGTGGAAGCCTTTTATTTGTTGCCATGGTTGTCAAATATTCCTTATTGTCTCATTTTTGGGGCTCGGGGGCCAATGAGGAAGTAGGTTTCACTTCCTCATTAGAGTAATGGTTGGGTGGAGAGTGTTGCCTACTCCCTCATTATTGGTTATGTGTTTGATCTTGGAAGAAGGTGGAGCTTAGATGATGAAGGTATTCTTATAACATTTTGAGAAAGAATCAAAACTCTCTTGTTATATTTTATCATGTTATCTCCGTTGTATATGGAGGGCTTGTAACCTTGTATTTTTTTAAACGTGAAGTTTTTAGTTGTTTTTTTTATCAAAATGTAATCTTAGTTGATATTGTAAATGAAAGCAAAAGTTTGAGAATAGTTTCATTACTTGTTGGAATGAGGGACTATAAGATTGTTAAGTTGAATCAAGTTCATTGAAATGTGATTGAAAATGAAACAACATTTTTCTCATTTTAGTTGATTTATTATCTTCAATAGGTGTATTGTTTTTGTTTTAAAACTAGTGCGAAATCTTGTTATAAGTTACTTGTGGAAATGGTTGAAACTGGTATGTTGTAAAAGAAAGAAATATTAATTCCTATTGTATTACTTAAAGGGGTTATTTAGGAGGCAGGGGTTGGGCACCCACCTTGTTCTATATTGTATTTTGTTAATATGGGAGGAAGAGTGTGGGGGCATAAGAGATCCTTGACTTGTAGGGATGAATAATAAATTTTTGGGGTTGCATAAATTTTGAGGTTTTTGAGGTGGGAATCCAAACCCTTGGGAGGCATAAGGATATCCTTATATTCCTTTCTTACTGCTTGTTTTAGAGACAATGTGGTTGAAGGTTGTTGTTGAACAATCATGTTTTGTGGTTGTTTTTCTTTGTGTGAATGTTGTGTAAAAGTAAGTGTGGAAGCCTTTTATTTGTTGCCATGGTTGTCAAATATTCCTTATTGTCTCATTTTTTGGGCTCGGGGGCCAATGAGGAAGTAGGTTTCACTTCCTCATTAGAGTATGGTGGGTGGAGAGTGTTGCCTACTCCCTCATTATGGTTATGTGTGTTGATCTTGGAAGAAGGTGGAGCTTAGATGATGAAGGTATTCTTATAACATTTTGAGACAGAATCAAAACTCTCTTGTTAATTTTATCATGTTATCTCCGTTGTATATGGAGGGCTTGTACACCTTGTATTTTTTTAAACGTGAGTTTTTTAGTTGTTTTTTTTATCAAAATGTAATCTTAGTTGATATGTAAATGAAAGCCAAAAGTTTGAGAATAGTTTCATTATTGTTGGAATGAGGGACTATAAGATTGTTAAGTTGAATCAAGTTCATTGAAATGTGATTTGAAAATGAAACAACATTTTTTCTCATTTTAGTTGATTTATTATCTTCAATAGGTGTATTGTTTTTGTTTTAAAACTAGTGCGAAATCTTGTTATAAGTTACTTGTGGAAATGGTTGAAACTGGTATGTTGTAAAAGAAAGAAATATTAATTCCTATTGTATTACTTAAAGGGAATATAATAGCAAGATAAACCATATTTGTTCATCTTTCTGTATTGGTTGAAAGAAAGTTTAAACCTATATGAGTAGATGAAAAATACCTTAAATTCTTGTTCATTATTCACCTTGTCAAATAATATATTGATCCCTAAAAAATCTAGTTAGCAAGGGAACTACATAGTTGCAAAGTAGACCCATAGATCTAATTGATTTTATAAATGTGTTGTTAAGTTGAATAAATTTTATTTTTAAAATATTAAATAAGATAATGATGGATGGAGAAAAATTATAAATTAACACTTGGTAATATTATTATCAAATTATAAAAGAAATTTTAAGTAAAAGATTAAAAATTAGTTAATATTATTAATAATATGAATATTATTACTTCTTGATATTGATATATATATATATAGCTATATTATATATAGATATATATATATATATAATATATACTGTATGTATATATAATGCGTACTAGACAACCGAACAGTTTAATAAATAAAAAAATTTAATGCGGTGTTGGCCGCGGCCGATATGGTGGGTTTTATTATTAATAAATATTTCGGTGGGGGGGAGGGTTTCCGAACCCAACCCCCACCCCATATTACATGGGATGGGGGGTGGGGTCAGTGACCCTCTTCCCTCCCCCCCCCCCCCCCCCCCCCGAAAAAAAAAAAAAAAAAACCATCAAACCCCATTCAGGGCAGACTTTGTGACTGCGGATTTTGACTATGTGGCCACGGATCTTGTGGCCCGAACTTTGTTTTAAACATAAACACGCGTGTGCACACACACACACACATAAAATAAGACCCATATTCATATTTCAGGTATAAATAAAATGAAGCTTTAATATATATATATTATATATATATATATATATATATATATATATATATCTATATATATATATATATATAGATATATACACACACACAGTATTCTAACTATTCCACTAAAATAGGGTAAATACCCATATGCCCATTTGGGCAAATAAAAAAAAAATAGTAAGATAAATAAAAAATAAATAAATACATGCAAGCCTAGGAGAGGGTGTAATTAGAACTAGAAAATAGAGGAAGAATGTGCATCTTTCCATGAACTTGAGCTTTCCTCTCATGGCTTCCACCTCCCTCTCCACAAATTTGCAAAACAAAAAGAAGAAATAATAAGTCAAATGAAAGGAAAAATATCTTTTCATAAGCATACTTAGGATTAGTTGGATTCCTAAATCTTAGGGTTCCAAATGAATCCATCCAATGGATGATATTCATCCCTACAAAAAAGTAGGTGGGAAGTGGGTGAGATAATTTCAAATTTAAAATGCATGGGTATGATTTATTTGGGGCCACTCTAGTAGTGTAGGGGGTGTTATTACTTTTCTAACCCAAATGTCTTATTAGAGGCCTTTTAATTAATGCAAACAATGACCCCTTTATGGGTATACTAAAACTTTATTAATTAAATAGCTAGACCACAATACCCTTGATATTAATTTGAGCGAGTTTAATTAAGGTTAAATTAAATTGTATTAAAACAAATGGTAGGGGAGCCTATGTCTTGCTTTAGACAAAGTAATTTATTAAATGGTTTTGAGAGTTTATTATTTTATTTAAATAGAGCTAAGGGGATTGTGGAACCTCATTTGGAAATTAATATTATTAATTTAATACAATTTTAAAATGAGAAAGTGTGACCATAACTTTTAACCTAGTGTTGCGAGTAGGGTTTTACAAAAAATAATTATTCCATAATTTTTTTAGTTTAACCTATGTTTGTCTTGGGTTTTGTGCAGGTAAATTTTTGGGCGTTACAGAATGTACCTCTTAAGGTAGTACTCTTGGGAACCAACATTAAACATAGCATAAAATCCGCTTAAACTGACACAATTGTTGAGTGGTGAAGATCGCCAACTAACCTTGGAAGTCACCTTTAAGAGTTGGGATCATAGATGAACTCATTACCCAATCTCAATTGTCATTTAGGTTTTATGATGCAGTACGAAAATTTTTATTGTGAAACTTAACAATTTTTTTGTGTTGGATTAGTTTTTGCAAATGTAACCAATTGATGATGTGTAATGCCCACTCCTCTTCAACACTGATTGAACTATGATTTCAATTTCGGTTTATTATAATCTTGAACCTTGCTACTATATTCTAGTTAGCATACTGATAAGATACGCAGGACATTATGATTAATATTGTGTTCTGATAGTTATTTTGACTGTATGGTTATAGTGTGGACTTTGATGTACATTACTATATATGATTTGTTTAGTGTGATGTGAGACAATAGAGTTATTGTGAGTATTAATATGTGGTGAATTATAACACCGTTCGTATGGATTCTTAAAGACATGGATAAACATTCAATATGGAAGATAATGATGTGTTGTTATCCTAGATATATATTGACATTCTAAATTTTCTTCGTATTGATCATATTATGATGTTCAAATTTATTTTGTGATTTCTCTAATATTGAAGAAATAGTGGAATTGGAAATATGTGTGAAATTGTGAATGAGTGATAACATTTTAGATGATGTTGATTTTGTGATACGATGATGTTTACTGATAGTTATTCATATATTTTTATCATTGATGCATTTGATATGGCCATCAGGCTGAAGGAGGTATTGTTTGATTTTACAGGTAATTATATCGCAAACAACAAGGGGGATAAGAGACCAACAATGAAGGAATTTGAGGTTATAGCACAGGTCACCATGGTAACTCATGTAATTGTATGTTGTGTGTTGTTACTAGATTCTTATGAGGTCCCATTGGGGGGGTTACCTCAAAAGTGACCTGTGGTAATTTTGTTGTTTTCCCTTTTATTTATTTATTATTGAGTATTGACTTATTTTAGTTTTGTGAGTCACTTCTTTTATTCGTTTAGCTAAATGCTCATTTAGTTTAGAAACGTGATAATTAGGTAATCTGAGATTGTGTGACCAACTGGGGGTAATTAATGTGAGTAGGTAGTTTGGTTTGGTGGTTTGCCCCACTCATTGTGTGAGTGCTTCCGCCCTCAACCTTACAGGAAAAGTTCGGAGTGTGAGTTTCAAGCCATTGTTGGAGGCTTGTGGGACAAGTTAAGCTTGTCCCCCACCAATTAAAGTCACCCCCCACTTCTGCCCTGATGTTGAGGGGTTATTTCGGATCCTTTTGTGGTGTAATGAGAGGAAAAAGAGAAAGAAATAATTGCACTGTTTTACAAGCGTCTTTAATTGTGCGTTTAGGGGGTGTGGGTTGGGGTTGAGTGGTAAAAGGGTTGTCATTCTTCAACCACCAAATTTATTTGGCTTCGGCGATTGGGTTTGACCATGAGGTGGAGTGGAGAGAGAAAAGTGATTGAACATCCTAAATGGAAGCACAAGTCACCTCATTCCTCCTCTCTTTCTATAAATATTCATATCTTGGGTGATTTGGGGGTTATTGGTTTTTTTTTATTTTCTTTTTTGGCCCTCTTCTTTTGGAGGAGACCTTGCTTTTTGGCGTTCTTGTTGGAGTGGCATAGCGTGTGAGTTCTTGGACTTGAAAATGTGGGAATTCCTTGCTTGTGATAAAAAACTGGAAACTCTTGCAATGGAAAAGGTATATCTCACCTGGTTTTTCCTTGGTATTTTGTTGTTGCTCCTGTATGTAAATGCTGATTGTTGTATGCTTATGGCTGTGGGGAATCGAATGGTTTTTAGGTTGGGGAGAAAATGGAAAGGGATAACGTATAGGGGAGGCAGTAAGAGTGTTATTGGGTATCTATGAGGGAGTGTTTTTTTTGTTTTGGGGTTAGGTGTTCCACTCTAATAAGTACGATTGGAGCTTCTCTGTTTCTTCTTTGATGCGGCATTAAGAGTTGGTTTTCTGGAGGGAGGACATGAATACTTTATGGGTATAGTAAAACTTTATTAATTAAATAGCTAGACCACAATACCCTTGATATTAATTTGAGCGAGTTTAATTAAGGTTAAATTAAATTGTATTAAAACAAATGGTAGGGGAGCCTATGTCTTGCTTTAGACAAAGTAATTTATTAAATGGTTTTGAGAGTTTATTATTTTATTTAAATAGAGCTAAGGGGATTGTGGAACCTCATTTGGAAATTAATATTATTAATTTAATACAATTTTAAAATGAGAAAGTGTGACCATAACTTTTAACCTAGTGTTGCGAGTAGGGTTTTACAAAAAATAATTATTCCATAATTTTTTTAGTTTAACCTATGTTTGTCTTGGGTTTTGTGCAGGTAAATTTTTGGGCGTTACAGAATGTACCTCTTAAGGTAGTACTCTTGGGAACCAACATTAAACATAGCATAAAATCCGCTTAAACTGACACAATTGTTGAGTGGTGAAGATCGCCAACTAACCTTGGAAGTCACCTTTAAGAGTTGGGATCATAGATGAACTCATTACCCAATCTCAATTGTCATTTAGGTTTTATGATGCAGTACGAAAATTTTTATTGTGAAACTTAACAATTTTTTTTGTGTTGGATTAGTTTTTGCAAATGTAACCAATTGATGATGTGTAATGCCCACTCCTCTTCAACACTGATTGAACTATGATTTCAATTTCGGTTTATTATAATCTTGAACCTTGCTACTATATTCTAGTTAGCATACTGATAAGATACGCAGGACATTATGATTAATATTGTGTTCTGATAGTTATTTTGACTGTATGGTTATAGTGTGGACTTTGATGTACATTACTATATATGATTTGTTTAGTGTGATGTGAGACAATAGAGTTATTGTGAGTATTAATATGTGGTGAATTATAACACCGTTCGTATGGATTCTTAAAGACATGGATAAACATTCAATATGGAAGATAATGATGTGTTGTTATCCTAGATATATATTGACATTCTAAATTTTCTTCGTATTGATCATATTATGATGTTCAAATTTATTTTGTGATTTCTCTAATATTGAAGAAATAGTGGAATTGGAAATATGTGTGAAATTGTGAATGAGTGATAACATTTTAGATGATGTTGATTTTGTGATACGATGATGTTTACTGATAGTTATTCATATATTTTTATCATTGATGCATTTGATATGGCCATCAGGCTGAAGGAGGTATTGTTTGATTTTACAGGTAATTATATCGCAAACAACAAGGGGGATAAGAGACCAACAATGAAGGAATTTGAGGTATTAGCAACAGGTCACCATGGTAACTCATGTAATTGTATGTTGTGTGTTGTTACTAGATTCTTATGAGGTCCCCATTGGGGGGGGTTACCTCAAAAGTGACCTTGGGTAATTTTGTTGTTTTCCCCTTTTTATTTTATTTATTATTGAGTATTTGAATTATTTTAGTTTTTGTGAGTCACCTTTATTAGTGTTAGCTAAAATGCTCCATTTAAGTTTATTAAACTTGATTAATTAGTGTAATCTGAGATGTGACCAAATGGGGGGTAATTAATGTGAGTAGGTAGTTCTTGGTTTGTGTTGGATTTGAAAAAAATTAATTATTTGTGAGTGCTGCGCACTCAACCTTACATGCAAATTTCGGATTTTGAGTTTCAAGCCATTTTTGGAGGCTTGTGGGACAAGTTAAGCTTGTCCCACACCACTTAAAGTCACCCGCCCACTATGCCTATGATGTGAGGGGATTATTTTAGGACTTTTTTGTGTGTTTTAATGGAGAAACAGAGAAATTAATTGCACTTTTCTTACAAGAGTCTTTAATTGGTGTCGTTTAGGGGGTGTGGGTTTGGGGTTTGAGTGTGTAAAAGGGTTGTCATTCTCTCAACCACCAATTTATTGTGCTTTGGAGATTGGGTTTGACCATGTGAGGTGGAGTGGAGGAGAAATGATCTGACATCCTACATGGAGCCAAGTCACCTCTTCCTCCTCTCTTTTCTATAAATATTAATATTTCTTGGGTGATTTTGGGGGGGTTACTTGTATTTTATTTTTTGGACTCTTTCTTTTGGAGGAGAACTTGATTTTGGAGTTCTTGTTGGAGTTGGAGATAGCTTGTGATTTCTTGGACTTGAAAATGTTGGAATCTTGCTTGTGTATTGGAAACTCTTGCAATGGAAAGGTATATCTTCACCCTTGTTTTCCTTTGTTATTTTGTTGTGCTCATGTATGTAAATGATGATTGTTGTATGCTTATGGTTGTGGGGAATAGAATGGTTTTTAGGTTGTGGGAGAAAATGGAAATGAGGATAACTTATAGGGAGGCATAAGAGTGTTATTGGGTATCTTATGAGGGAGTTGGGTTGGGATGTTCCACCTCATTAATAAGTAAGATTGGAGCTTATCTTGTTTATTTCTTTGATGGAGGCATAAGAGTTGTGTTTTCTTGGAGGGAGGCATAATACTTTTGTTGGGTATTGTGATGGAGTTCTTAGAGGCTCAAAGGTGGACACCCAAACCATTGGGAGGCATAAGAAGAATCCCCATGTTCCTTTATCCTTCTTGGCTTGTGTATTAAGCCTTTGTACTTGGGATCTTCCATGGTTTTAGTGATCTTGTTATTGTGTATATTGTGTTATGTGTATTGTTTGAATGTCATTGTGGAAGGCATGTAGAGTTGCCAATGGTTGTTTAATACCCCTCATTGTTTCCTTGTTGGGTCTCGGGAGCTAATGAGGAAGAAGGACTCTCTCCCTCATTGAATATTTGGTTGCGTGGAGAGTGTTTCCTACTACCCAATTTTGTTGTGTGCTTGATTTTTGATGAAGATGGCAGAGTTCAAGTGAAGATTGGTCTTGGTAGCACTTGAAGAAAATGAAGGGAGATTCCCCCTTGTAAAATTTTTGTCATGTTGTTTCATCTCAAAAAGGAAGGCTTGTAAACTTGAATTTTAAAAGAAAAGTTCTTGAATATTCTACATATAAAATTTGTGTTGATGGCCTTTGTTGTATATGAAAGTGGAGAGCTTGAAATTTATTCTTTTGCATTTGTTATAAAGAGGGCCTATCATATTTTAAGAATGTATCAAGTTCTTAGGAAAAGATTGCATTGTTATATAACCATAGTTGTAATATTCTAAAATATGGAAAGAAGAACTTGAAAGTTGTAATCAAATGGAAAATGTATTTCTTTTTTAAAACTGAAAATAAAATTTATACTTACTTGTATTCCTTTAAGTGAAATGATTGAGTTAGAATGAGAAAAGTATGTAAGTGATTCCTAGTTGTACTTATTTAAGTAAATGTCATTTATCCTATGGTGGAGGAAGGAAGTAGTTTATTGCATTTATTGAAAAAGTGAGCATGTTGAAGAAACAAAAACTTTAGTCATCTCATATTAAAATATAAGAAATAAGGGAATCGACATTTAGTGATTTAAACTTTGAATGTATTTTCTTCATTAGTTGTTTTAGTTTGAACAAGAAACTTTGATAGATATCTCAAATTTACATTAAAATGGATAGGTAGGAATTTATAAATCATCTTTCTAATATTCAAAAGCCCTAATTAAATGACCTTAAATGAATATTTAAACCCTTTTTTTGTATACAATGTGTAATGTTAATGTACATTTACATATATATAATTATATAAATTTATATATTTATAATTATAAATTATTATAAAAATATTTATATTATGGAATATATATGTTTGTATTAGTTTAAAAAAAAAAGAACTATTATAATGCTGAAATTTTTAATCGAATGGCTAAATCCTGTGCGCGGACTGCATTTTTGTTTTGTTTATTAGTTTGGGGATGGGGGGCAGGGGAGGTCGGAGACTTCACCCCCCACCCCATATTATTTGGGATGGGGGTGGGTTCGGTGACCCCCCCCCCCCCCCCCCCACTAATTTAAAACCATACCATTTTAAATGCGATCAACCATTTAACTTATATGTGGGCTGTGTATTATCTAACCTGTGGTTATTCAAAACTCTGAGATTAAGTTTATGCATGGCCACTTCATAATGTGTGTGTGTGTGTGTGTGTGTGTGTGTGTGTGTGTGTATTTATATAAAATAAATGTGTAGGGTTTCTGGTTACTACCCAAATGGGTATATACACACTGTTTATACATTTAACCTACAAGTAAAATACCATATAAAAAACAACAAATATTCAAGGGAGATCGATACCCACAAAGGAAATGGGTAGATCTTGGTGTTAAGCATAAAAATATTAACAAAAATGAAGCTTCCAACCCTCTCTAATGGCCTCCATGGCTTCACTTTATTCTCCTCCTCCAAACCTTCAAACAAAATTGAGCAAATGAATGAGAGATTAGGGTAGATGGGAATTAAAAAATATATATATGGATTTTTAGGGCAATCCAAATCTAAGGGCCATGATAGATTCAATCCAATGGCCCAGATTTAACCTTACACCACTTAAGTGGGGAGTATTTTTGTGGGAATGAAAACTTAATTATCTTGCATGGGTAATGGGGTGAATGGGGCCTAGTGGGGTTAGACCAAGTTGTGCACCCTTGCCCTTTTGGAATAATAAATCAATTTTTTTGTGCATGGTTTTTAACTATAGGATTATTAGTCTTATCTAATTAAATTTGGAATTTATTTAGGGGTCATTAATTAAATAACTTTGAGGAGATTATTGGGGCTAAATATTGAAGATTAAAGATGAACAATATTTAAATAAAATATTGCGACTTAATAAGAGAAATTAAAACGTAATATTAATTTGGGAGTTGGGTCAATATTATCTATTGATTAATTATATTCTGACCGTCATGTTATTGTGTAAAATTTTAAAATCGGGATTTAATTAAATCTTGGCTAATGTCTTACCCCTTTAAAAAAATTATTCCATAATTTTCCTCACTTAATTATTGGGTTCTATCGTGGGATTGTGTGGGAAAATTGTTGGCATTACATGATGTCTTTGGAGGAAGGTGAAATATAGGTCATTCTCATTTCATGTTTAAATCTTCTTGTGGTGAGAAGTGAGACCCATGTTGTGCAAACTCTAATGTGAACCTTAACCCCCTTAAAACAATGAATTACTCCATCTTTCTCTCTAACTTGTCTTATTATGTATTGGATGTATGATGTGAAACTTTGTGATCATTTCTTAGAGATAAATCCCCCTAAGACAGGGATAAGTGGTCTCTTCAAGGATTCAAATTCCCATTTTAGCAAATAGGTCACACAATTTATTACAAAATGCATATGAACCTAGTTAGGGAAAACCCTCTTGATTTTGACAAAAACAATACTCAAGAAACCTAATCTTGAAAAAAACTAAGGAAGTATATTACCATTTTAAGTTCCTTCAAATCCTTAACTAACTATCAGAACATAACTATAATAAAACTATAATTGATGCTTTTCCTTGGGAACTGTTATCATGAGATGTTATTCCACAGGAAAAGTGAAGCATGATCTTCCTGGAAATGTGATGGAACCATCTTGCTATGGATAAAAAACATATTTCCTATAATACTTATTGTGTACTAACTCAATTATAAATTTATAAATGAATGAAAGAAACTTAATCCTAAATCCTTAAATAAAAAAAGATGAACATCACATCCTTTGGAGTTACACTTGTTACGTTGTGTAATGGAGGTATGATATAAGATGAAGATGTATGCCTTAGGAGTGAATCCTAGGGATAATACCTAGTAGCCTATGTGTATGTAAATATCCTTGTGTGTAGATAAATATCCTTCTAACAAACAAGCAAATACAACAAGCAATTAAAATAATGTCGATGATCCTTATGCAATGAGATAAACCTTAAGTTAAATGTTAAACAATATAAATGAAAGATAATAAAAAGGAAAAGAAATGTATTATTCACATTCTATCACCCTCTCTAGGTATTAAGTCAAAGATTGAGACATGATCATAATAAATGTGTAATCATAAAAATATCGTTATATGGAAAGACCCTATCTATAATTTTGTATTGTCGTTGTAGCATTATGTTGTGCCTTTAAACAAAAAAATGGATCTTGTTGTGCATCACGTGTTTCCATGAGCTCTATGTGGGTTATTTTTTGTGCAAACATATATTTTCTCATGTGATGTCCTAGGTAATATCCTGTAGAGTCATGTGTACTACAATGTAAGTTAAAAAAAATATGGTACTTTTACTGTTGTAATTTGTGTGTAAAATGTGGGCATTACATTTGGTATCAGAGCGGAGGTTCATGCTCTCAAACCTCTGAGGTAGATCGGAGTTGTGATGGTTTTTCATGGTGGTGATGGAGTTTGGAAGAGTAATGTGATATATGTTGTTATGTGACCAACATTGTAATTGTGATATTATGAATGAACATGTTGTGCATGTCACTTAGTGCATATTTGTTATCATGTTGATGTGTTTGTGATGAAAGTATGTGTTCTCCTTTTCATGGATTCAATTAGGAGATCACGTGTGGATTGTCACCTTGTTGTGTGTGAAAAGAATGTTATTGCGAATTATGGATTGCTGGAGTGTCTTGTTACTCTTTGATATGTAGGTGTGCTGATGTGTTGCATGACATAATTGGTGTACAGTGGAGTCGCCACCGTATTGTGATGAATCATGTATGTCACCATGTTATATTGTGGTTGACTATATGTTGTAATGTTAGTCACTGTGTTCATCTTATGTATAATTCATGTAATATGTGATATTCATGTTGTGAATTAGGAGCATATGGTGATCGTATGACATCTATTGTCCAATACTTGCACCTTGCGTGCATTATGTGGAAACATGATGTATCGTAACCTGTGAAAGTAATGATTATGTTGTACCCTATATATATACCATGCGTAAGATTTTATGGTTAATGTGTGTGAATTACCATTATGTGAGTGATGTAGTAATGTGTTATGTTGTGAACCTTACACTAGATGACCCTAAGCGAGGTGATTGTTAAGAATGTATGTGAGGAGAGAGGAGGCATGGACCAAGTTTTCATAATATTGAGCTGAGTACGAGTGAGGAAGTGAAATATTATATAGACTGAAAACCCACTTCTATCTATTTAGTATACTTCGAGCTTTCTCAGTATATTATGGATACACACCACCTTAGGTTCAACTTATGCAAACTAGCATCCCCTGCTCTTTCCTATTGGGTTTTCCATCAAACAATCCCATGTGATGTTTACTATGTTGAGCCTTATGGGAGTATAGAGGGGTGATTCAGGAAGATATTATGACAGTTGCATTATTTGATATGTTATTTTACAAGCTAATGCTTGATGTCCAAATGTCATCAACTCGATGAGTACCCCCTTTGGTTTCTGTGTGAGGCCACATAGTGATTGTTTTTTAATAGATTAGGTAAAAAGACAGGGATTGTGGCTCCCAGAGGCCAAACAAAAATGAATACAACGTGAGAGACATAAAGGAGAAAAAAGGTAAGACATTGAGGAGTAGAAGAAAAGACCTCACCAATGGTAGAAGAAGGAAAAAAACTAGCTAATGAAAACTAACCCAAGAGCCAGTGAAGGAGGCTTGAAATGACTCAAAGAAAAATCAAACATTAATACTAGAAACCAAAGTTACCAGGGAATGACTCTGCGTAATACGCCCATTCATTACAATATTATACTTTTTATACTGGATCTTAGTCCAACAAACATCATCAATCACTGAGGCCAATGATATTTTCAAATATTCAACTCCTAAATCAAAAATCACCTCCAAATTTCCATTCAAATGTTCTTTTGACCAACAACTAGAAGGAGAGTCAAGCACATCACAGATCACTTACCCCTCAATATGTGGGCCAACAAAACCAAATCCCAGGTCAATAATCAACCCGTCAACACCCACAACAAAGGCATCCACATCATTGTAATTCCTCACCAACCTAACACAGTCCCCCACACGGTCACACTGTTCCAAAACAATTTCAAATTCATCCCACACTTCTGACCGAATCTTCCTATAATTATCACTAGCTACATCCTTCAACTCTCCCATTTGAGTGCTTCCAACCACTAGTGATTGATTCTCCTAAGGATCCTCCACACAATTCAACAACTTGGCCACAACATGGAGGGGAGAAACGACAACAGGATATTTGTTTTCATTAACTGGATCTACCTCGTCCTACTCGGACCCTTCTTCCTCCAACACCTCATCCCCTTAGATGAAGAATATATCATGCGGTGACCTCTCATATTCACAATATATTTTCATTTCATATCGAGCCCTTCTGTATTTACTGCAAAAAATGTTGGCATTATCAACTTCAATTTGTTGTTCCCATTTTCCAACTTGTGAATTTAAGAAAATTCATTTGGGATTTAAAAGAGCTGTTGTCACCCTCAAATTCCCCCCTCACTTTTTAAGTCAAATTCAAAATTTTTAAGCTTACGCCCTCCAAAAGTGTTCAAATAAATTTGGAAGTCTGAAAAGATAAAGAAATTCATGCTTTGAAGTTGTTTAAACTCTCCAGTCTACATGTTTTGATAAATTTTCCATTTTATTGTCTAGACGCGTGAAAATTTCATTGTTGTCCTCATTTGAATAAAATTGTCAATATTTTTATGGCCATGGATCATCAAACCTTGTATTGTTTTCAATTCCTTGGTTTGAGAAATAAATTTTAAAATCAGGCATGAAATGGTGGAGTTTCCTTCTTCTCTACATTTTTCCATAGTCATGAATGACAGGCATATCTTCCCCGTTAATTTTTCCCCAGCATCCATGAGTAGTACATGGATATCTATGATTAAATGTGGCATGGCCATGTTTCAAGAAAAAACGGAAGCCTCCACATGTCTAAATGACATAACTCCAAGGTCATGGCCCAAGGGACAGTACACAAATAAGCGTAGGCTTTCCATGTGTCCAAGGTCCAAAATGAAGAAAAAAATCCCAAATCAGCTAAGTATGGATGGTTCAACAGATGACGCCACATGCTTCATCGATGTAATTTCAAAGGTCAAAGCTAGGGGTAGTTGTCAAACTTGCACCAATCTTCCATGTTTCCTAAGTCCAAAAAAGGGGACAGAGCTGATTGCTTCAATTGACTAAGTATGAGCGGGTCAGCGGAAGCCTCCATGTGCCTCAACGACACAATTTCAGTAATGAAACCAAAGGTCCAATATTTAAATGAGTGTTATCTTGCCACATGGTCAGAGTCAATGGAGAGACATAATTGGCTGCTAAAAAGTCCAGGACTAGTGCAAAGAGCCACACGTTAGCTTGGTGTAATTTCAGGAGGCATATCTAAAGTGGAAACTCATATGAACACCAATTCTCCACGTGTCTAGAGGTCAACATAAGTCAGGTGGGAAGTAATCCTGAATCAGCTAAGTATAAAAGAACCGGTAGAGCTCTCCACATGTTAGCCTCATGTAACTTCAAAGGAAAAATCCAAAGGCAGGCTCCAAATGAGCGCCAGCTCTCCACGTGTCTAGGGTTAGATATACAACCTTCCCAAACAAAAAGGAGGAAGTAAAATATTAATCTCGAATATAAAGTCAAGGTGGGGAAGTGAGCCATCAAGGATATTTGAGAATTTGAGCCTTGTTTTCATTAAAGGGGCTTAAAGTTAAAAAGTGACCCGTAGCCCCGCCCACACCAAGGAAAAATTCAAATATTAAGCCCGCATCGAAGGTCAAAGTGGGGAGGTGGGCTGATAGAGAAATTTTTGTTTTTGAGCCTGCATTGAAAAAAGGTAAAATTCTTAAAAATGAACCATGACTCTGTCTCCACTCAAGTAAAGGCCACGTGTCAAGACCATATCAAAAGGGGGTGAGCAGACAAAAAATGTAAAAAATGCCAAATCTCTATAAAGTCACAAAATGTAAAAGGAATCCTCCACACATGCTCCAGTAAATTTCTCCCACGTGTATGACTCTAGTTTAAAGTTTTAAAGGAAAGATTAATGGTTCAAATTCACAGTTACAAAATGAGTGTAACGACTGCATTATGAAAAGTCTGGTTTTTCCCACCATTGGTGTTTCTTCGCGAATCAAAAATTTGAATGGATGCAAATGATTGAAAAGATTGTAAACTATTTCTTGCTAACAAAGAATAAGTTGTAACCATTTCTTGCAAGATATTTAATGGCTTCTTCAGGCCATTGTAAAAGAGGTTGGAAATTTATCTTGTAAACTCATGAGTGCATTATACTTAGAGAAAAAAAGGAGATAGCCATTTTCATCTACTTTCCTCCATTCTCAAATTTCTTCTATTCCCACATTATGTACAACTTTTGTTTAAGCATCAATACAAGAAGAAGGATTTTTTAGCCTCTTCAATGAGGAGATTTTAGAAACTTTGAGTCCACAATCTTATCTCATCTTGTTGCCATTTGTAGGGTTGTTTCTTTCCATAAATGCATGTGTTGAAATTTCTAACTAGTGTGTACAAGAATCTAATTTTCTACCCTCAACATTAGTTCTCCTACATATATTCTCACTCCCTTTCCCATTTTTAGACAAATTCTTCCCTAGAAAGAGATTTCTAGCTTTGTCATAGGGTCATTGGAGTTCCCCTGTTGGATCTTGAGTCGAAATGCCACCACAAAAATCCACATTTTATCGCGCATGCATATATGACAGCTATACCAATTAAGTAGAGGGACTTAGATTCCTAGAGCATTGGCAAGGAATTCACAACTTTTTCCACCCAACAAATTTTTGCGCTAATAGTTTTTGGCACCCACCATGGGGTAGATTTAGCATCATCTGCACCTGAATGCGACCAAAAGGTCTGAAAATTCAAAGTTCAAAAAAGAGAAAAATTTCTAGAATTTGAATGGCTATATGAGCCACATGGATTCAAATCATGGATATTCTGGGAAACCTTCCTATTGAAAGACCCAAATTTCTCATCCACATCCAAGAAGATGTTGCTTCAAATTTGATGGAAGCTATCTGACATAATAGACAAAGTGCCAATCACTAATTCATTGCCACAATAATTTTGGACCTTGAAGAAGAACGTGTTTCTGAATTGGAGAGGCAAAGAAAAATTACAACACCACAAAGAAGAGCATAGATTTTTAAGCTGGTGGATATAAGATACACCCAACAATAGAGACAAGGAGGACAAACAGATCCCATTTTTGAGGAACTTCAAAGGAGACTAGAGCTACTCGAAATCCAGAGGCTTCCTTTTAATGAAACTGGTCACGTTGGGAACTTGAGTGTTGCCAATCCTTTGGATGGTGAATTTCAATACATCAGCGAGAACCTTGTAGACTTCATTGACATGGAGACTGAAGAAGAAGCTAGAGAAAGATAGGTGAGAGCCGAAGAAGAAATAAGAGCTCAACTCAAAGAAATCGAGAGACTTCAAGCCGAGGCAAACAAAAGAGCAGCAACAGAAGTCACAACCTTAGCAAGGTTAGATGCTAGAAATAGAAAGAGAATGGGGGATTGTGATCATGAGGCCCGTAGGCCTAATGTACCATGGGGAGGGAACACCAGTCCAATGGCTCTTGGTCAACTACTCCATGAACTACCGAGAGGCTAAAAAAAAAAACTTCCCAAAATTCATAAGGGATGGTTCTCAACTCCTTGAAGAGAATGTAGCAACATTTATCACTTCTTATGGTGTGTTAGGTTTTGAGGATGAAGATTTTTCAATCTGAATCTTTGTGGAGTCACTTCAAGAGAAATTTGCCGATGGTTCTACATGCTACCCCCGAGGTCTGTCACCTATTAGGAGGATATAAGAAGTGCATTCGAACATAGGTTCAAGAGCACAAAATATTGTCAAGATATTTTGGTCCAATTGATACAAATGAAGAAAGAAACCTTCGAGTCAATGAGGTACTTTGTATCAAGATATGATAGAGTGATAAGAAGGATCCTTGAAGATGTGGTGCCTCCTGAAAATAATTTGAAGAGGTTTTTCATCAGTTCTTTGCCATCAGAAGTAGGTTTCTTCCTCAGAAGAGCCTAACCAAGAACATTGAGGGAGGCTGAGGACTATGCAATAAAAACCAATGATGATATAATCATTTCTGGATAGGTGAAAGGCCCCAAAGAAAAGAAAAAGGGCTAGAATTCAAACTTTGTCACCAAAGATCCAATGTTCCAAAAAATGGAAAATGACTTGGTTTCCCTGAAGAAGAAGCTATCTCAGATCACAATGTGGAATGCTTCAAAGAAACCAAACCCTCTAGATAGGCCAAGGATTGCTCCAACTCCTCGTCAGCTTTCTCTTGAAGCAACACCAGTCAATGCCATCTGTGACACCAAAAATCCAGAGGAGGAAGCAAAAATTGATGAAACTAAAGAAGAAAATATGGAAGACTATGAAAACTATTGTTAGTGCGAAATCATAGCACCCCCAAATGAGTTATGGATCTACTTTTCTAAGGCACAATCATTTGGTGTGATTGCATAACATTGAACTTTCCCTAAGGTGTGGGACCTTGAAAAACTAGGAAAGCTCTCCAGAGAAGGCTGGTTCCTCTTCCTAAACTACCTACCACAAGCTATTCCAGTGCAAACAAGCTAATCTAATCCTAATCTAACTTCCAAAGAGACAAGGAGAGAAAGAAAACAAGAAAAAATAGAGACTACACTAAAATGGTAATACACCAGAGAAGGAAAGTGTTGATCATCTACTAAACTACCATGAAACAAAGAGAGGTGAGCAATGTAAAGAATGGACGACAACATCACAGACCATAGATCAGACTCACATAGAAAATTTTCCAAAATTCCATGAACACAACTCCCATATCTGCAAATGAACATTCAAAACATGCACAGATAGCCTGCAATGAAGAGAGGAAAGAAGATGCAATAAAACGAGCAAAGGATGGACAAATGCATCACAAAAACACGTATTTATTGCTCCAAATTTACACAGTGCACCATTTCATGGGAAAGAGGAAAAATGCCATTACAGAGCATGGGAGGAGGTTCAAAATCCATTTTCAACCCTGGGGAAGAAAAGAAGGGGGAGGCAGAGAAGAAAAATGAACAACCACTAATTATGTGTAGTCTATTCACATTTTATAGAAAAAATGTGAGAAGAGAGGAAAAAACACGGGAACTACTCCAACCACTTTTCAAAATGTGTTTTAATTCTTCCTCTGTTGATGGGCTCAATGCAAAATCTCATAATTCCATGTATCTACTTTGCAGACCAAATAAAATGGCCCATACTTCATTAAATCTGGTGGTTGGAACTGGTTTTTGTCTTTTCCATGTCAAAAAATATTTTGTAAATTTCTCCCCCAAATCTTTACCAAATTGCAAAATTGAAGATTCCATGATGAAGAGAATCTTTAGATCCTTCCATTGGTACCAAGAACGTCAAAAATAGAGCTCTGGATCAAAAGATATGGCCTTCTAAGTTTTTCCTTAACGTTTTCAGTAAAAAATAGCTCGGGAAAATTCTAAAATTTTCTACCGTAAATCCTCTGATGACATGGCATCCAATTTGGTCAGCGGAGGTAGGGGCTCCTTTTTTCCATTTTATACTTTTTGAAAAAAAGTCAAAAAATCTCATTTGCCTCCAAAGGTCTGCTGGCCCGCATTAGCTTTTTGATGTGCTACCTCAACACTTAATTTTCACCTTTCTAACAAAAGGGAAAATTTCCAATTTTTCCTCTGATTCCTCGCTAGTCCAAGATTCCTTGGAAAACATCTCTCCCAAGCCCCACAGGTCTACCTTGGGAAAATTTTCGCTTCTAACTCCGCCAAGCCATGACTCAAAAAATACAAGGAGTTAGAAAGAGCTCTTTACCTTTCTGAAAAGGGGAAGAAATTCTCTATCTAATGGATTATTTTCTAGAAATCCTCGAGTGCCTAAAATTTGTGAAATTTAGAATGAGGAAAAAAAGGGAGTAAGTTAACCCAAAATAAGAGGGAGCTTATTTTGGTTAAAAAATTTGGCAACTCACAGGGGTCATCTGCCTACTAGATGAACGATTAGTGGCCTTAGTTGCATCCATTGGGCATGGAGTGAAGCTTGATAACCAATTCTCTTACCTAACTATGAAAATATAACCTCTAAATCACTTGGGAACGCACTGAAAATTGGATTTGATCTTCACCAAAAGCCAACTAAAATGGATTGTGCAAGAGCAATACAATAGCACCAAAAACAATATACCAACTAAAAATTATACATGCTCCAAATGGAACATGCAAAGTGTGAAAAAGCACTTCTTCTACTGAAAAAAAACCTACCTATACTACTCTAGCCAAGAGAAAAGGAAACTCAAACAAAACCTACAACTGGCAGGGAGAAATAGCTTCCCTTCCTCAAAAATGGCAGCCATGCAACTGATTCGGCACTGAACATAGCTGGTTGGATGAGTGAAAAACTAACTACAAGCTGATCTTCCACCGAAATGACCAATGTATCAACTAAAGACAAATCCAACACCTATTTTAGTTTCTCTGTATTTAGATTGAAGAGGTATGACAGCTAATCCTTGGTACTTTGTAGCTCATCCTCATGTCCTGAAGTGGGCATGAAAGGTTTTGGCTTCTCCCTTGGCTCTAATGAAGCCAAGTACCTGATTGGGCACAGTCTGATCTGATGGATGTACTTGTTACTCTAAATTTCAACTCCAAGAATGGATTCTTCCTACTGACCTTCTTGAGTGGATGGCGTGGGAGATCTGGGGTCTTCATTGTTTCCTTCCTCCTCCTGAGAAGAACATGGAAGATTAAGATCCTCCAACCTTGGTTGTTGAGGGCCGTTGTGAGATGTAGGTTGTTGTCCTTGAATTTTCTCCTTCATAGCAGCAGACTCTTGTTCTTGGAAGGTGGATGATGGAGGAGCAAATGATGTGATCTCCTTGGGCTCCTCTCCATCAAGACAATCCTCCAAGTCAGAGAGATAATCTTCCTCCTCAGGCTCCTACTGTGTGTGTTCTACCTCCTCCATGGTGTCCTTTGAATCTATAATTTTCTCACCATGGTTCCCCTCATCTTCAAACATGAAGTTTGAAATCTCAAAATCTTCTTCGACATTAGAGTTTGAAGGGGATGAAGTGGGAGTAAGAACTGAAGGTTCTTCTATGGCTTGCTCTGCACTTGTTGCCTTTTGAACCGTATGGTTCTCCTCCAGAACCGCACCCTCTAGAGCTAACTAATTTTCATTGAAGCACCCGTATGATTTCCTCTTCCCAATCACAGTCGTATGAGTCACACCATTGTCCAACTATCCTACAGTTGTTGAACATGATGACATTGGCTGGGGAGGGCACGTTGGTAGGGAGTGTTCATTTATGGTACAACTAGGCAGAGGGGACTTGGAAGAAAATGGGAGGATGGATGTAAAAGGGATGGAAGGTGCAATAGATTTTTGAGCCTCCATTCCTTCTTCTCACTCTATAATCTGGGGTGACATCTCAGTGATGAGGTGCATCTTGTGTTGGGTGCTAAACCAGCCTGGTACAGGGACGACCCATGGACAAGGGGCCTTGTAGCTAACTTCAGCTACCATTATGGAGCACTTGACTTTGAGTTGCATCATGTCCATCTAAATCTTTTGCATTTGCCTCTCAAAATTGGCTTCAGCCAAGGAGTTTCCACCATCATCTACATAAACCTGTTCTTCATAAAAAAAATTGTTAGAGAAAAGGGGGTTGTATTCATTTTCGGGATAATGGGGCTTATACAACTGATTCATAGGAGAATTTGGAAACTATGGGGATGGAGAGAAATATTTCTATTGCTACAAATGAGAATTCCATGGTGGGAAAGAATTCATGATTGCACAACTTCATGGGATATAAGAAGATGAAGGAGATGGAAGAAATAATGGGTGGAAATGGATGGGAAGAAGGTTTACAACTTAGAGGATGGGTTGTTGACCAGACGAAGTTTCCAGATGTGTTTGAAAGTGCCTCTAAAGGCTGAAATCTTCACGAAGTGCACATCAAACCTGATGAAGTGAAGTGGTAAGGTGATTCAAACTTGTCCCACTAGTCATGCCAAAACTATTAGCATGAAATCACAGTACCCCCAAATGAGTTATGGATCTACTTTTCTAAGGCAGAATCATCTAGTGTGATTGCATAACATTAAACTTTCCCCAAGGTGTGGAACCTTACAAAAGTGGGAAAGCTCTCCAGAGAAGGTTGGTACCTCTTCCTAAACTACCTGCCGCAAGCTATTCCAGTGTAGGAAAGCTAATCTAATCCTAATCTAACTTCTAAGGAGATAAGGAGAGTAAGAAAACAAGAAAAAATAGAGCCTACACAAATGGTGATACACCAGAGAAGGAAAGTGTTGATCATCTACTAAACTGCCATGGAACAAAGAGAGGTGAGGAATGGAAAGGATGGACAGCAACATCACAGACCATAGATCAAATTCACATATAAAATGTTCTAAAACCCCATGAATACAACTCCCATATCTATAAATGAACATTCAAAACATGCACAAATACCCTGTAGTGAAGAGAGGCAAGAAGATACAATAAAAGAAGGAAAGGATGGACAAATGCATAAAAAAACACGTTTTTATAGCTCTAGATTTACACAGTGCACCATTTCACGGGTAAGAGGGAAAAAATTCCATTACAGAGTAGGGGAGGAGGTTCAATCTCCATTTTTGACCCTGGGGAAGAAAAGAAAGGGGAGGCAGAGAAGAAAAATGAACAACCACTAATTATGTTCCTTTGTTTACATTTTATAGAAAAAGCACGAGAAGAGAGGGAAAAATGTGGGATCTTCTCCAACCACTTTTCAAAATGTGTTTTAATTCTTCCTCTGTTGATGGGCTTGATGTAAAAGCTCATAATTCCATGTATCTACTTCGCAGACCAAATAAAATGACCCATACTTCATTAAATCTAGTGGTTGGAACTAGTTTTTATCTTTTCCACACCAAAACATGTTTTGCGAATTTCTCCCTCAAATATTTACCAAAATCCAAAATCAAAGACTCCACGATGAAGATAATATTCAGATCTTTCTGTTGGTACCAAGAACATCAAAAATAGAGTTCTGGATCAAAAGATATGGCCTTCTGAGTTTTTCCTTAACGTTTTCGGCGAAAAACAACTCTGGAAAATTTTAAACTTTTCTACCACAAATCCTCTGATGACATGACATCCAATTGGGTTGATGGAGGCAAGGGCTCCTTTTTTTCCATTTTAGACTTTTTGACAAAAAGTCAAAACATCTCATTTTCCTCCGAAGATCATCGGCCCGCATTAGCTTTTTCATGTGCCAGCTCAGCACTTAATTTTCACCTTTCTGAAAAAAGGGAAATGTTTCACTTTTTCCTCTGATTCACCACTGGTTGGAGATTCCTTGAAAAACATCTCTCCCAAGCCACACAAGTTCACCTTGGGCAAATTTTCCCTTGTAACTTTGCCGAGCCATAACTCAAAAAATACAAGGAGTTAGAAAGAGCTCTTTACCTTTCTGGAAAGGGGAAAAAATTATCTATCTGATGGAGTATTTTCTATAAATTCTGAGTTCCTAAAGTTTGTGAAATTTGGAATGAGTCACAAAAAGGGAGTAAGTTAACCGAAAATAAGAGGGATTTTATTTTGGTTAATAACTTTGGCGACTCACAAGGGTCATTTTCCTGCTAGATGAATGATCAATGGCTGTAGTTGCATCCATTGGGCATGAAGTTAAGATTGATAACCAATTCTCTTATCTAACTCTGAAAATATGACCTCTGAATCACTTGGGAACCCACTGAAAATTGAATTTGATCTTCACAAAAATCCAACTGAAATGGACTGTGCAAGAGCAATACAACAACACCAAAAACTATATACAAACTGAAAATTATACATGCTCCAAATGGAACATGCAAAGTGTGCAAAAACACTTCTTCTACTAGAAACAAACCTACCTACACTACTCTAACTAAGAGAAAAGGGAACTGAAACAAAACTTGCAACTGGCAGGGAGAAATAGCTTCCCTTCCTAAAAAATGGCAGCCATGCAACTGATTTGGCACTGAACATGGCTGGTTGGATGAGTGAAAAAATAACTACAAGCTGATCTTCCACCCAATGACCAAAGTATTAATTGAAGACAAATCCAATACCTCTTTAAGTTGCTCTGCATTTGGATTAAAGAGGTATGATAATTGATCCTAATTAGTTTGTAGCTCATCCTCATGCCCTAGAGTGGGCATGACTAGTTTTGGCTTCTCCCTTGGCTCTAATGAAGCCAAGTACCTGATTAGGCACGGTCTGATCCGATGGATGTGCCTGTTACTCTGAATTTCAACTCCAAGAATGGAGTCTTCCTGTAGACCTTCTTGAGTGGATGGTGTGGGAGAGATGGGGTCTTCGTTGATTCCTTCCTCCTCCTGAGAAGAACATGGAAGATTAAGATCCTCCAACCTTGGTTCCTGAGGGCCGTTGTGAGATGTAGGTTGTTTTCCTTGGATGTTCTCCTTTGTGGCAACAGACTCATGTTCTTGGAAGGAAGATGATGGAGGAGAAAATGATGTGATCTCCTTGGGCTCCTCTCCATCAAGACAATCCTCCAAGTCAGACAGATAATCTTCCTCCTCGGGCTCCTGCTGCGTGTGTTCGACCTCCTCCATGGTGTCCTTCGAATCTACAATTTTCTCACCATGGTTCCCCTCATCTTCAAACATGAAGTTTGAAATCTCAAACTCTTCTTCGACATTAGAGTTTGAAGGGGATGAAGTGGGAGGAAGAACTGAAGGTTCTTCTGTGGCTTGCTCTGCACTTGTTGCCTCTAAAACCATATGGTTCTCCTTGAGAACCGTGCCCTCTGGAGCTAATTGATTTTCATCTAGAATAGGAACCTATATGATTTCCTCTTCCCAATAGGAGTCGTATGAGTCACGCCATTCTTCAACTATCCTACAAGTGTCGAACATGATGAAGTTTTCTTGGGAGGGTGCATTGGTAGGGGGATGTTCATTTATGGTATAACTAGATAGAGGGGAATTAGAAGAAAATGGTAGGATGGACGCAGAAGGGATTGAAGGCGTGCTAGATTTTTTATCCTCCATTTCTTTCACCCACTCTTTAATCTAGGGAAACATCTCAGTGATGAGGTGCAACTTGTGTTGGGTGTTAAACTAGCTTGGTAGAGGGCTGACCCTTGGACAAGGTTCCTTGTAGCTAACTTCAACTACCATTATGGAGCACTTGACTCTGAACTACATCATGTTCATCTCAATCTTTTGCATCTACTTCTCAAAACTGGCTTCGGCCAAGTAGTTTCAACCATCATCTGCATAAAATTGTTCTTCATAAACATTTTGGTTAGAAAAAAGGGGGTTGTATGCATTTTCAGGATAATGGGGCTTATAAAACTGATTTGGAGGATGATTTTGAAACTATGGGGATGGAGAGAAATAGTTCTATTGCTGAAAATGAGAATTCCATGGTGGGAAAGACGTCGTGATTGCAAAACTTCATGGGATTGAAGAATATGAAGGAGATGGAAGAAATAATGGGTGGAAATGGATGGGAAGAAGGTCTACAACTCAAAGGATGGGTTGTTGACTAGATGGAGTCACCAGATATGATTGAAAGTGCCTCCAAAGGATGAAATCTTCACCAAGAGAACATCGAACTTGATGAAGTGAAGTGATAAGGTGCTTCATACTTGTCCCATCGGGCATGCCAATCTGTTAGCGCAAAATCACAACACCCCCAAATGAGTTATGGATCCACTTTTCTAAGGCAGAATCATCTGGTGTGATTGCATAACATTGAACTTTCCCCAAGGTTTGGAACCATTCAGAAGTGGGAAATCTCTCCAGAGAAGGGTGGTTCCTCTTCCTAAACTACCTGCCACAGTCTATTCCAGTGCAGGCAAGCTAATCTAATCCTAATCTAACTTCCAAGGAGACAAGGAGAGAAAGAAAACAAGAAAAAATAGATCCTACACTAAAACGGTGATACACCAGAGAAGGAAAGTGTTGATCATCTACTAAACTGCCCCAGAACAAAGAGAGGTGAGCAATGGAAAGGATGGACAGCAACATCATAGACCATAGATCAGATACACAGAAAATGTTCCAAAACCCCATGAACACAGATTCTAGATCTGCAAATGAACATTCAAAACATGCACAGATACCCTGCAATGAAGAGAGGTAAGAAGATGTAATAAAATGAGAAATGGAAGGACAAATGCATCACAGAAACACATTTTTGTTTCTCCAGATTTACATAGTGCACCATTTCACAGGTAAGAGGCAAAAAATTCCATTACAAAGTGGGAGAGGAGGTTCAAACTCCATTTTTAACCCTAGGGAAGAAAAGAAGGGGGAGGAAGAGAAGAAAAATGAACAACTATTAATTATGTGCCTCTATTTACATTTTATAGAAAAAACACAAGAAGAGAGGAAAAAATGAGGGATTTGCTCCAACCACTTTTCAAAATGTGTTTTAATTCTTCCTCTATTGATGGGCTCGATGCAAAAGCTCATATTTCCATGTATCTACTTCGTAGACCAAATAAAATGACCCATACTTCATTAATTCTGGTGGTTGGAACTAGTTTTTGCCTTTTCCATGCCAAAAACATGTTTTACAAATTTCTCCCCTAAATCTTTACAAAAATCCAAAATCGAAGACTCCATGATGAAGATAATATTCATATCTTTCCATTGGTACCAAGAACGCAAAAAATGGATATCTGGATCAAAATATATGGCCTTCTGAGTTTTTACTTAATGTTTTTAGCGAAAGACAACTCGGGTAAATTTTGAACTTTTCTCCTACAAATCCTCTGATGATGTGGCATCCAATTGGGTCAGCAGAGGGAGGGGCTCCTTTTTTTCCATTTTACACATTTTGACAAAAAGTCAAAAAATCTCATTTGCCTTCGAAGGTCCACCGGCCCGCATTAGCTTTTTGATGTGCCAGCTCAGCACTTAATTTTCACCTTTCTGACAAAAGGGAATTTTTTCACTTTTTCCTCCGATTACTTGCTAGTCCAAGAATCCTTGGCAAACATCTCTCCCAAGCCCTGCAAGTCTGCCTTGGGCAAATTTTCCCTTTTAACTCCGTCGAGCCATAACTAAAAAAATACAAGGAGTTAGATAGAGTTCTTTACCTTGCTAGAAAGGGGAAGAAATTATCTATCTGATGGAGTATTTTCCAGAAATCCTTGAGTGCCTAAACTTTGTGAAATTTGGACTAAGGAACAAAAATGGATTAAGTTAACCCAAAATAAGAGGGATCTTATTTTGGTTAACAACTATCTTAAGGTCAAGGAAGTTGATATGCACAATGGCCTAATTGAGTACATTGATGATGAAGATGAGATGAAAAAGAAGCTCCAAGTTTCTCATGTGATGTTTTCACTCGTGCATAATCCAGGAAAGGTGTTTCATCCTTAATGGTTGTAGTAAAGGATAAGAAGAATAAAGAAGATTCCCCTCCAGAGGTCACACAAAAAAAAATCATCAGCAGAGGATCACCATTACCACCTTCTATGGAGTTGGCCAAAGAAAAACTAGACTCACTAGTTGTGAGGGATCATGCTACTATGCCAAGTAAGTCATCTAATTCTTCTACCAACTCAAAATTTTCTAAGAACAATTATCCTTTAAATGTTGTTCCTGCAAAAACATCTAAGGTTCAATCAAAAGCTACACCCTCACCCCCTTCTAAGCCAATTGTTACACGTGAAAAGGAGAATTCAACACTGAAAGTAGAAAATCCTTTACCATGTAAATCTTCCTCCATTTTTAGAACCTCTTCCTTGCTCACCATAACCCCATTTGAATTTTTGGAACATGCAAGAAAAACCATATTCCAACTCTCAGAAATAGAATACCTACAAACACAACTTGCCAAGCTTGATAGGTTAATTAATGTTGTTCATGGTGGTAACGTTGTATCCTCGAGTTCTAATTCTAAAGGATTACTACCCACACCATGCACACCACCTTCCCAAAACATGCTAGCCCTCAGTGCCTCCAAAACCAACAGGGTTGAACCTTTCTACCTGTCACTCCTCATTAAAGGCTTCCAATTAAATAATTGTATCATAGATTCTAGAGCCTCAGACAATGTGATGCTAGCTAAATTTGTAAATTTTCTAGGCCTCACCTTGACCCAGATAAATGGCACCTTCTACTCAATGGAATCCAAACAAGTGCCATTGGTAGGAAGAATAGAATATGCACAAGTAGCACTAGCTGATTTTCTAGACAAGAAGGTGCTCCTAACCATACTGGTAGAAGATTTCCCATTATCCTTTGGTATGCTATTGAGTAGGAGTTTCTGTAGAGACCTGGGTGGAGAGATAAAAATTGATTGGTCATCTACAAATATCCCAATAAAAGGTGAGATGAAGAAGTTGCTACTAGTAAGAAAGATGAAGTTCATAGTAAAAAATTCTGATGATCCGAAAGCAAACATTCTCTTTCAAGATTTTGGGCTAGGAAACTACTTCCTCACATCAAAAAAAGAGGAGAACTTGCCACTTCTCATGGAGGAAGAGGAAGATCAAATTTAGACAATGGAATTTGATAGTAGTCATTCCAGTGTGGGATCGAGAGTTGGTGTAGTATTATACTCTCCTTCTAATGAGTTGTGTCCGTTTGCCTACAAGTTGCAATTTGAAAATACAAATAACACTACAGTGTATGAAGCACTACTCTTAGGCATGACTGTAATAGAGGACATGGGAATCAAGAAACTAAGATGCCGAGGTGATGCAAAGGCTGTAGCAAAATAAGTCTGCCAACAATATCAGGTGAAGAATCCAAGACTCTGGCACTACAGAAACAGAGTGTGGGACTACATTGAATCTTTTGATGCATTTTCCGTTGAAGCTATTCCAAGGGAACAAAATGAAAATATTGATTCTCTTACAGTGTTAGCTTCCCTAGTGACACCTCATCCTTCTTTTGGTAAATAAAAAGTGACCATTGAAATGGTATTCAGGCCTAGTGTACTAGACAATGCAAATCATTGGCAAGTCTTTGATGATGATAACCAAATTCTATCCTTTTTAGAGAAAAGGGATAATTTTAATAATATCTTCTTCGAAGGAGGTCAAAATCCACACCAAGAAGCAATCCCCAAAGAAGAGAAAGAAGGAATTGAAGGGATTGATGATGAGAGAGCAATCAAATTGAAAGGGAACAAAATTCCTAAAGGCCTAATCTCTTTAGAAGACCTCTTTGAAAAACATGATAAATTCATTCAAGAGAAAGAAAAGTAATATTTTTGGTGCCCAAGTGATTTTGATAAAGAAAACATTGGTACCCTGGAGGAGCCAAGGATGGTCAATATTGGAAAATGTTGCTTGCCTGAAGAAAAAAGAAGGTTTTTTGCATTACTCAATAAATACTCAGATGTCTTTGCCTACTCTTATGATGAACTCAAATCCTTCCAGCCAAAGGAAATGCATCACTCAATTCCTTTGAGGTAGGGTGTTAAGCCCTTTAGGCAGAAAGAAAGGCTATGTAACCCAAAGATTTATGATACCATTAAGGAGGAGGTAATGAAGATGCTTAATGTAAGGATCATCTTTCCCATCCACCATTCAATGTGGGTGGCTAACATCATGTCAGTGTAGAAGAAGAATGGTGAAATAATGATATGTGTATATTTTCGTAACTTGAACCATGAATCACTTAAGGAAAATTATCCTCTTCCTATCGTGGACCATACCTACAAGCAGTCACTAGATCTGAAATTCTTTCAGTACTTGATGGATTCTTAGGATATAATCAAATCAAAGTGGTAGAGGAGGACTGCACCAAGACAACCTTTACAACACCTTGGGGCACTTTTGCCTACAACAGAATGCCTTTTGGGCTAATCAATGCAGGAGATACAATCCAAAGGGCAATGAATTTGGCCTTCAAAGATATGAAGCATTGCATTATCATATATCTTGATGATCTCATAGTATTTTCAAAGAAGAGGGGAGATCATATATATCACTTGGAACATGTACTTGCAAGGTGTAGGAAACATGGCATTTCACTAAATCTAAAAAAGTACATTTTTGGAGTCACAGAAGGCAAGTTATTGGGGTACATTGTGAACAAACATGAAGCACACATTGATCCTGAGAGGATAAGATCCATTCAAGCACTAGCCCTGCCCACAAGCAAGAAAGGAGTTCATTCATTCTTCGCAAAGGTGAGATTTCTTCATCATTTTGTGCCTAAGTTTGCTGAGTTGACGAAGCACATCACTTCCATGATGAAACCAAAAGAAAATTTTAAATGGAACAATGAAGGGAAGGAATATTTTGAAGAGATTAAGAAATCCATTGCCAAGGCTCTGACTCTTGTATCTCCAGATTTTAACAAAGAATTCATCATGTGTTATTATGCATCAAAACATACACTCTCGTCTATTCTCGTTCAGAAAAATGATGAAGGCGTGGAAGCACCTATTGCTTTCATGCATTTTCCTTTGAAAAGCATGATCCAAAATAAAGACAATTGGAGAAGCATGCCTATACAGTGGTTAAGGCTATAAAAAACTTTAGGTTTTACATCCTCTATTCCCATATGGTGGGGATGGTCCCTGGCAGTGCAATCAAGTCCATCTTAACACAACAGAATCCCAGAGCTAAAAGAGGAAATTGGATTGCAAAGACTTAAGAATATGACTTGGAGATTCAACCCTCTAATATGGTAAGGGGAAATGGCTTGTGCAAGTTGATTGCTGAAAATGAAACACTCAAAGTTCAACATGGAGAAGAAAACTGTGCTTGCTCAACTTTTTCAGAAGACAACCCACAGGTTCTCTTTGTCACCACTACTGATGAGTGGTATGCTGATATTTCCTATTACCTGAATTATGGAGATTTCCCTCCCCATCTTGATTACAAGAAAAGAAGAATACTTAAGCTGAAGGAAACTAAATTTGTAATCTAGAATCATGCACTTTACAAAAGAGGCTTGGATGGTTGTTTCCTCAGGTGTGTAGATAAGGAGCAACAATAAAAGTTTCTTAAAGCATACCATGACCAAGCATGTAGTGGAAATTTTTCAGTAATAGTCACTACACACAAGATCCTCTGAGGAAGGTATTATTGGCCCACCATATTTGCAGACACTCAAGATTGGGTTTCTAAATGCAAAGAATGTCAACAGTTCATTGGAAGACCATAATTCGCTGCATTACCACTCAGGCCAATGGTTATTGAAGAACCATTTCAATAGTGGGGGATGGACTTCATTGGCATTCCAAACCCTCACTCAAGTGTGGGGCACACCTATGTACTCACAACAATAGACTACTTAACCAAATGGGTGGAAGCCATTCCGGCTAAAGAAGCCAAAACTGAAACAGTATGCAACCTCATCAAGGAGAATATCATAGTCCATTTTGGAGTGCCACTGAATATTGTAGTAGATAATGCTACCTATTTCTGTTCAAGAGAGCTGACCAATTTTTTCTATAGCTACGGAATCTCCCTATCTCTATTTCACCTGATTCTTAGATGTTTCTTTGAAAGTGACGAAATAGATAGGGTAACGGGCATAGGTGGAATACCTATTGAAATGACGGTTGATAGGTTGTTACACACGTATGACCTCAGGATCCACATATAATCATGAGAGCTTACTTTTGGCTGGGAGGAAGTACCTAAAATGGAACACAAGACCACTGAATAAAAGTTAAACAATATGTGCAGTGAACTTCCTAGCATGTGCTAGATCCGAGAAGTGTGATACTTCCTAGACAGCTGTCAGTCTACTATTTAAAACAATTTAATGCTGGTAATGAAGTAAATCCTATTGTAATTAAAATGATTTAGGCATCTCATTTAAAACACAATAAGAAAGATCTAATCTAACAGGCTAGGTTAAAATAAGATCCAAAGGCCAAGTAACTGGTTCTGGGTCTCTGCAGGTCTAACAGATGTCTTAGGCAGGTCACAGGTGATTAAGGGTGATATGAGAATAGGTGGATAGGTCATTGTTCTGGGCTATATTGGTAAATACAGTGACCAACACCGGTTAAGGGTGACCGAAACCGGTTGGGGAGAACTGGTGCCAATTACTATGGAATACTGGGAATGTCGCAGAATGAGCTTTGGATCTCCCTTATGGTTACACAAAGGACTAGGCTAGTTGAAATGAGGTATTAGGCTATTTGGATGGGATTTGGTGAGGATTTAATGGGGATATGGAGGGGTGAGTATTGAAGGAGGTCAATGTTTGGCTAGGAGAAAAAAGGATGAAGATACAATGATTAAATGAATGACCAAGAAGAGTAGAATGTTCTACTTACTTGGAACCTAGTTCTGGATGTCTGTGAGTGAGGAATGAAGGTGTTGATAAGAGGTTGAATGCTGCAGAGGATCATTAAACGTTGGGGAGCTCTCGCATGGGCTGAATGTGCTCTCCTTCTTGCCTGATTGAAAACTAATTTCAAGTCCAAGTTTGGGTAGGTCTAGATGAACCAATGATCCATGTCTGTGCAAGAGAAAATGTTTGATCTCCTTCCTTGCATGCATGTTCTCATTAAATATTGTTCTCAAAAGATGTGTTCTCTCTCAGGAATCTGCCAACTTTTTCCAACCTAAAAAAAGTTGTTTTGAGGATTAAAAGGTGACCAATGATGGTTTCGGCTTAATCGGCATTGGTTAGGGTTGGATTTTCTAGCTTTACTAAACTAGGAAAATCCCCTTGATTTTCTGGGATCTCATGTCATTCCCTCACGGATTAGACTGGAAGCTTCTTTTAAGCATGCGAGAATGTGGTTAGAGGGAATGTAGGCATTTATTTTTAGGGTTTGGGTAAGTCTTAGTTAGTTATGTCAACTTACTAAGAATAGGTCTTAGGGTGAGGTGGCTTGATGAGGTGTCTAGGTGAGGTGGATATGTGGGAATTATCTAAATTAGGATATTTAAATAATAAATATGGTGAGGATAATGAATTAATTTAATTTAAATAATTAAATTAATATTATAGTGAGGTGAAGGGGGGCATGGCTAGGTGGATGTGTTCAATGTGTTTATTTGTCGAGGGACCAAAGGGGAGTGTGACCTAATTTTGGTGTCTACAATCTCATTCTTCTGACTACTATCCACAAGGAAATGGACAAGCCAAATCAAGCAACAAGAACATTGTGACCATTTTCAGCAAGCTTGTTAACGAGTTTAAAAGGAATTGACACAAAAGGTTATACGACACATTATGGGTGGATAGGATCACTCCCAAGAAGGCAATATGTATGTCACCATTCCAACTGATGTATGGAATTGAAGAAGAAATTCCTATCATGATCGAGATGTGAGTTGTCAAGCTGCTACAGGCAATATAAGATGGTCAGTACAAGGATTCCATTGACAAGAGGATCCTCTTTCTTGACAGCAGGCACAGGTATAAACTGCAGTACACTACCAGTTAAAGAGTAGGAAAACTCTACATTGTCTCAGGTTGATAGGTTTATCCATTCAAGGTTGAAGTGATTTCGGTATCCAAGGTATAGGATATGGTCAGGAAACACAATGCAGGTCAGGTGTATGAATGTTTAGGTGTGTTCCGGTACACCAAAGGTAAGGTTAAGATAAATAGTCACGACAAGAGGCAAGGTAAGGTCATTAGGTCAATCAACACTGGTAACAGTGTCACAAGGTATAGTGAACACATGGGTTCAAAGGTCACTAGCGATGTCCTGGGTCCAAGTATCTAGGTTAAGGCATGGGTAGGTATGAGGTATGGGTAAAATAAAGAGTCCCCAAAGGAGGATAAGATTAGGTAGTAAATAATAAGGTCAGGAGGGTGAGGTAAATGGTTTTAGGTAGAGGTGGGGTGGGGTAAATGATTAGGGTAAAGGGTAGGTGTGGAAAAAAGGAGTGATGGGCAGGGTAATAGGGTAAAATTTAGGGCAATGTGCAAGAGAGGGTGACCGATGCTGTTCAAGGGTAACCGATGCCGGTAGAGTGGAACCAATCATGGTAAGGTAGGGCACGCAACTGATGCCGGTGAAGTAAAACCAGTGTCGGTTAGGTCGGGTTTGTTATAAAAAAAATCTATGTTTTTTGTTATTCATTTGTCTCCTAGCAAATTAAAAAATGACACAAAAGAGAGAGAACATGGAAAAAGTGCCTAGACGGATTAGAGGGTTGAGTTGGTGATCTGAATGGTGGCTGATTGGTTGGTGAGTTGCAGGTCCATAGGATCAGTGGGTGTGATTTGATTGGGTGGAGTGTGAGGGTAGTGATTTGGTGATGGTAGAGGCTGGAGAGGGATTGGGCGGGCCATCGGTGCAACGGCTAGATGTGCCACCACAACAACGGTAACACAATGAGGTAAGCATCTAACCCTTGTATTTTGTTAGATAGATTAGGTGATTTGTCAAATTAGGTTTTCTTTTTTTATTGTGGGTGGGGGAAAATAAAATTTGTAAAATGGGAGGGTAAATTGGGTAAAATAGGAGTGGGGAGAGAGATAATTTGGAGAAGAGGGGAAGGGGGGTGTGAAGGTGATTTTAGGTGGAAATAAGTGTCAGGGTAGTAAAATTTTTGAGAAGGGATGGTTTGGGGATCGTGGGTTTTCGCTGTGACAGTGACCGACATCGGTCAGGTGTAGCTGGCGTCAGTAGGGATAAACTGGTATTAGTCATGAAACAGGTGATCGATGCTAGTCTAGGGGTGATTGGGGTCAGTTAGAGATAATCAAAACTGGTTGGACTTTAGAGTGCAAGGGGTCAAAAGTTCCACAGGTTGGGTGGGTTGATATGGGTAGAGGTAAAATAGGGTGTGGGAAAATGGTAGGGGGTGAGTATGGGTATGAGAAATATAGATTAATGTGTTGTTTGTCTTGGATGTAGGGGAGATATCATCTACGCATGCGGGATAGGGTTCCACCCCTGCTCGTGATAGTTCACAATGCAAATGGTGCAGTGAACCCTAAGGAGCTGTGGCATGTGGAGGCGGTGGGCCTGAGTGGGGTCTAACACTACCAGCATGTAGTCCGAAAACCTAGTCTGATGGTCGCGCTCATTGATAGATGGGATTCTGTGACCAACACATTTCACCTACCAATGGGTGAGATGAAATTCACTCTAGAGGACATGTTCAAGATTCTACGGCTACCCATATTGGGTACATAGGTCTATTCGATCTCCTCTGAGGCCTCGGAGGAGCTGATGCTGACAGTGTTTGGAGAGGGGATGGCCGAGCTGACATTCCATAGCACTAGCGTGCGTGGGAGAGATGTACCTAGCCCTTCCAAAGAAGACAAGGCTAGTAGTTCTATTGTTGGAGGTAGTGTGCTGCTTTGCACTACCAGATATAGAGGGAGGTAGATTTCCCCACTCGTTAATGGGTGTACTACATGACATGATGATAGACTAGATGTCTTTTTCTTGGGTGCCAACATTCCTGGTGTAGTTATACAGGGAGTTGGGGGTGTATGGATGGCTATGCAGGTTCAACATGTGTTGTACCTTTTTACTTCACTACTGGGCATATGATCACATTGTCTGTGTGCATCCGGTGGGCATGTCCTAGGCTGATGTCTTTCTGCCAGTCTATTTACGAGTGGGGTATAGGTGATGGGTGCCTGTTATTGGAGAGTGGAGATCAAACAGGCCCACACATGATGTGGCCTATTTTCAGTGACTATTGGAGGGGTTGTCTAGAATGGACATCATATGGAGGCCATATGTGGACTTCCCATCATATAGGTAGATGCGTGGTGAATTAGAAAAGTTGTAGCTATTGAGATGGATTCAAGGTCACCGTGCGAGGGAGCATGAGATGATCCCTATTGCTAGAGTTAGGTGGTAGTTTGGGCTGCTACAAGACATACCTCTGCCCTTCCCGTAGTACAGGAGAGATAACGTGGAGAGGCCCTTACCTCTACCACAGCGGACTATGCCCACAGGGCAGGAGGAGTAGGCAAGTGGACCGGTGGATTGATGATGCCAGGGTCACAGATAGATATAGAAAGTGGTGGGTGGCTCCTTTATGAGCAGTACCACCCAGGCTGGGGTAACCGAATCTAGCCACCATCACGGTGCAGAGGGACACCCTACAGGGGTAGGTGGTGACTTTGATTACCTAGTTGGGTATGGTACAGACACAGCTTACCAGCTCAGAGGTGGAGGTAGCAGAGTTACATGTACAGGTGACCTGTCTTCAGGCTAAGATGGTCAGGAGTGGGGATGGAAATGGACACGATGGTTGGGTGGCTGCCTTACAGGAATAGGTGACATGGTTGTAAGACCAACTAACCACAACACATGCATAGATTGAGGCCTTACAGTCCCAGATACATGCACAGGTGTAGGGGCCGATGACACCATCATAGGCACCGGGACAGGGTCCCATTTCATAGGAAGGGGCGGGAAAGGGTCCCGTAGGATAGGTATAGGGGCCAAGGCCTATGGGGCCACCACAGATCGTGCCTATATCTAGGTTACGAGATTCCCTAAGTGAGGCCAAATACTACATGGACCAGTTAATGGCAGCTAGGATAGACTTTCTATCCTATGGAGAGTACAGGGCATAACAGGCCTTGACTGAGAGGATGAGATCCTACACTCATAGTGTAGAGAGCATAGGGGGCCATCGAGCTCTTCGATAGGATTAGGGAGAGGCCACCAGCTCGTGGATACCGGCTCCAAGTGATGTGCTAATAGGGTCCCAGCCACTACCCATGATGGCTGGGGAGATGTTATCAGGTTGCCAACCTAGGGCCAAGGAGGGAGAGGGTACATGTGACATAGATAGGGAAGATGTCTGCCGAGATATATGATATTTGGCTCCAGATGTTGACATTTTTTTTTATATATACTGGCCTACGTGCCAAGAGATTCTCATATTTTTTTATCACATATCGGCCTATGTGTCGATGAGAGTGAGGATGTACGAGATTTTTTGTATATTTTGAGCATATACCGGCCTGCGTGCCGAAGATATTTTGTATTGTTTTATTATTTTATTGTATATGAGACCGGCTTGCGTTCCAATGATTTTTTTGAGATAGACATGATGGAATATCCTTGTATATTGTATTGAGACACACATATTTATTTGTATGATGAGATACATGAGATGCTTGAATTTTTTCGGTATTGTATTGAGACACATAACTGTTTGTTTGATATGATGAGATACTAGGTGAGTTATGCTTAATTTTGTTAGGTTGTTTTAGTGCATGGACTTGAGTTAGGTTTGGTTTATTTGATATGGATGGAAACTAGGTGAGTTAGGCATAATGGAGTTAGGTTGGTCTTAGGCATGGATCGAGTCAGGTTTGGTTTAGGCATGGATCGAGTTAGGTGTTAGGCATGGATCAAGTCAGGTTGGTTTAGGTATGGATCGAGTCAGGTCTTAGGCATGGTTAAGTTAGGTTTGTGGTCTAGGCATGATTGATTTTAAATTGGTTGGGGTTGGGATTCATTAATTTATATAATGAATGATAATATGGGCTATTTTTAAGATGCTTTATAATATATGGATGATGATGGTAGTCATAATAAATGTATGTTGTGGTGATGATAAAAATGTTAAGCAACTTGTTATTTGTTTGGTTTAATTTCCAAGTTTTAGATTTAAAAAGGAAACTAAGTAGGGTAGAATGTAATTTGAGGAAAATGATAGATGAATTAGTTAGGGAAGAGAGTGGCCGAGCTAACCTCTAAGGGCCCCATGCCCTCAGAGTGCTACCTACATAGTCCTGGTGAAAAGGGACCTTAGGCCGATGTAGTTCTCCCATGACCAAGGAAAGAATATGAGGATGTAGGAAAATGAGTTGGTAGGTTTTAGGTATGATTTGGGTTTAGGTCTGTTAGGTGTGGGTGGGTTATAGGGAAATTGTTATAGGTGATGTTGATTGTGGAAAAAGAAGAATATTACCCCAAAGGTAAGTGTCGAGGACCAAGTCCTATATAAGGTGATGAAAACATAAATAAAGACGGTTAAAAGATTAGAGGGGGCAATAAAGCCACCTGATTGGTTTGGATTAGAATGAGTAGGTCATACCTTAGAGAAGGTGATGAACATAAGACCCTAAATACATTGCATGATTGATTGTTCTAAAGGTGAAAATTAGTCACATGATCACCAAATGTCATGGTTCCAAGAGGTTCCTTGAGGCAGTAGGAAAATGGGGGTGAAAATGGTGAGAGGGGTGAAAGGTGGGTAATTTTATATGATATGAGATGGCATGCTCTTTGGGTAAGAGATCCAAGGTCACAATGGGAAAGTCCATGAGAAAAAAGTTATCTATTTTGACTTGTATTTGAGATAGACTGATTGATGTGGGAAGCTTTAGTTTCTCTCTCTCTCTTTTTTAAAGAGCTTTACATAGCTATCCTTCGAGGGAGCAGTCTATTTATAGCAGTGATTACAGAGAGGAAGATGTAGTTATGAGAGAGTCATGTTTTTATTAGAATTTTGACTCAAGGAGTTGGGTCCCATGTGAGGGCTTTGAAGTGATGGAAAAGACCAAGGTGAGGAAAAGGATTTTTGTTCAAAAAGTAGGGTGAAATGACCATGGAATCTCATCTAAAGGTAGATGAAAAGTATCCATCAGAATCATGCTATGTGCAGCGCCGTGGTACAACTATTCAAGTGAAGATAACAAGTGACAGGTACACACATGATTCTTGTTTAATCATTGGTGAGGTGTAAAAAGTGGAGATTGCTCAAGGAATGAGCATGGAAGGAGGAAAAAAGTGATGTAGGACTAAAAGTCAACAATAGAGTGGTCAAAGATGTAAGGCATTAAGGGGCTCAAGTTTAGGTTTACCATCAAGGGAAGATAAATGATAAGCACCTGATCCACAGGTATGAGTCATGATGTATGGTCCAAGCCAATTAGGAGAAAATTTTCCCTGTTTACTTTTTTTTGCTTTGGTTACATGTTGATTTTCTTTCAGGACAAGGTCACCGACTTAGAAGGTATGTTCATGGAAACATTTATCATAGGCACGTTTGATAAATTTTTGGTAAACTTGAAGGTGGTCAAGAGCATTAAGATGACGTTCGTTTAATAACTCAAGCTATGCTAAATGGTCCTGACAAAAGTCATCATCATTGAGCATGTCATGGAGAGAAATATAGAGTGAGGGAATCTGGACTTCAAGAGGTAGAATAGCCTTGGTACCATAGACAAGAGAAAATGGTGTGGCCACAGTGGAAGTACGGATATTAGTGCGGTATGCCCATAGGGAAAAAGGAATGTGCGTATCCCAATCCTTCCCAGTATCGTTAACTACTTTCATGAGAATTTTGTTTAAGGTTTTGTTAGTGGATTTGGCTTGGCCGTTGGTCTGTGGGTAATAAGGTGATGAGAAACTTAGCTAAATGCCAAAGGTGTCGCAAAGTTTTTGTAATGTTTTGTTTTTGAATTATTTTTTATTATCAGTGATGAGGTGAAGAGGAACACCAAAGAGAAAAATGATGTGGTGATTGATGAACTCACATATTTTCTTGGCTTTCGTGGAGATGAATGGTATGGCCTCAACCCATTTTGTGTAGTATTCGGTAATGGTAATGATCCATTGATGTTATTGGGAATAATGGGGGTTAATCTCTCCAATAAGATCCAAAATCCATTGAGAGAAGGGCCAAAGGTCATGGGTGACCTATAAAGCATGAATGGGTGTATGATGAAGGTTAGTGTGTTGTTGGTATTTTACACAACATTTGACGTAGTTGCAATAATCATGATTAAGGGTTGGCTAGTAATAGCCCAGATAAAGAATACGCTTAGCAACAACAAGGCCAATGAAGTGACCTCCACATATGCCATCATGAACTTCCTTAATTGTATAAGGAATTTCATAACTCGTGAGGTATCGTAAGAGAATACCATCAAAGCCACGCTTATAGAGGAGGCCCCCCATGATGACGTAATGGGAGATATTTTTAAGGAAGGCACGTTGTCCATTATGGGTGAGATCAGGAGGTAAGATGGATAGAGAAATATAGTTGGAGTATTGTTTATACCAAAGGTCACTCAGGTCAGGGGTAGTGGTTCTAATCGAGTAAACATCGTGAGGTAAATAAGAAGGTGATTGGAGTCATTATATGGTGATAAAGATTCTAGAGTCAGTAGGTGAAGCGGGTATCCGTGAAGCCAAGCAAGCCATGGTATCTGTAAATTTTTTAGTTGAACGAGGAATGGTTTGAAGGGCGTAACAGTCAAAGGTGGTAAAAACTATGTCTACATGATGTTTATAGTTTTAAAGCATCTCATTATGACATTGGTATATACCATTGACTTGATTTATGACCAATTGAGAATCACCAAAGATGTTGATTGATTTGACATCTAAGGCATAGGCAGCTTGGAGACCTAATACGAGTGCTTCATATTTGGCAATATTATTTGTACAATCAAAATCGAGTTTGAAAGACAAAGGCATGGGTTCAACATCAAGAGGAATGAGGATAACACCAGCCCCACCCCGTGCTAACACTTAAAACCATCGAAGAAGAGAGTGATTTGATAAGTAGGTTCATCCAAGGAAAAGGTAGCAATGGACTCATCTGGAAAGTCAAAATTAGAGGGTTGATCCTTGGAAATAGGTGTGTCAGCCAATTGGTTGGAGATGGATTGGCCCTTGATGTAATTTTTATGAATAAATTCAAGGTATAGGTTAGCTAAAAGCATAAGCCATCGTGCGACATGCTGATTTTGATAAGGTTTTGCATACATGAAGTGTAAGGGGTCGGTGTTGGTCACAACATATGTTTTGTGGTTGAGTACGCAATGGCAAAGTTTTATGGCAATGAAAACTAAGGCTAAGAATTTTTTTTCGGAATGGGTGTATTAGGTTTTATATTCCAAAAGAGTATGGCTTATGTAATAAACTACTTGCTCCTTGTGTTGTTCATCGCGATGAGCGAGCATGGCTCCGAAAGAGTGATCGGTAGCTGAGATATATAGGTAGAAAGGTTGATCGTCTTTAGGTTGAATGAGTACGAGTGGTTGGAGAAGGTATTACTTTAAGGCCTCAAAAGATTTGTGGTAGTCATCATCCCATTTAAAGGAGAAATCCTTCTTGAGAAGATGATGAAATGGTTGACACTGATCAGACAATTGTGAAATGAAATGGTGAATAGACTGTAACTTACCTTGCAGGCTACAGAGTTGTCTAAGGTTAGTGGGTGAAGGCATTTCGAGAATGGCCTTGACTTTGGCAGGGTCAACTTCTATACCACGTAAGGAAATAATAAATCTTAGGAGCTTTCCTGAGAGAACCGTGAAGACGCACTTCTTTGGTTGAAGGTGAACGTAATATTTAATGAGGTGATCAAAAATGGTTTTGAGGATGGCAAGGTGCTTAGAGCGGCATTTAGATTTGGCCAAGAGATCATCCACATAATCTTCCAATATACGATGCATGATATAATGGGAGATATAAGTCATATCCTGCTAATACATGGCACCAATGTTTTTAAGGCCAAAAGGCATGACTCGGTAGCAAAAGGTTCCCCAAGGAGTGATGAACATGGTTTTGTGTTGATCCTCTAGGGAAAGCAAGATTTGGTTATAATATGAGAAGCCATCCATGAGTGATAACATCTCATGAACAGTGGTAAGGTCAACCAGTTATTCAATGCCGGGTTGAGGGAAGTCATCTTTTGGGTAGGTGAGGTTGAGGTCGTGGAAGTCCGTGCAAATGCGGAGTCCCCTTGTTGCCTTGGTGATAGGGAAAATGTTAGAAATCCAATGAGGATAATCAATGGGTAATATGAAGGAAATGGAAAGAAGGCACTCAAGTTCTTCTTTGAAGAGAAGGGCAATGCGAGGGTGCATTTCTTTAGTTTTTTGTTTGATGGGTTTGGTGTTAGGAAGGGTTATGATATTATGGACCACTATGGTGGGGTCAATACCAGGCATGTCTGTGTAAGTCCAAGTGAAGGTGTGGTTATGATCTTTGAGAAAAGAAGTGATGGCTTCCCGTTTAGCAACATCTAAAGATTGACTGATCTTTAGGATGTGCGGGTCATCCTGAGTATGGATGTTGATCTCGATAGTTGATTCATTCAACATGGTTTTTGTCTCAGAAGGTAACGACTGATGAATATATGAGTCTTCTACACCAAGGTAGGTGAGTATAGATTCATCATCCTGACATTGGAAACGATGTTAATGGAAGGTGTATCATCATCGATCATTTCAGGGTACAAGAAGGGAAGAGAGGAAGGGGCCTCGCCCTCGCTGTAAATTGATAATCTTATCAAAGGATTGACCCAAGATGGAAACTGTAAAATATGTATGTTTATGAAAAAAAAAGTTAGGAGGGATAGATTCAGGATCCATCGACTCCGTCGGTAAAGGTGGTGATGTAGGTAGAGTGGGTGAAGAAGGAAGAGAATGGCTAATGTTATCGATGGGTTCAATGCAGGCTTGCTTAGTAGGTTGTTCAATAAAGCCGATACCACTATGGTTGTTATACTTGTAGGTGGTACATGGAATGACAGTATGGCGGCCTTGTTCATAAAATCCAAAACCAAAACCCTTCCACAAACATCGGTGCAGGAAGGTGTGGGAGAAATGGTGATTGGTGAGAGACTGGAAGTCAGCGGAAAATGGGAAGGTTTGTGATATTGGTTCGGGTGTGTAAGTGGTAGTATCAAGTCCCCCATAGGTGAGATTGGTATGAAGATGAGGAGGACCATAAAGGAGGAGTTCTCTTATGCGGTGATCATAACGAGGGTGTTGGTGAAGACTTCCATACTCTTGTGGAGTAAGGAATGTGTTGACACTATATAAGTGATATTCTCCCAGAGTGAGGCGTTGAAAAATTCCTTCCAAGGGATCAGTGGTTGGTATGTGGGTAGCTAGAATAGATGATGTGTTAGAGGTTAATGCAGAGGTGGAGCTAATGGATTGGGAGGCTGATGGGTCAGCCATGGAGGTTGTGGCAGCAGTAGGAATTGAGGAGGTATGTGTGGTTGAGGTAGCAACTATACTGGAAAGTGGATGTGTAGGTGAAGTGGTAGTGGTGAGGAGGTAGACCCGCCTTAATGGGTATGAGCATGTCATTGGGTTGGTAGAGCATGTTGCATGTTTTGAAAGGTGATGGATCAGCTGGAATGGTATAGGTGTGTCCTTCGTGTTCAAACTTTACATAGCGATGCAAAGTGGAAGGCATGCAACCCATGACACGAATCCAGGGTCTACCAAGCAATAGGTTATATTGAAATTCCCCCTCCAAGATGTAAAATAGCTCTGGAATAGTGCGGGGGCCCACGCAAACATGGAGGATGATGGTGCCTAGTGTAGAGGTGATAGCATCATTGAATGAATGCAACATGACAAGATGTTTATGCATGTAATTGTCAGGTATGCGCATTTGATCGAATGCATGGGATGAAATGATATTAATGCTAGTACCCCCATTGATCATTACACATCGTACATGTATATCATCAATGTCGATAGATATGAAGAGGGCTGGGTCTGGGTCATCAGTTTGGTATGGTGCAATCTCTTCCTCTGAGAAGCTAAGGGAGGCTACTTCGTGAGTAGGGTGCGGTGTGCATAGAGGTGGCAATTTGGTGAGGGAGGCTACATGATGGGGTGTGATAATGGAGGCTACGAGTGTAGGGTCATTAGGTAAAACCTCAATATATTAAAGAACCTCCATGAGAGCTTGACGATGGGATTTAGAGGTTTAGATGAGGTCATATAGGGACATTTTGAGGGGAGATTGGTGTAATTGTTTGAGCATGGTGTGATGTGTGACCCCATTAGAAATAGGGTATGTGGGGCTGCAGATAGTGATTTTAGGTGTGGGTGCAGATAGTATGTTGGGTATAGGATTGGTTGGTGGGTCAGTTGCCTTTTCCTTGCCTTTGTCTTTCTAAGCACGGGTAGTGACGTGGATCATGTTGATATGAGGGGAGTTAGAAAAATGAGAATGTGTAGGGTGAGTGGTGTAATGACATGATGGGAAAAAACCTACTGGAGGAGAGAAACCTTGTGAGGTGAGATGGGCACAACGACATTTAGGTAATGGTGTGGTAAGTTCTCTGATGAGAACCATGTTAATTTAAAATCTTCAGGGTGGAGTTCATGGTTTTTGAGTAGCAAGTGAGGGAAGGACTGTGGGAATGGGTGTCAATGAAGCAAGGTCCTAATCGAGAAGGTCGTCATTGTCAAAGTTGGCTTCTAGAGGACACAACTGGATAAGGATGGTTTTCAAAGCCTTGCAGTTCTCCACATCATGCCTTGGCACATGATGGTAGGCACAAATTTTAGTGTCATCAAACCCTTTTGGCTTGGGTTTGAGGGGGTCATAAGGTATGAGTGGTGGTAATGTGATAACAAAATTCTCAAGGAGGTTGGTTAAAATTTTGGCATAGGACCCTAATAGTGGATCACAATGGGAAATGAAAGTGGGTTTGGGTGTAGGTGTGTCTGATTGTTGAGGAATGATCCTTGCAGGAGGGGGAGTGGGTTGAGCCATGGTTTTGGGTGCTGGAGTGGTCTTGGGTGTTGGTTGTGTTTTTTTGGGTAGGGGTATGGTAGATGAATGGGTAGGAGGAAGTATGGTTGTTTTGACTACCTTACTGGAGGGTTGCGGATTTTTATTTTTGGGTTGCACCTTCTTGGGTAAAGGTGATATGGGTGTATATCTAGAGGGGGGATGGGGGAAGAGGGCGAGTTACCCACGGGAATAATGGACAGAGAGGGGGTGTGAGGGATAGAGATTGAAGTGTAGTGGGTAATGAAGAAGTTGCTGAGGGTATTGGAGGTATGGGTGGTAAAGATGTTGCAGGTGTAGGTGTAAGTTGTGTCGGGTGCTTGGGTAGGTTAGAGGTTTAGGAGGAAGGAGTGGGCTGTTTTGTTTTTGGTTTAATGATGGGTGGAAGTTTCTTGATCATGTTGGGAGGTTGGGGTCCTAAAATGGAAGGAAATGGTGAAGGTGATGCACGTATGATTGGCACAGCTGGGGTATGAGTTCTATGGGTTTGGTTCTTCTGTTTAGGTGTCGGAGTAGGTTTGGTGTTGACTTTGGATGATGTAGTTGAATCTAGTTTGATAGGTGGATGAGTAAGGCTGGTGGTTGGGGTGACCCCTAAAGTGGTAATAGGTTTAGCCAAGGAAGATGCTGTAGGTGTGGGTTTGGGTTTAGATGTAGGTTGGGTTATGAGTAAGGGTATGTGTTGAGTTATGATGGATTTCGTGGAAAAATTTGTGATTGAGGTGGTTGTGCTTGGTTCGATTGGTCAAAATATTTGTGGGTAGATAGTGGAAGTATCAGCAAGTGACATTTACATCTGTGTTGAGACTAGAAGCAAAAGATGCCCCCACAATAAGGCGCTCTCCACATAATCTAAATGATTAGCCAAGCATGAGAATGACACATCTGTAGGTGAAGTTGTTGAGGACCCAATGGCTATTCCTATAAAATGTGTCTTAGAGAGAAGAAATTGGCTGGCTTTGGCTTCCATGGGTAAGAGAGCCGAAAGTAGGTTTGCGGGATCTTGGGTAGCTGATGGAGAATTTTCACCTAGAGGTAAAGGTATCTGTTATCACCGAATCACAACACCCCTGTGTTTATACAAGTGCATATACTTGAACTCACGGTTTGATTGGATAACATGGGTACTATCTCCAAGTTGTGGGACTTGCTACTTGAGATAGACCTCCAGAGAAAGCTGGTTCTTGCTCCTAAACTACCTGCCACAATCTACTCTAATGCAAGGGGAAACTAACCATTCTAATCTAAATTTCCAAGGGACCAGGGAGAGAGAATGCATAAAATGAAAGCCTACACTAAAGCGGTGATACACCAGAAAAGGAGGGTGTGAGAGTAGTCTCCAAATGCATGAAATACAGAGGTAAAGTGCACACTAGAAGAGGTGATGAAAGTTCTCCATAATCTAGCAAAATGCATTCACAACGATATTCCAAACATACACAATGATAATGGATCCCTGCAAGAACATAATAATAGACACAATATTCTTGTAGAAATATTAAAGGGGCAAGAAGAATCCAAGAAAACACAGCAGGGGAAGATACACCCACAAACTGATATTTTATTGCTTCATGATATGCACAGTTCAATCTATTACAAGTTAAGGGCCTAGATCACCATGCAAGTATTCCACTACAAGGGCCTATTGCACATTGGCTTTACAAAGCAATTTTGATAGAGCTTTGCTATCTGAAAACTCTCTCTTTTACAATGAGCCCAACACTCCAATTTATAGAAAAAATGAGAAGGGAAAGAGAAGGGAAAATGAAAATCCCGAAATCTGTCCTTCAACCACCTATAAGAGGCATTAAATGGATTAAAATGATTATATATTACTTTCAAAAGGCTCCCCATACTGTACCAGGTTCTGCAGCAGAGAAAGAATGATGACCATGCCTCTTAATTGCACTCCCAACCACCAAATAAAACACTGTTATGAACCCAGCCACGTTTTCTTAAAAATTTCGATCAATTTCTAATCAAATCCAGAATTTCTTGATTTTTTTGCATTAGTATTGGAGCCATGATTCCAACGGTACCAATTTTGTGTGATTTTGTTGAGAAATGCAAAAGTTATGGCCTTCTGAGTGCGGGCAGCTATTTTGGGTCTGGCAGGCGTTTTCTGTTATTTGACGGGAATGAGGATTAAGTGACTAGAGCCGAATATGTTTCTTTTATTAAAATATATCTACCCTCATTAAAAAAAATAAATCCATTTTTTTGGCGTAGAGGACGTCGTGCTCGTTCCAGAAAGTCCAATTTTATGAAAATCAGAGCTCGGAGTCAAAAGTTATGGCCGTTTGAAGTTTCACGAGTCAAACGTTGACTTTTCTTCTTTGCTGTCAGCCGTTTCGGCTTTTCGCGTCCCACGCGTACCTTTGTCCCGGATGTCCCAAATGAAAATCTTCTGCTTCAGCCGATTCAGGCTTCCTTGTTCCTATTTGAGGCAAAGACACGTGGCAAGATTCCATTCGTTGGCAGCTCTTTCGGCTTTTTGCGTCCCTCACGTACTTTTGGCCCAACTGTCCTAGACGAAAGTCCCCTGTTTCAGCCGAATCAGCCGGTTCGCGTCCTCCGCATACTTTTGTCCCAACTGTCCCAGGCTGCCTGGGAAAAATATCTCCGAACCACCCGAAATGGACTGACTTGCGCCAAACCGGCCGATCCGCGTCCCGCGCGTACTTTTGGTCCAACTGTCCCAAAACCGCGCGAAACAAAACTTACTTTCGGCCGATTCATCTTTTTTTGTTCCTCGCATCCCAACGTCCCGACTACTGCGCAGACCGCCTGGCGGCTTTTCGGCCGATTCACGCCCCGACGTCCCAACTGTCCCGTCTGCTGCCTAGACTAGGACTCAGCTGATTTTCTTCATTTTTTCGGCCCCAAGCTTGGTTTTTTTGTAATTTTTTCACCTTTTCTAACTCGTTGGGTTTTCTTCTTGGATGGGAGAGTTAGAAAGAAGTCGAGGGGGCCCCAAAAACATGATTTTGGGCCTTAAATCAATCTATTTGCTTGGGACTAAAGAATTTGATGCATGTTATCAAATTTACCTTGAGGGGTGAATTTGGATAACAGTATCTCTACTAGATCTTTGATAGGTGGAGGAGAAAATGGGTGTTCCTATGTAGATGGAAAAGATAATGGGTGCCCCTCTGTGGTTGGAGGAGATGATGGGTGCTCCTTTGTGGGTGGAGGAGATAAACAAGTATCCTCTTTGGACTGAAGAAGTATTGTGGGTGATGGTTCCCTAGGTGGAGAATCAAAAGGTGAAATGGTCTCATTATTAGCAAAGGGCTCCTCCACAGGTGAGGAAGGAGGTGAAAGGTGTTCCTCTATGGGTGGAGGAATAGGTGAGGTAGGTTCCAATGCAAAAGGAGGATTTAGAGCTTGAATTTCCTCTATGGAAGGAATATGGGGTAATTGGGAAGCAAAAGGTACATCAATAAGAATAGCATGGATGTCACGGGTATGGCTATCATGAGTTGAGGTCTCACCGGTTTGATCAAACGAAGGGGCATGATTGGGAAAGTGTTTCTTGAAGTATTTAGGTTTTGATTGGTAGGTGCGTTAGGATTATCCATGGTTAACTCACCTTTCTCGAGCATTTCTTGGATGATATTTTTGAAAGTGATGCAATTTCCGTCACTATGAACCTTTACTTAATGATAGTTACAGAAGTTGTCCTCTTTATACCATGCGGGCATGGGGCGAGAAGGGTCAAAACTAGTGTGTGGTTTTATAGGTGGAAGGGTGATGGCCCTAGCTTTGATGAGCTTTTCTAAGACATAAGAGTAAGGATCCCCAATTGGGGTGTATTTCCATTGTTCTTGTCTGAATTAAAGAGTCTGGACGGGTGAGAGATTAGATGAAGGTGTAGCCTAATTTGACGGATGAGCCAGACTAGCTTTGAGTACCACTGCATTAGCAGTTCCCTTAGCTTTTGAATAATTTCTCTATGGTTTGGAAGAAGAATAGGTATCATTCGACTTGAATGTCAAATTCTTATTGCGTAATTGGATTTTCTTCTCTTTGATGGTCTGAATCTCTAACTTTCGTGCCATGGTGAATGCTTCATCAAATGTTCAGAAAGTTTGAACTTACAGGGTCAGTGAGATGTGTCTAGCACAAGCCCGCATGAAGAGCTCAATGAGTTCAATTTGCAGTAGTTGGAATGTGAGTTGATTAATCAGGTTACACCAGTAAGTAATGAAATCTACGATAGATTCGTCATCATACTAACATGTGGAGTATAGGTCAGTCACGGTAACTTTCTTAACGATATTGATGGTGAAGTGATCCAAGAAGGCTTGGGCTACCTGATTAAATGAAAATATAGTGTGTCTAGGTAACCCACTATACCAATCTAACACAGGTCTAGTCAGAGACATGGGAAAGGTCCTCATGAACAAAGCATCATTGTGAGTAATTAGGTAGCAACCGTGTTTCAAAGATCGCAAATAATGTTGCGGGTCTTCCTTACTATTGAAACGGTTGAATTTAGGCATCTCTCAATGCATGGGATATGGAAGGATAGGAATGGATGGGTGGATAGGCTCGTTACAAATATCATCGTAGGTAAGAGTGTTGTGAGAGCCAAAGACCGATGCCTCCAATGTCTGCATTTTGTCCATCATTAATTTGATTAGGTCATTGGTAAGTTGTGATGGCTGGGTGCCTCTTGTAGCATAAGAGGGTTGGTGTTGGGCATATGACAAGGGTGGCATTCCAGTATATGGTGGTGCCATGTAGGTGGATTGAGAAGAAGGTAGTGAAATAGGGGGTACATACCCAGAATGAATAATGGATGAAACAAGAGGCTACTGGTAGTATGTATATGGAGGTGGAAGAGTCATGGTGACCAGAGTGGCAATGGGGGCCAACGATTAGGGAATAGAAAGGACCACATTTTGAAAGGGGGTAGGGGTCGCCGACATGGGAGGTGGTTGTGTAGATACAAGTATATGTGAGACAATAGGGGTAGATAAGGTTATATGTTTTGGGTGGTTTTCAAAGGTATGGTGGATGTGGCGGGTGCAACGTATGTAGCAGATGCTGCAGTCATAATGGGTATAGGACCTAGCTGTGAAACGACTGGGGGTAAGGTAGAGGCGGTAAACACGGAGCCAGATGGGGATGATGTAGGAGTGGGAGTGAGAGTCAATGGGATATATACGGGCATGCCATATATAAACTAACCCGAGGCATCTCGAGTGGACGAGTGGGAAAGATAAAATTTCAAGGCGGCAGGGTTTTGGTCAAGGAGCCATGCAAACTCCTCATCTCCAGTAATGATAGTGATATGTTGGATAAGATCCATGACGGGTGATAAAATGGAAGGTGGGGAAGGGCTAGGTGGGAGTGGTTGACAAATAGCGTGGAATACGAGGGTGATAGCTTATCGACGCGTCATACCATGTGAACAGGTACTAATCAGATTGGGCTATCTTTCTATAAATGACACGAAAATACAATAGGAATAGGAAGAATAGGTGGTAATAAATGGATTAGGTACCAAATGTTAGCTAAAAAATGGCACAGGATAACCGATGTTGGTCAGGGAAGACCAACGCCGGTTACAGGTAACCGCTGCCAGTCACTGTGGGAGATGGACAGTTGGTAAAAAACAAGGTATAAGGCAAAATTTGATAGGTATGCTGAATACTAACGAGATTTACAAGGTCAATGGGAATGATAGAAGTGACAGGGACTCTAAATAGTTGAATAAGGTGAATACATGTCCTTTTGGGTAGGTTAACCAAAAGGACCTGGAACTGACACCGGTTGGGTATAACTAACGACGGTCAGAGGGTAACCAACGAAGTTCACTGGACCGACACCGGTCACTGTGAAATTGAAATAGTGATGAAAGAAAAGTGGTTGTGAATTAAAATATGATGTTGAATCAAACCCAAAATTCTGAGAATGTGGTCCAGACACACTCAGAAGAAGCCGGAATACACCAACTATGATGAGGAGAATGTAAGGAGAAACAAGAAGAATGGAGAACATGACCTCTCACCTCAAAACACAATCCAAGAAGAAACACTAAGAAAAATGTGACCTTAAGAGTGCCTCTTCTATTATGTTTTTTTAGCTTATGCTATTTAGGGACTGACTCATGAACTGTAGAATAGATTTTTTTTGGTGAGGATGGATTCCTACAAAGAAAGAGACCTAAAAGGTGAGGTTTTAGGTATGTTATGGTGGGGGCGTCCTTTTCTTTGAAGTATGACTTGATAGAGCAGCGAGCTGGGGAGCACCTGTCAATGCTCAGATTAGTGTGATCATTGACAGGCGTTCCCAGGAAAGATGTTGTTTAAGAATATGTAATTGTTTTGAATTTGTAAAATTTGGCAAGTCTCAGAGAGAGAGATGTGCTTTCTACAATTCGTTTGTCAACCATCAGTTGGGAATGGATTCGAGTGTATAGGTTGCCCTCAATTAATGTGAGCTAATGAGATAAATCAGAATGAAATGCAATGATTTTTAAGCCCAAATCAAAATATGAAGTTCGATGACACAAATAGATGAAGAGGAAGAGGGATGCTCTTTCAATAAAATGCAGAATACAAGAAGAAATGGTTCTTTTCAAGTACACCAAAAGAAAGGTTTCTTTTAGAGAAAATAGAAAGAAAAAGAAGGTTACCAAGGAATAAAATTAATGTGTATGCTTTTTAGAAGGGAAACAAACACAACTTTTCCTAGGAATGAATAAAATGCAAGGAACCCCGAATGGGTCCCACCAGGTGTACCAAAATGTTTCACCTGATTCTTAGACATTTATTTGAATGTGACAAAATAGATAGGGTAACAGGCATACGAGGAATACTTGTTGAAATGACGGTTAATAGGTTGTTGCACGTGTATGACCTCACAATCCACAGTTGATCATGAGAGCTTCCTTTTGGTTTGGAGGAACTACCTGAAATGGAACATAAGACCACCGAATAAAAGTTAAACAATATGTGCAGTGAATTGCCTAGTGTGTGCTAGATCCGGGAAGTGTGATACTTCCTAGATGGCTGTCAGTCCACTATTTAAAAAAATTTAATGTTGGTAATGAAGTAAATCCTATTGTAATTAAAATGATTTCGGCATCTCATTTAAAAAACAATAAGAAAGATCTAATATAACAGGATAGGTTAAAATAAGATCCAAAGGTCAAGTAACTGGTTCTGGGTCTCTGCAGATCTGACAAAGGTCTTAGGCAGGTCACAAGTGATTAAGGGTGATGTGAGAATAGGTGGATAGGTCACTATTTTGGGTTGTATTGGTAAATACAGTGACCGATGTCGTTTAAGGATGACTGACGCCGGTTGGGGAAACTGGTGCCGTTTACTGTGGAATACTAGGAATGTCACAGAATGAGCTTTGGATCTCCCTTATGGTTGCAAAAACGACTACGCTGGTTTAAATGAGGTATTAGGTTGTTTGGATGGGATTTGGCGAGGATTTAATGGGGATATGGAGGGTTGAGTATTGTAGGAGGTCAATGTGTGGCTAGGAGAACAAAGGATGAAGATACAATGATTAAACAAATGAACCAAAAGAGTAGAATGTTCTACTTACTTGGAACCTGGTTTTGGACATCTATGAGTGAGGAATGAAGATGTTGATAAGATTTTGAATGCTGCAGAGGATCATCAAATGTTGGGGAGCTCTCGCATGGGCTACATGTGCTCTCCTTCTTGCCTGATTGGATCAAATCTGTGTTGGATTGTTGCTAGATGTCTATACAAGAGAAAATGCTTGATCTCCTTCCTTGCATGCGTGTTCTCGTTGAATATTGTTCTCAAAAGATGTGTTATCTCTCAGGATTTTTCCAACTTTTTCCAACCTCAAAAATAAGGATGTTTTGAGGACTAAAAGGTGACCGATGGCTGTTCCGACTTAACTGGTGGCAGTTAAGGGTAACTGGCATCAGTTAGGGTGGGATTTTATAGGTTTACTAAACTAGGTAGATCCCCTTGATTTTCTAGGTTCTCATGTCGTTCCCTCGTGGATTAGACTAGAAGCTTCTTTTAAGCATGCGAGAATATGGTTAGAGGGAATGTAGGCATTGATTTTTAGGGTTTGGGTAAGTCTTAGTTAGTTATGACAACTTACTAACAATAGGTCTTAGTGTGAGGTGGCTTGATGAGGTGTCTAGGTGAGGTGGATATGTGGGCATTATCTAAATTAGGATATTTAAATAATAAATATGGTGAGGATAATGAATTAATTTAATTTAAATAATTAAATTAATATTAGAGTGAGGTGAAGGGGGCCATGACTAGGTGGATGTGTTCAATGTGTTTATTTGTCGAGGGACCAAAGGGGAGTGTGACCTAATTTTGGTGTCTATAGTATAATTATTCTGACTACTATCCACAAGGAAAAAAACAAACCAAATCAAGCAACAAGAACATTGTGACCATTTTCTGCAAGCTTGTAAACGAGAATCAAAGGAATTGGCACAAAAGTTTGTACGATGCATTATGGGTAGATAGGATCACTTCCAAGAAGGCAATATGTATGTCACCATTCCAACTGATGTATGGAATCGAAGCAAAAATTCCTCTCACAATCAAGATGTCAGCTCTCAAGCTGCTACAGGCAATAGAAGATGGCCAGTAAAAGGATTCCATTGACAAGAAGATCCTCTTTCTTGAGAAGCTGGAAGAAAATAGACTCCAAGTGGTGGATCACATTAAGGAGCATGAATTAAAAGTAAAGAATATTTTTGATAAGAAGGCCAAGGAAAGAGAATTCAAAGTTGGAGACTTCATCATGCTATGAGACAAGAGAAGAGAACCAAAAGGAAGCCATGGAAAGTTCGATTCATTATGGCTTAACCCACTCCAAATTTGTGAAGCTTGCGGCTAGAACGATTTTCTTCTCTCATATTTGGATGGAAAACCATTGGAATTTCCTCAGAGTGGGAAATAATTTAAATTGTATCATCAGTGAAAGTGGGTTATTCGCCCACCTTGTACAATAGGTGTGTTTCCCTTTCCGTTGTGTGGTTTTGTTTCCCCTTCTGTTGCATGTCGTGTGTTTTCTTCCCATTGTGTGCTTGTATATTTCCTTCTTCTAATCTTTCTTTCTTGAATTTATACATGACTCTGCAAGGCCCAATGGATTAGGAACTTGTCAATGAATTAAAGGGTCTAGAGATTGAGATTCTGGATTCCCATGTCATGTCTTCACTATGCTCAGTCCATGTCATGTCCCCAAGCTAGAGCCAACTGTTGTCGCCCTCAAAATCGCCCCCTCATTTTAAAAGTCAAATTCAAAAAAAAATTAGCTCACGCCCTCCAAAAGTGTTTAAGTAAAGTTGGAATTCTGAAAAGATAGAGAAATTCATGCTTTGAAGTTGTTTAAACTCTCCAGTTTGCACGTTTTGATAAATTTTCCATTTTCCTGTTTGGACACATGAAAAATTTATTATTGTTCTCATTTGAATGAAATTGTCAATATTTCTATGGCCATGGATTTTCAAACATTGTATTGTTTTCAATTTCTTGGTTCGCGAAAGAAATTTGAAAATTGGGCACAAAATGGTGGAGTTTTCTTCTTCTCTGCATTTTTCCACAGTCGTGAACGACGGACATATCTTCCCCGTTAATTTTTTCCCTAGCATCCACGAGTAGTACGTGGATATTTATGATTGGATACAACATGTCCATGTTTTAAGCAATAGTAGAAGCCTCCATATGTCCAAATAACAAAACTCCAAGGGCAGGGGCTAAGGGACAGTCCACAAATAAGCGCAGGCTTTGCACGTGTCCAAAGTCTAAAATGAAGACAAGAAAGCCCAAATTGGCTAAGTATGGATGGTTCAGTGGACGATGCCACATGCTTCATCGATGTAATTTCAAGGGTTGAAGCTAGGGGTAGTTCTCAAACTTGTGTCAATCCTCCATATGTCCCAGGTCTAAAAATGGGGACAGAGCTGATTGCTTCAATTGACTAAGTATGAGCTGGTCAGCGGAAGCCTCCACGTGCCTCAACGACACAATTTCAGTAATGAAACCAAAGGTCCAATCTTCAAATGAGTGTTAGATTTCCACGAGGTCAGAGTTAATGGAGAGAAAAAATAAGCCGTTGAAAATTCTAGGACTAGCAGAAGGAGCCATGTGTTAGCTCGACGCAATTTCAGGAGGCGTATCCCAAGTGGAAACTTAAATGAGCACCAGTTCTCCACATGTCTAGAGGTCAACATAAGTCAAGTGGGAAGTAAGCCCATTGGCTAAGTATAAAAGAACCAGTAGATCTCTCCATATGTTAGCCTGGTGCAACTTCAAAGGAAAAATCCAAAGGTAGGCTCCAAATGAGCGCTAGCTCTCCACGTGTCTAGGGTTAGATATACGGCCCCACAAAACAAAAGGGAGGAAATCAAATATTAAGCCCAAATATAAAGTGAAGGTGGGGAAGCGGGCTGTTGGGGAGATTCAATAATTTGAGCCTTTTTTTCATTAAAGGGGCTTAAAGTTAAAAAGTAACCTGTAACCTCGCCCACACCAAGGAAAAAGTCAAATATTAAGCTCGCATCGAAGGTCAAAGTGGGGAGGCGGGCCGATGGAGCAATTTGTGTTTTTGAGCCCGCATTGAAAAAAGGTAAAATCATAAAAGTGACTTATAACTCTATCTCCACTCAAGTAAGGTCACATATTAAGACCATATCAAAAGCGATTGAGCGGACCAAAAATGTAAAAAATGTCAAATCTCTATAAAGTCACAAAATGTAAAAGACATCCTCCACACCCACTCTAGTAAATTTCTCCCATGTGGACAAATCTGGTTTAAATTTTTAAAGGTAAGATGAATAGTTCAAATTCAAAGTTACAAATTGAGTGTAACGACTGCATTATGAAAAATCTGGTTTTTCCCGCCATTGGCGTTTCTTCGCGAATCAAGAATCTGAATGGATGCGAATGATTGAAATTATTGTAAACCATTTCTTGCTAACAAATAAGAATTTGTAACCATTTCTTGCAAGATATTTAATGGCTTCTTCACGCCATTGCAAAAGAGGTTAGAAATTGTTCTTGCAAACTCATGAGGGCATTGTACTTAGAGAAAGCAAAGGAGATAGCCATTTTCTTCTACTTTCCTCCATTGTCAAATTTCTTCCATTCCCACATTATGTACAACTTATGTTTAAGCATCAATACAAGAAGAAGGATTTTTTAGCCTCTTTGATGAGGAGATTTTAGAAACTTTGAGTTCACAATCTTATCTCATCTTGTTGCCATTTGCAGGGTTGTTTCTTTCCATAAATGCATGTGTTGAAATTTCTAACTAGTGTGTGTACATGAATCTGATTTTCTACTTGCAACATTATTTCTCCTACCTCTATTCTCACTCCCTTTCCCACTTTTAGACAAAGCATTCCCTAGCAAGAGATTGCTAGCTTTGCTGCAGGGTCAGTGGAGTGCCCCTGTTGGATTCCCAGTCAAACAACCACCACAAAAATCCACATTTTATCGCACATGCATATACGGAAGTTACACCGGTTAAGTAGAGGGACTTAGATTCCCAGAGCATTCTACTGGAATTCATAAATTTTTCCACCCGAAAAATTTCCTCGCTAACAATATCCAACAAGAACGTTGATGCATAGTCTTGCAAATACCAAATGAGACTGAGCCTTGGTAGCCAGATCCACCGCAATCAACATCCCTATAGATCTAGCTACCCCCAACAAAACCTTAGGCTCCCAAAACTCTAGAGGGAGACTTGGAAATTGAATCCAAATAGGGAGAGCATAAAAAATGAAATTGTATGGCATTCCTGGTTCCCATCGATGAAAGATAAAAATGGCATGACCATAAAACCATGGCCCCTCCTGTAGCACCTTTTATATTTCCAACTCCTTATGGAAACAAAACAAAAGGATTTCCCCTTCCAGTTATTTCTCATCGATCTTACAAGCCCATTTCCTTCCACACCATTCTCTCACGAAATCAATGTTTGGTCGTACTCCCGCAAACCTTCCAATAATTGTGAATATGAATATTTTCTTAGCCCTATTAATAATTTCCTTTAGGATGTCCAGCTACGGCTCTGCCTCATTCCATGAGGGGTTGAGCTTAATCAAGGCATGATGTGCTTCACCAAATAAATTTGCAACCCAAGATGATGCTCCACCCACATAATGATTGTAATGTGCTATCTCTCTATACATATTTTATTTGTAAATTGATTATTATATATTTTCTTATCAGAACTAGTATTTTTCTTGATTGATGTATTTTTATATTTTGGGCATTTTATTTGGTTTTTGCACTAACATGTGGATTTTTACACTAAATATGGTTATTTAGCAATTTGTTTTGCCTAGTTTTAAATTTTCGTATCAAGTTTAACTTTTTTTTATAGCCTAGCCCAAGCCTTGAGTTTTTTTTTTGCCACTTGGCATTTGAAACAGATTGTTATGCTAGTTCTAATGTCGTAACATATTGGAATAGGGTCATGGGATTCACCCTGGAGTGGTTGAACCTATGGACCCACTTTGTTATATGGGGGTACTCCCCAAGGAGTTACAGATAACTAGTGGGCTGTTGAACCACGAGTTATTATGTCACTTGGGTTACGGGTGTCTGGACTCTATGTGCCTAAGGCCAAAGAGTGACTGACCTCTTTGATGGAGGCATAAGAAATTTGAGGGAGGCATAAGAGACTTGAGGGAGGCATAAGTGACTTGAGGGAGACATAAGAGACTTGTGTGTGTGTGATTAGTAAACTTAGCATTTTTTTTATGTTTGTGATGCTTTGGGAGACATATGGTGTTGGTATTATGATTTATGTGTACACTCATGTGATTTCGGCTGTGTTTTGTATTGTTGAGGATTGATTCTCCTCATTGAGAGTACGTTTTTTATTCTCCTTTTGACACTATATAACTACAGTTGTAGTCTTGCATTTTGTGAAACCTTTGTATGTGTATTTTTTGGAATTCCATGTTATTATAGTTTGCTTATGTTGCAATTACTTTTGTGTGAAGGGCATATGTGTGATAAGTATTATATTGAGTGGGTCATGTATGTTCCTTCCTTGGTTTGGTTGAGTTCTTGTGATGTGTTATAGTCATGAAAGTGTGTATCATGATGTCCGATATTGTTGGGCACCCACGAGTATAAGTAAATTAAAATCCTAAACAATGAAATATTAAGGGGATTGATATAAAGAAATAATGTAAAGGAAAAATACTAAGTAATAACATAAAAGAGAGTTGTCAATCTTCTTAGAACATTAAAATTTAGGATATTGACAAAATTAGTTTTCTTCCTTGTGGTTGTGTTGTACCGAAAAGTTGTTTTGTTAAACGATAGGTGTCATTAATGAATTTATTACCTACCTACCCTTCAAGCTTTGGTATTTTGTTGCATCGAGGATGATGCTCTTATAAGGGTAGGGAAATGTAGTATCCCGCTTAAAAAAAACAAGGATTGATGGTTATATAAAAAATATTAATAATATTTATATATATAGTGGTTTGGTTTTTTTTAATGCATTTAATGGAGGAAGGGACATACATGACAAAGAGTAAATGATTTGGAAACTTAAATCACACGTAATTGAATAGTATTAATCCCAACTCCACAACCTCTTTCAGCACCCCCTGTCATTGTCCAATTGGGAGTTGTCAGTGGGTGGTTGTAATTTCCTCGAATGGTGTTAAGGTAGAGATTAGAGTGCAATGCATACAAAAAGGACTTGCCAGACCTGTCATTTTTCTGAAAATAATTAAAGAATTTTATTTGTGAGCCAAAGTTTTTAACCATGCTAGAAACCCAAGTTCACGTTGTAAATTCAGCAATAATCAATGTTGTTACAATTTTTGACTGAATGTAAGAACGAGAAAAATTCTCATGGAATTATTTGCTTGGTGTTTGGATGGCAGTACATAGAAAACATGGGTTTCCTCATGAGAAAGTCACACAGTTTCACATATGCAACAAACAAGTCTCCAACTGGATCAGTTTACATTTTCCTTCATACTCCCAGTTTGTGCCAAAAATATGATCCTGAAACAGGGTATGAACATCCAACAAAGCATAAACATAGAGGATTTTTGTCAGATGTTATAGTTGTAAGTGTTGTGGGATATATGTATGCAAAATATGGAAGCATTTTCTTGACATGTGAACTGTTCAACTTAATTTCCTAAATGTTGCCTCATGGATTGCAATTATAGTACGATATGTACAAAATGGGTTTGTTGAAAAAAACTAGGGACATTTCAAACAAATGCAAAGATAGGCTTAGTATCCTTTTCCAGAATCCTCCACCCTGTGCCTGTTATGTTTGTGGAGCCTATTTTCATGTTAGAGTGTGGTACACCTTCTATGTGTTACACTCGGGTATTTTTACGGCGGTCCCGCTCACCGGTGAGCGGGTCATGAAGGTTCGGGGGCAAAGCCCATGAAGCAAATTTTCATGGGAGGTTTATTAACCCATGGGTAATGGGTAACCATTATGGGCTATTTTTGGGCCCATGGTTTTTCGGTACCCATTGTTTTGTAAAACCACCTCTTCGGCTACCCATAGGTTTATGGGACAGTTTTGTTTTTGCCCATTGTTTTGATACCCATGGTTTTGTAAAACTGCTTAAGAAATTGTCTATTTATATAGTCTTATGCATATGATAGATAGATAAGTAAATGTATTGCAGATGTATTTTGAATTCGGGTGTGAATTCTGTAGAGTTTGTTGAGCATAGCTCCAAACGGATCTGGGTATTGTATTGAGAGAGTGGAGGCTTGTAATAAAATTTGAGCAAGTGATTCTTGGTGGACGTAGCCCAAATTGGGTGAACCACATTAAATATTTTCTCTATATGTTGTGTTATTTATTCTACACTTTTATTTGAGATCTGTAATTATTTCTGCATATTAGTTTCTACTATTGCGATTCTGTGAGGGATTATTCCACATATTTTATCTCTTATTTCCTAACAATTGGTATCAGAGCCTGGTTTGGTTTGCTAAAGTGTTGAATCTCAGGGAAAGTTTTATCTTGAGTGGGAGCTATGGCAGATGATGGAAGATCTAGGGTTGATAAATTCAATGGGCAGAATTTTAGTCTTTGGAAGATGCAGATGGAAGATTACCTTTATCAGAAGGATCTTTATACTCTGTTGTCTGAGAAGGTGAACAAACCCTCGAGTATGACAGATGTGGAATGGGATTTGTTGGATCGGAAGGCACTTGGAATGATCCGGTTGTGTCTTTCATCTTTGGTATTATTTAATGTTTCAAAGGAAAAGACTACAAAAGATCTAATGGATGCATTAGGGAAGTTGTATGAAAAACCCTCTGCCTCTAACAAGATATTTTTAATGAAAAAGTTGTTTAATATGAAGATGTTTGAGAATAGTTCAGTAGCAGATCATATAAATGATTTCAATACGGTTGTGAATATGCTAGCTTCGGTTACAATAGAATTTGATGAAGAAGTTAGGGATTTATTAATTCTGTGCTCTTTACCTGAAAGTTGGAATAGCCTGGTAATGGCGGTAAGCAACTCGGTTCCAGCTAACTCGAAGTTGAAGTTTGAGGATGTTGTAGGGGTGATTCTAAGTGAGGAAATGCGAAGAAAAAGCTTCGGGGAATCTTCTACTTCAGGGAATGCTTTGACAGTGGAAACTAGAGGGAGACAGAAGAATAGAGGAAACCATGGAAAATCGAAAGATCAGGCAAGGTCAAAATCCAAGAGCAAGATTGTATGTTGGAACTGTGGAAAGTCTGGGCTTGCAAAGAAGGATTGTTGGGAGCTTCGGGACAAGAAGAAACAACAGGAAGAAAAAAAGGAGGAAAATGTGGCATCAGGTAATGTATGTCAGGATGCTTTGATTCTTTCTTTACATAATATTACTGAATCTTGGGTTTTAGATTCAGGGGCTTCTTTTCATGCTACTCCACATAGGCATTATTTTGTTGATTATGTTCAAGGGGATTTTGGGCATGTTTTTCTTGGTGATGATGAGCCTTGCAATATAGTTGGAAAAGGTTCTGTTCAGGTTAAGATGTAGAATGGGAATACATGGCTATTGAAGGATGTCAGACATGTGCCTACATTAAGGAGAAATTTGATATCAGCGGGGCAATTGGGAAGTGATGGTTATATTGTGATATTTACAGCTAACTCTTGGAAGGTTACCAAGGGTGCTCTTGTGGTGGCAAGAGGTAAGAAGGTTGGAACCTTGTATTTAACCACTTATAATACTAATGATTGTAATCTTGTGGCTTCAGATGCAGATACAACATTATGGCACTATAGGCTAGGTCATATGAGCCATAAGGGCATGAACATCATAAAGAAGAATTTTCCTGGATATACAGAAACAGGTTTGGATTTCTGTGAGAACTGCATATATGGGAAACAGAAGCGAGTAAGCTTTCTTAAGGTTGGACCTACGAAGAAAGAGAGTAACTTAGAGCTGGTACATTCTGATGTGTGGGGGTCGGCTCAGGTATCATCTCTTGGGGGTTCAAGTTATTATGTTACTTTTATTGATGATGTAACAAGGAAAGTTTGGGTTTATTGTATTAGAAAAAAATCTGATGTATTTGACAGTTTTTTTAAATGGAAAGCCTTGGTAGAGAATGAAACAGGTCTTAAGCTAAAATGTCTCAGGTCAGATAATGGAGGGGAGTATTGCAGCAATGAATTTAATGATTACTGTTCTAAGAATGGAATCTGCAAGCAAAAGACGGTTCCAGGAACTCCATAGCAGAATGGGGTATCAGAAAGGATGAACAAAACAATAATGGAACATGCTAGGAGCATGAGGTTACATGCAGGACTGCCTCTTTCTTTTTGGGAAGAAGTGGTGAGCACAATTGTGTACTTGATAAACAGAGGACCCTCAAGTGCCTTGGATGGAGGCATACCTGAGGAGGCATGGTATGGTAAGAAATTTGATTATTCATTTCTTAGAGTCTTTGGATGTGAGGTGTTTATTCATATAGACAAGGATGATAGGACCAAGCAAGAGGCTAAATCAGAAAAATGTACTTTCATTGGTTATGGTGGTGATGAATTTGGATTTAAATGTTGGAGTATTAAGGACAAGAAAATCATTCGGTCTAGGGATGTGGTCTTTAATGAGAAAGTCATGTATAAGAAACAGTTGTAGGAAAATAGGGAAGAATCCAAGAAAGAATATGTAGTGGTAGAGGATCTTCCGGATGGGAAAGTGACCCATGAATCAGTTCAGGAACCTACTCAACAGGAACCCCAAACTCCTACAGTGAGGAGGTCTTCTAGGGTAAGAAAAGAACCTGAACATTTTTCTCCTTCTCTTTATTATTTATTACTCACTGATAGTGGAGAGCCAGAGAGCTTTGATGAAGCAATGCAAGTAGATGTCAGTAAGAAGTGGGAGCAAGCCATGGATGAGGAGCATCAGTCTCTCATGGAGAACTAGACTTGGGATTTGGTGAAGCTACCGGAAGGAAAAAGAGCATTGCAGAACAAGTGGGTGTACAGAGTTAAAGAAGAAGGAGGAAAGAAAAGATATAAGGCTTGGTTGGTGGTTAAGGGGTTTGCACAGAAACAAGGTATAGATTTTGATGAGATATTTTCTCCTGTAGTAAAAGTGGCTTCTATTAGAACTATTCTTGGAATAGTGGCATTAGAAGACTTGTACTTAGAACAGTTAGATGTAAAGACTGCATTTCTCCATGGTGATTTGGAGGAGGAACTATATATGCAGCAACCAGAGGGCTATGAGGTCAAAGGTAAAGAGGAGATGGTGTGCAAACTGAAGAAGAGCTTGTATGGCTTGAAACAAGCTCCACGTCAATGGTATAAGAAGTTTGATAGCTTCATGATGGAGTAAGGTTATATTAGATGTCATTCTGACCATTGCGTGTATACAAAGAAATTTGAGGATGGAAGTTATATTATCCTGTGTTTGTATGTTGATGACATGTTGGTTGCAGGTAAAAACATGCAGGAAATAAAAGTACTCAAGAAACAACTAAGTGAATCCTTTGATATGAAGGATTTGGGGGCAGCCAGACAAATCCTTAGTATGAGGATAATCTCGGGATAGGAAGGAATGGAAGTTGACTTTATCTCAGGAAGAGTACATTAAGAAGGTATTGGAGAGGTTTAACATGCAGGATGCTAAACCGGTTGGGACTCCTTTGGTAGGCCATTTTAAGTTATCAAAGGAGTAGTGTCCCAAGACAGAGCAGGAAAGAAACCAGATGTCCAAGGTACCTTACTCATCAGTAGTTGGTAGTTTGATGTATGCTATGGTGTGCACTAGGCCTGATATTGCCCATGTAGTGGAAGCTGTGAGTAGATTTATGAGTGATCCAGGTAAAGAGCATTGACAAGCAGTAAAGTGGATCCTCGGTATTTGAGAGGGACCATGGGGACAGTTTTGTGCTACAGTGGATTAGACACCACTTTACATGGTTATGTAGTTTCAGACATGGCTGGAGATGTAGACAGTAGAAGGAGCATGACAGGTTATATTTATACTATAGGTGGGACAGTAGTGAGATGGATTTCACGACTACAGAATTTGGTGGCTTTGTCAACCATAGAGGTTGAGTATGTTGCTACCACAGAGGCAAGCAAAGAGATGATTTGGTTACAACAATTGCTTGAGGAGTTGGGGCATAAGCAGGAGGAATGTAAGTTGCATAGTGATAGTCAGAGTGTTATACACCTAGCTAAGAACTCTACTTTCCACTCTAGGACGAAGCATATATAGTTGAGATATCACTTCATCAGGACAGCTTTGGAGGAAGATAAGTTGAAGTTGGAGAAGATTCATACCAGTCAGAATCCTGCATAACATGATGACCAAGGTGGTCACAAGGGATAAACTAAAGCTATGTTCAGCTTTGGTTTCCCTTCGTGGATGACAGTGAAGGGTTGAGAAGCTTGCTCAGTGGAAATCAGTCTCCAAGTGAGAGATTGTTATGTTTGTGGAACCTATTTTCATGTTAGAGTGTGGTACACCTTCTATGTGTTACACTCAGGTATTTTTACATCGGTCCTGCTCGCCGGTGAGCGGGTTAGGGGGCGAAGCCCTCGAAGTAAATTTTCATGGGTGGTTTATTAACCCATGGGTGATGAGTAACCGTTATGAGCTATTTTTGGGCCCATGGTTTTTCGGTACCCATTGTTTTGTAAAACCACCTCTTCGGCTACCCATAGGTTTATGGGACGGTTTTGTTTTTGCCCATTGTTTGATACCCATGGTTTTGTAAAATTGCTTAAGCAGTTTTCTATTTATATGGTCTTATGCATATGATAGATAGACAAACAAATGTATTGCAGATGTGTTTTGAATTCAGGTATGAATTCTATAGAGTTGTTGAGCATAGCTCCAAATGGATCTGGGTATTGTACTGAGAGAGAGGAGGCTTGTAATAAAATCTGAGCAAGTGATTCTTGGTGGACGTAGCCCAAATTGGGTGAACCACGTTAAATCTTGTCTCTCTATGTTGTGTTATTTATTCTGCACTTTTATTTGAGATCTGTAATGATTTCTGCATATTAGTTTCTACTGTTGCAATTCTGTGAGGGATTATTCCGCATATTTTATCTCTTATTTCCTAACAGTGCCAAAATAGAGATTTAGAATAGGGAATGGACATCCATCAAAGCATAACAGAAATCTAATTTTCTTTCCAGCTTCTTCCCATCCTGTGAAAAAATGTGAACACTGGAACTAGATATGGAGCTATACCTGAAGCGATATTCATTATTTTTTAGGGTAAACCGTGTCAATGTTTAGTTTTTCCTCCACTAGATCTACTTTTGAGATTTTCTTCATCTTGTAGTGAAGTTTCGGTTCATGTTTTCCAATGGCCTAGCTCAACCCTATTTGGAAGACTTTGAGTTACTTTATACTGGGAGAGCTATATTTTAAGTCCCCTAGGCACCAAATAGCTTCACCTCATGATTTGGGCATGCTTACACATCTGGGTCACCATTTTTGGTATAGAGATGATATATGTATATGTTAGTGTCCTCCCATAGCTCACTCATTGTTGTGATTTGTAACAACTCTCTTGGAGTTAGAGTTTGATGTGGGTTTGGTGGGTTACTTTGTTAACAACTCATTATTCTTGTTTATTTTCTCGATGTTGTTATGTTGGCTCAGCCTTATTATGATTTGTTATCATGGGTTTTGTATTATGGAACTCTCTATAACCTATGCACAACTCATTGAGGTTTCTCATGTTTCTAGACATCTCTCACTGTATCAACTATGCAGTTCATTATTTTCGAAGATTATTGATGGCTAGAATAAATCCAATTCCAAATAACTTCCCAGCAATGCCTCAACTTGTGCTATAATGGGATATTTTAGACAGATTATGGATATCCACCAAAGTGTATTAGAGGATGGGCAATATTATAGCAAGTGTTTGTAGCTACAACTATTGGGAGGACATGTATGCAAAATGTAGAACCATGTTCTTGACACGATCCCACCTAGAGCACCTCTTTCCCTGTGAACACAAATATCCCAAGCATGGTCTATCTCACATTGTCCTTCATAATTCTTGCACTTTATTTTTCCATTTGCAGCGTAATAAATTAAAAACCCTTGGATTATCATACATTCGACTATTTTATATAAATTTTATTTTGGCAAATAGTAAAACGTCATCTAGCACTTATGTAACCTGATTAACACTTGGTAGTCAAGTATAAAATTAAACCCTCCTTTATTCATGATTTGGAAAAATTCGTAACCATATTAGATAGCTACAACATCCTTTTATTGACAAGATGAGTTTTTTCCCTCGTAAAGCCACTAATTTTTCCATTGTAAAATTTGGTAAATCATGATATTTAGGGAACCACAAAACAATCTTTTGAAACCCAAAAATGGGATGTAAAGTCTCGTTCGAATCCCTTGTTAAAAGGAGAGTCATACCAAGCTTTAGATGGATCCTGATCGATCATTTATACTCTCTTCACTGATCCTCTAGGAGCCCTATTATCCCATTTTTCTCTTTTAGGAAGTTAAAATGGAAAAGTTGGGTTTCGTTTTGGCTCGCCATTTGGACCTTGAATAACGAAATAATTATCCTCTTTCGTAAACCTATTGTATTTGAATTAAAAAAATTCCTGGAACCTTCAGTTCGGGAAAATCACATCCTTGGTTAGTTTGGAAAAGGGGTTTCATAGGCCTCCTATCGTTGTTTGGCTAGGTGGCTCTGGAAAACCATTCGCCAATTGTGCACTGTTTTCCAGTTATGGATTTTTTCAGTTCCTATGGATTATTGGTACATATGTGGACATGTAGGAATTCTCCCATCATGAATTTTCTTATTAGAAGATATTTTTTGAATGCACTTTCTTAGCCTCAAAGCCAAAATTGAGACGTTTTTGCAATTAGCACGAAAATGTAAAAAGAAAGTTGTAGGACCCTAGTCAAGTTAGCAAAGCATCGTGGAAACTTATTAACACTTGTAAATAACTATTTGAAACTCTATCTTGTGACTTTTGTGAAATTTTGAATTTTAGAAAAATATTGGTTCTCTCTCTTCTCTCTCTTCCCTATCTCTTTCTCTCTCCTCCCTTAGTTAAGGAATGAAATGAAATGAGTATATGCCCGTAACCCTCTTTTGTTGCATGTGCATTTTTATGATCATGTAAATAGAAAACCAATAATTTTAATTATGCTAGATCTAGGTGGATGTCATGCCAACAATTTATTGTTGATTTCATGCTCACATGGTTTTGTAGGATGCAAGTAAGATGACGCAATGATGTGGTGGTGATTCATTGTATATTATTGTACTTTATGTATGTTAATGGAAAGAAATTTTATGTATTTCTTTGTTACAGTAAATACTCATTATTGAAATTTGATAATATGAATGAGATGCTAGATTTAGGGGTGTTTTGAGGAATTGTGCATTTAACTATAGGTGTTCTTTTGGTTGTAATTTACATATGGTAAAAAGGGGGTTGAATATATATGTTAAGTGATATTGTAGATGATAGTTTATCAATTGTGAAGTATTGAAAGGTTGATTAATAAAGTTTTGTAATATTTTTAAGATGCTATTGTTAAGGAGAACGTTCATCTAAACATAGGTGTCATTTGATTTTAAAATTTGTACTATAAAAAGTTGGATAAATGAAATTGAAATTAATAGCTTATAGTGCAATTCCAGTGTGAAATTGATGATTACATACTTGGTGTGTTGTGTTTTTACCTTAAAATGTAATAAAGAGATCTAAAAAGAAAAATCCACCCTAGTTGTTCTAAACGGAAGCTCAGGTAAGTTAGCATAGGCATAGTCTTTCCACGACAAAAAAATATCTTCAGACTGACTAATTGAAGAAATAAGAACGGAAGAATGTGCGGTAGACTCCTGAAAACAGTTGCTCATTACACTGAAAAATGGACTAATGTGCAGCAGACTCCTGAAAATAGTCACTCGTTACACTGAAAAACAGACTAATCGAATATTCTTTAGAATATGAATAATCAGGAGAAGCATAAATTATGGAGAAGGGGAAGCTACTTCAACACAACCAGGCTTGGACATGACCGTTTCAATCTCGACAGTATTAAATACTAACTCGGAGCACGAAACTTTGCACAAAATTCTTGGCTTTCCACTAGTTTGGAGACTCTGAAGGCGAGAAATGGTCTGGATAAATGACGCTTTGGCTAAAAAAAAATTCTAAATTTCTGCAACGAATTAAGGAAATGGAAGATGAGCTAGTGATAATCCAGCAGCTTTGCAAAGCACTGTGATTGACTCGTTTTGCTGCACTTTCTTTTGTTGAACTTTTGCGTATTTGTCGGTGGAGGGACACGATTCGTGACCTTACACTTCCTCAAAGATGCTTTCAACATTTTCTTCCAAATTTTCCAAATATTTTTTCTTTCCCTTCAGACTGTAGAATTTGAACGCTCCAGACTTCCTTACTTTGTTTCAGCTGCTGATATAAGTACATGAGAGGCACTTGAATCTAATACTTGTTCATGTCTGTCCAATCATTTCCTGTCACGTGAAGGGAAGATGTGAGTTGGTACGTGGATGGCTGTGATATGTTCGAGGTCAATGGTGGTAATTATAATAGGGAGAAACGCCTTCACCGTGATTATTGTTATAACTAGCAAAAGCATCTAAAGGAGCTTGTGCGAGACCGATAGGTATATTGGAGGAGTATTTGAAAGCAATATATATTAGTAATAAAGTTTAAAGTTTATGGAATTATAATGTAAAGCATGTAAGATTTGGTATTTTTTAAAGATTCGGGTAGTCATTGGAGGTTTTGAAACTCAATTGTGATTGGAAATATGACAATAATTATAGTATTTCTATTGAAAATTAAGACTTTGCAATTTGTTATATATCACTAAAATTTTAAGAGACAACAATCTATGAGTATTTAATTATTTATTAAGGATAAAGGTTTTTTGACAAGGATGGGGTGCCCTGGTACAACCAAAATAAAGGGTTTTGCCATGCAGATACAACAATAAGAATTTAACAATTTTCATGCACACCTAGCACGGTACTTCCAAATTGACAATGCTAAAGAAGTATAGTGTGATGCATGATTATCGTTTTGTGAAGAGGAACTTCAATGCACAAATTACATAGTAACATAACACGTTAACCTATACATAAAAGGACTTCATATGTACACACTGTTGGTCACTATACAAATGGTTTCGAGGAATGTTAATGTAGTTTTGATCGTTGTAGCATGAAATAAGATTAGTTGGATTGATTGAATTGATCACAAATTGATGGGATTGATATCTTTATTTTTTTGTTGACATTAGAATTTCAAAAAGGATATACATACGGAAAATTTTAAGGAACCCCCTTTAAAAAACTTATAGAAATCGTGGCGAATATACCTATAACCAATTTTGTGGTTTTGGCGAATATATTTGTGACCAGTTTCATGGTTTTAGCGAATATCCCTGTAACCTGTTTCGTTCTTTCGGCAAACATGGTAAAAAAAATTTAAAATAGTTAGAAATCGAATGATGAATCTCCTGTAATTTTTTTGGCAAATACCCTCTGTCAAATTTCACTGTAATAAGGCCCAAAATTTTTCATTTCTTTTGTATGCCTTACCGTTATGCTCAAGCGCCTGGAATGTGTGACACTTGGCTACTTGGAGGAACAAGAAAATCACACATGGTATCTTGTGATAGCTCACTGCCACTCTGTCTTACCTCACTGAAACTACGGACCCGAAACTTTATTGAATCAATTCATTTCACAGGCTTGGAATCCAGGGCATGCCTTTGACTTAGGGAGGCCCGAAATCCTGTCACATGTCTTTCTGATGGGCAAGGAATGATTGAAAACTTTAATAATAAGGCACAAATAACTTATATTTAATAATCAAGGATACACCGTTGTCAATTGGTTGCTATTAATTTTTTAATGTCTTGTATGTACAATGGTAAGAATGTGTTTTTTAATAACAGACATGGGGTAAATGTAATGATGTGGAGAAGTAGTGCTTGTAACATGTGAAGTAGATTTATACACTGTTATTTGTACATGTGTGTGCTGAGAAACATGATCAAGATTTTGAATTTTGAAACTTAAGTTTAATTCAAGTCCAAGAAGATGAAATTATTTCAAAGGGACACATTGGCAATTTGCAATCTCACAGGAAATAACATGTAGTAGAGGCAAAGTTATCATGTCTTATGCTCATGTAATTTAAAGTTTATGACTGATTATATCTCTGGTGTTATTCCCATAGTTGATTACAGGTTCTTCTACTTAAAAAATAGACAATTCAATTATTACTCTTGTTTATAAGCTTTGGCAAAGACAAACAAAAGGATTGATATTCATACATACATACATACATACATACATACATACATATATATATGGATATATAGTTGGAGCCAAGTAGTTGTCTCGAATCAGCCTGGGCTCAAAGGTGATGCCACTATTATAACACATGTTAGTTGTGTTTATATATTATGATAGCCACGACCAAGACCCCTGCTTTAAATGAAAACAAAGGATGAGGATATTTTCGGAAAACACCTTTATGAAACACAAGAACTCTCCCACCGCAATGCAACTAAATAAGAACATTCTTTTCCTCACAGAAAAACACTAGAACATTGCGTGGGGCATCATTGAAATTTTTTTCTAGGACCAAACATTGCCTCTTCTCCTTCTAAACTCAAGCTCAAGCTCAAACACAATTATGTATTTCAAATGGTCCCCATCTATAATTGGTGCTGTAAGTGGCACCCTTTCTTCAGATACAACCAACCTTAGTCTATAGTGAGGGAAATGGTCTCTGCCATATCTTACAAGTAAGAACGCAAAATGCATAGTAGCATAATCTTGACTATTATAAATTCTCACACCCAACATAGGTTCATATGACATTAATAAGAAAAAATTGTTGCTCAATACAACAGGTCCATAGAAGAAACAATCTCTCAATCATAACACAATCCTCCAATTCCCCATGGAAGAATCATAAATTTGTATAGTACCATAGCCTACATTAACTCTAGATCTATTGGTGCCTTCTTGAACCACTTTTTACCCCTTGTTGTCATCCGCCACTAGAATGCCTCATGCCTAAATATAAAAATGTAATCCATTAAGTTGAGCTGATAACATCTGAGGAAGCTTGAAGGAGGTTCTCGGCTTCAGTGGATTATATACCCTTGAAATATGATTGTCATATGAATAAAATAATATTATCCCTCGATGTGAATCTTCAAACCGTATCGAATCAAAGCATATTAACCATGAAAATTTGATAATTTTCTATGTTCTAATGTAAAATTTGTATCTCAGCCAATGATGACCACTATCATGATTTACAAGTATCCATGGATGTTTGTTCCTCATTTCTCTATAATTCCTAAAGAATCTGGTGGAAGTCATGAGTGCTTTCCATTCCTTATAAACTAGAGAGAACCTACATATGGATTCTAATGGAAGCCAAAGAAATACGTTTTCCCAAACATCTTGAGGTAGTGAATGATCCCATAGAACACAATTTTCATGCTACATTGGAAATAAACTAAAATGAAGAACAAATTCTGATGTTTCAAGAAGGAGACAAAAAAATCAAAAGGAACAACACTGTAGCAATGTAAGAGCATCCACAAGAACTGGCGATGGCAAGGAAAAATATATTTGTTGAAACATGAAAAAGAGTATCCACAAGAGTATCTCATATATTTGTTGAAACATAAACATTACATCACATAAAAATTACATATCATAAACTATAAAGTCTCAAAAAAAAAAATTTATGTTTTTAAAATAAACAAGAGTATCGAGGTTATGATTTCTTGTTTTTTCTATTTTTAAACTATAAAATCTCAAAAATTTCAGTGTTTGATATGGTGGATGGAAGAAAATGCAAAAAAAATGGTAAATTTCTCCAAATCCACTGTATTTGGTAACTGTGACATAGGAATACCAAAAACGTTATAATCCTGTAACTATATTATAACATAAATATTACATATCATAATATATTTCTCAGTTCTTGTACCACTTTCCTAACTACATCAATATCAATCTTCTCCGCCAAAGTGTTGACCATGGTTAGTATCCCAACACATTATTTATCAATGATAGCTCTGTTGGTGTCTATTAAATCTTTCCAGGTTTTAAGCACTTCAAAATATCGTTACATCTTTACAAGGATGGAAGACACCATTTCTACATGGCTGTCCATTTGAGGGATCGCCACTGGGGATTGACTTAGATTTCCATCAAATTCCATATCCACATTTTTTTGTAGCAGCATGTGGATAATCCGTAGGTTTTGGGTCCGAGGATTCTAGATAAAGAATAGATAATTCCCGTAATACCTTGGGAATTGGCTATTTAGACAGGGACTCTGGTTGGGGCTCTGCAGGAGAATTTCTAAGAGAATGAAGGGAAACAATGGAAGCAGATGAATGGCCAGAAGAAGGGGGGTGGAAGCACCATCAGAAGGATAATTAGAAGTAGAGAGGGTGAAGGATTTACCAACAATAACCTCGTTTGAGTCCATATCAGAACTAGAAGAAACCATGACGTATTTATGGCTTGATATTGGTTTGATGCACTCAATTTGGTCCCCCATGATTTTTCCAAAGAAACTAAGTGTCAGAAAATGACCATGGGCCTTGAATTTATAACTGTTGAGTGAGTTCTTGGACTGGACCTTGAAATGTGTCCACCAAATTCGGGTATGTATAGACAGTTAATATTAAATGTAAATCGAGCACAGTGGCAAAATTTTTGCCTTTAAACCGGCGTCGCTATCCCATGTGCCTCCTCCTTTTAAATTTAAATAAATTTCCTTTTATCATGATGAATAAAATATCATTAAGGATAAACATATCGAGATTTGAGCCAATTTAACACTTAAAATTTGATACAAAAGTAGTCGATAAAATGTGTCACATCAAAAATAATAAAATTTAAATGAATCACTTTAAAGACAAAATTAATGGAAAAAGTCTTTTCTATATTTATTAAATATGTCGCCACTTTTATGAAAAACGTCTTTTCCATATTTATTAAATATCTTGTTTCCTGGACCTTCATCCTAGAAAATATAACGTGACCAAAAATTAAATTTGATAAGACATTTCTTAACTGGGAGGGTGCAGATTAAATCTCTAGAGGCACACTTTACATGCTTATTTAAACCTAGTGATGACATGTTACTAACTTACCAATACCACATAACGTTTCCAAGCAACCTCCACCATCTACTTTCAATCAATTGTCCTACGTCCATGTTTTCTTCATCTACAAAATTAAATCCTCTTAATGTAAAGCTCACCCATTTGGTTGAGTGTTTCCAGCTGACAGGGCCGAATGAAGCCCTCATCCACCACATTCTCAGCATACCAGACACCATGGCCATTGTTGGTGCTCAAAATAGTATCGCCCTATTTTTCCAACAAAAATCTATCAATTTACGGTCTCAATCACATCTTATCTTCCCGTATTGTGCCTGAAAGGTCTCCACCTTCCTTTTGTTACTATAATCAGTCCTTTCCTGGATCGAGGATCACGTATAGATCCAAAAAAATTTCCTCGTTTCTCTGTTCATTTGAAAAGGTCTATATTTGGGTGTAAAAACTTTTTTTGTCTCGTCCTTTTCATTTCCATAGTCAAGATTTGTTGTCCTTGTCATTTTTGTCCCAAATACCTGAAGAAAAATGAATGGATGTAGCTCAAAGGAATTTATTTGAGCCTTGTAACATTTCTAAAATCTCTGTCCTTGCAGAAAATTTCATCTCTGGGCTCAAATGGTCATTTTTCCAAATTTTATGGTTTGACGGGTGTTTCTCCTGGTCAAATTTACATCCTTGCATCAATAGGAAACATGGCCTCTTTTGGTTGGACATGGCTCGGCAAGGTACTTCAAAAATTTCATAAATCACCTCAACTTAAAAAACTTGTCTACGTGGAAGAATGGCGCTCATTTGATGGTTCACTTTTTGGTTTGGCCTTGGAGTTGCGCTAAGCGGACACATGGAGGTTTACGTTGCTTTTCCTAGACTTTAAAATTTTTTTATGCAGCTGGTACAGTTTGATAGAACAGGGACAAGTGATGAGCCCGCGCTTGTTCTAGGTCTCTACTCTTGAGCTCTATGTTGAAATTGTGCCATGAAGACACGTGGAGGCTTCCGCCGGGTCTTCCCATACTTAGTCTTTTTTTAAAAGGTTTTGAGAGGCCTGGGACACATAGAGGGACCGCACATATTTGAGGACCGGCCCTTGAATTTTATTTTAAAGAAGCGCCAGGAGGACACTTGGAGGTTGTCACTCACCTTGCATTTTTCTTGGACTTTTCAATGGCCAAAGGAGATTACCTCAGACCTTGACACATGGGGACTTCCATTGAGCTTTAAGCCTTCAAACAAATTTTTTTGGGCTAAGACACGTGGTGAGCTCGTGCTCATTCAAGGTCTAAACTTTTGGGGACCATCCCAAGATGCACCATTGTGATGCGTGGTAGTTTGAAAATTCAAAGGGGTGGGGAAGTGGATCATCGGAGGCAACTTGGATTTTTTACCTCTTGTCATAAAAAGGATTAAAATATCAAAATGGCCTGCAATCCTGACAAGAAGGAGGTCAAGGTTGGCTTTGAAAATGTCAAGAGGTGGGGAGGCAGGCCATTGGGGGCAACTTGGATTTTTTTCCCCTTGATATTCAACAGAATGAAATCATCAAAATGACTTGTGGGCCCGACAAAGGATAGTCAAAATTTTCTCCAGTCAACGGCGGAGGGGCGGAGCTGTGGGGGAGACTTGGAAAATTTTCCTTTTTCCAAAAAAGAGGTGAAATGGTAGAATTTGGTCATGGTTCCTTTGGGACCCACCTTATGACACATGTCAGGATCATTTCTCAAGGGCAGAGGTGTGGAGAAAAATGTGAAAGTTTTACATTTTTCCAAAAGTTGTAAAAGGAAAAAAGGAAACCGCATGCCCATTTAAATTGGATCTCCCATGTGGACAGTCCAAATTCATAATAGAAAGATCGACGAAAATTGTTCGTCTGTATCTGATTTTCCGCCATTTTTCTCCAAAGTTCTTGGGGACGTGTATTCTTATGGTTTTTTATCATTTCTTGGAGTCTCCTGCATGCCAAATAAAGAGGAACATTAATCTGGTATCTTGGTTTAGTGGGGAAGGTTTGTAAATGTCTCTCACCATTAAATATGCAATCTGACTATCGGATTCGACCCGATTTTTATTTCCTTGGCACGTGAAAGACCTATTGATATCTTGGTTTGGTGAGAAAAATATGGGAACATCTTCTACCATTAAGATGAGATCTGACATCTGGGCTTGATCTGATCTTCCATTTTTTCTTCTCAGACATGCGAAGAACCAGATTTGACAGATTAGGGATGGAAGTGGTTGGTGAGTAGAGGGAAAAGTGATCTACTGGAAGGAGTTGAATACGGGAGATGTTTGAAGATATCTACCCCCTGAGCACCTAACATCTTTTTACAAATCTAATTGTGGGAGTCACAACATGCAATGGTGCTTTGAATGTTTCTAGTTTTAAAGGGGAAAGGCTCTGTTGTAAAATATTATAAATTACATGAATTTTTTGTGTAAATGGTTGGAAGGTTGGAGTGTTATAGGTTAGAACTTATTTTCTAAGAGGAAATCTTGATAGAGCCCGTCTTTCTGAGGGACTGTTTGAGAAACACGTATATCTCTTTTGTGTTAAACTTGATCATGTCAAGGTGGTTGCGAGTGTACAACCATTGACAAGTTTTGAGATTGTTCTAGAAACTTTTCCTTGCTGATAAGTTTAATCAAATTTGAGTTATTTTGTGTTGACTCTGAGCAATTAGTGTCTTCTTTGTTTCAGAATGTCTGCAAATAGTTCTACTCATTCCTATTGTAATCTTATACTGAATTTTTTGTGAAATCACACAGGATCTTGTCCCTATGATATTTTAATGGTATTTTCAATTTCATTTCAAGAAGAGCCTCCATCTTAGATGAGATAAACTAATTTAAAATCAATTAACTGTCATTTGTTGATAAATATTGTCTGTAAGTCTTCGGGTGTACCTTAGTCATGGTTAATCAGAAACTATAGTGTTTAATTGATTCTTCTAATTTGAGCCTTTGTATTGGAGTCTTAAAGATTATGTGAAAATGTGTTGATTTGGGCCTCCATTGAAGCACACCTTCTGGTTAAAGGAATGTCTTGACTATTCTGAAGCTTTTTGTTGTGAAGTTTCTCATTATTGTAAATTCCCTCCAAAGGCCTGGTATAATCAACTTTATCATGCTTTACCTCCCACCAAAATCATTCAAAAATAATTAATCCTACCCAGACTACCCCTATTTGTCATGTGTGTATACAAATGCATAATTTCTATTACCAAAACATGTAGAAACACTCAGGTTTTCATTGTCTTTAGTGTCCTGAACCTTTCTTAGAAAATATCTCCATTATCTAGAGTGACAACTCATGAGAGTTAGGTTTTGTTGCATTGATCATATTTTCTTCAAGGTCTTCTTAATAATTTCACAAGGAAGGATATCTCCATCTCCTCTATAGAAAATAGGCTACAAAAGGGTCCTCTCACCCTGGTTGAAAGGCACAACCATAAAGTAGTGAGGATAGGTCAAATCCTCTTGAGGGTGCTACCCATTTCTCCACATCTGAGTGACAAAGAGCAAGCTACATTTCATCCCCATCTACAAAACAACACACTACATACTCTGTTTGTCTCTAAGCTTCCTACCAAACCTATGATGTTGTTCATTTTCTGAGGGAGAATTAATTTGGGTACCAACACCCAATTGGCGCCATTTCTGGGGACATAGTGGTTGCAATTCATATCCAGACCCTGTTTCCACACCTAGTGCACTAGCTTTCATTGATAAATCTGGGTAAAGGAAAGTCAGATCATCCCATTTCAATTTTTAATTATTGACAGACATTTGATAGATCATATTTTAGTGCATTTGCACAACTAAGGTCGAAATCCTTAGTGGTGACTCCTTGTTGATCTGATTCTTGATAAGTACTAGCGTCTTAACCTCTGTCAAGTGAGATTTTTTACTAATATTTGTAAATTTGTAAGGAAGAAGATATTTCTTTGATAAAGATCCTGCTAGGACATTATTTCTAGAGCTAGGAAAAACAAAGTCATAAGGAAGAAAATCCTGGAGAGTTGTTGGAGATCAGCAAATAAGAAAAGGGATCTCCATTGATGAAAGTGATCGACCTATTATTGAAGATTGCAATTCAAGTTCTTCTGAATCAAGTAGCCTCTTTGTGGAATTGAACTCTCCAACTGGGGAGGGGTATTCATTTGATTTCAAAAAGTTTACTTCTTATTCTACCTCTGTCTTTTCAAAGGTTGATAGGGTTTTCCAAGAAACAAGGCCTTTAGGGGATATCCATTTTGAAATTTATACTCCTGTGTTTTAAGGACCCTCTGCCCTTTATCAATTTATCTCCCCTCCAGGGTCACCTCCTCAAAACAACATAGCCCTGCCCCCACCCAGACCTCCATTTTTTGTAAACACATTTGGTCCTATAAATTTAACAGGGATGATTGGTTATCCAAATGCAGTTCCCTAGGATGTAAGAAATATATTACCAAAGTTCCAAGGAAACAACACTATAAGTGGTGATCAACATCTAAACCTTTTTATTAATATGATGAAAGAATTTGAGATTGAACATGAAGATGTATACATCTAATTGTTTATCCATACTTTGGAAGAAGATGCATGAGACTGGTATAAATCTTTTCCATATAATTCCATTGATTCTTGGACAGAGATGAACAATGCATTTAGATTGCAGTATGGTGATAGAACTAACCCTACGTTTCTTCTATCATAATTTAAAAACATCAAGAAGAATCCTAATGAATCAATACATGATTTCAACACAAGGTTTAACAAGACCTTGAGGAGATTTTTTGTTAGCTTAAGGCCATGTGATGAATCATGTTTGATCAAATATTCAGATACATTTGATAAAAAGGCTGATTACTACTTGAGAGACAAAAACCCTACTAATTTGAGGCAGGCCTTCACAATGGCTCTACAAATAGAGAATAACATCAACGTAATTAGAAAGCCTCCAAAAAGGGAGGGTGTAAAACTAATTAACCCAGAATAGCCTCAAACAAGTAAGGCTTCTAATTTGGAGGAAGTTGTGAAAAATTTGGCAGGGGTTGTCAAAGAAATATCATACAAGTTAGTTCGGGTAGAAAAGGGAATTGGGAAAAGTTCACAAGGTTTGCATAAGCAACAAAGCCAAGAAAGGTTTATAAGCATCATAGGAATGATCAAAAGTCTGATGACAGAGGCAAGGGACCTGTTGGATTTGGAAATAAACAGTCCCATGCCAGGGAAAATAGAATGGTACCTGATCCTTTGGCTATCATAGTTGTTGTTGTGGAGGAGACAGATGTCATTAATTGGTGTGATAGATGTTTCATGCCCCATGCTCCATGTGAGGAAGATCAATAGGAAGAAGAAGAAGCTGATGATGATAATGATGATGATTTTTGCATGATGGGTTGCTCCATGAGCTCAAAACAAGTGGAAAATTCAATTGAGGTAATAAGTGTTAGAACTACTGCTGATTTTTGGGATTGCGTCCACCAGGTACCTATTCTTCCTCCCTCTCATACTCTAGAAGTAGATACTGTACAAGATTTTGAATTTCCCAATAATGAATTTGAATATTTGAGAGCTTTAATGATAAAGAAGTATGATGGATGAATCCCATCTAAGGAGGACAGGAAGTTGTTGATGAACATTGTTGTTGCCCAAGAGAAGGAGTATAACACAAGAAGTAGGATTGTCAAAGCGACAGGGCCTCAGGACAAGCCAAAAAATCCATGGATTTCAAATATTCCTAAAGATGTTCCTAAGAAAGATGCATCTGTCAAGGGCCTTGTTGTCCCAAACAAAAATCATACCCCTCCTCATGCCCAAGTTGTCAAAAATCTTTTGCCATCTAATGAGTGTGTCAACCTTCCTTCCAATGCTTCCTTGCCAAAGTTTGTCCCTTATGATATTGCCCAAGTCTTGAGTCAGATCAAGATCTTAGTTCCAATTTTTGAATTACTTAGGATTCCTGAGCACAAAAAAATGGCTCTTGAGTATTTGGGGCTGAAAGAGGAGAAGACTTCCCTAGGTAGAAATATAAACATTGTGGAGACTCCACTAGTCATTGAAGAGTTAGAGACACCACCAGTGTTGGAGGAACTAGGTGAACCACCTGAGGTTTATTTGGGGACATCCTTGGTGGAGTCTTAGTTAAATGTGGATCCATTCTTTACCACTCTGATCATTAAAGATAGATTGTTACACAACTATATGTTTGACTCAAGGGCATCATGCAATGTTATAGAGGTCGTGAATGAGATGGATATCAAATTAATAGTAGCATATGGAAAGTGTACTGCTATGGACTCTAGAGAAGTGCCAATGGTGGGATGTGTGAAAGGTAAAAACCTAAAGCTTGATGTTGTTATTGTTGATTTCCTAGCCAAGTGGGGTATGTTGTTATCTAGAAAATGGGCTACAAGTGTTGGTGGGAGTGTTCAAATAGACATGTCCTATGTTGTGATCCCAATTGAGGGTGGCCTTGTCAGGTTATATAGAGAAAATAAGATGTTGCACCTTATTGAAGATCCCAACAATGCATCTTATGAAGCACTGTACACAAGTGTTGATGCTAATAACTTTGTAGGATTCACTGATGGAAAAGAGCACAAGATTGAAGAATTCAAGTGTCTTGAACAGGAAGGCTCTCCTTGGAATTTATTGTTTAATGGATCTTGCTCCAACTTTGAAAATGGTTCTAGTGTTGTTTTGATCTCTCCAGGCTAAGAAGAGTTTATCTTTTCCTTCAAACTCAACTTTGAGTGCACTAATAACATTGTTGAGTATGAGGCACTATTGTTAGGTCTGAGGATTGCTTAGAAAAATAGTGTTAAAGACATCATTGTCAAAGGAGATTCAAAATTAATTGTAAAGCAAGTCAGAAAACTTTATGCCACAAAAAAGCGGCGAATAAAACAATACAAGCATGTAGTTTGGGATCTCATTGAGATGTTTGATTCATTCAATATTGTGTATCATAATAGAAGGTTCAATGATTAGGCAGAAAAACTTACAGTATTGGGATCTTGGTTTGATAATTGTGTAATATCCCCATATGGTGAATATGATGTTGAGGTGTTAACTAGGCCATATGTACCTGAAAACATTAAACATTGAAAAGTTTTTGATGATGATGCTCAGGTCAGAAGATTTCTACAGAACAAAGGGGAGTTTGTTGATCAAAATATTGATTGGGAGCCAATGGTGTGCATAGCAGAGGGTAAAGAAACCTTGTCTGGTAAAGGCATCATCCAACTAAAGACTAATACCATTCCTAGAGGGCTGGTTGCTCTTGAATCCAACTTTGATAATGTTGATCGCATTATTAACATATGCATAGTAGCCTCAAGGGATATTGAGGATCATGACCTTGGCACAAATGAGAAACCAAGGAAGATCTGGTTGGGAAGTAATCTCAGCAAGGAGGAAAAAAAATCTTATGTCCAATTGCTAAAAAAATATCAAGATTGCATGGCTTGGACTTATTCTGAACTAAAGGAATATAGAGAGGATTTGTTTCAACATGAGATTCCCTTGGAATCTAATGCAAAACCATTCAGGTAGAAATAGAGGCCAATTAATCCACTCATATCTCTTAAAATGTAAGAGGAACTGAAGAAACTGAGGGACAGAGGGATTATTCAGCCTACAAGGTATTCTTCTTGGGTTGCAAACATAGTACCAGTCAGAAAGAAGAATGGTGACATCAAGATGTGTGTGGATTTCAAAAATTTGAACCAAGCATCAATGAAGGATAATTATCCTTTACCAAAAATGGAAAACATGTTGCAGCTAGTGACTAGTTCTGAGCTACTTTCTACCCTTGATGGTTTCTTTGGTTATAAACAAGTTGTTGTAAAGGAATCAGAAATAAGGTAGGGTAGATGATTTCAAAAAATTGATGAGTTATGAGTGGTACAAGGATGTTATTTTTTTATCTCAGACATTTATACTACCTTGAGTATTTGAGTAAGAACCAAAAAAGAGCCCTTAAGTTGCCTTCCCAAAAATATGTCATTACTGATTATGGGTTAGCTTGGAAGAACCCTGATGGAGTTCTTTTAAGGTGCATTACTGAAGATGAAGCCCCCAAGATAATTGTTGATCATCATGGAGGAGTTTGTGGGGGGAATTTTCCTGGAAGAGTCACAACACACAAGATCTTGAGGGTTGGTTATTGGTGGCCAACTCTCTTCAAGGATACAACTCATTTGGTTAGAAGATGTGAGTGTTTTCAGTGCTTCTTTGGAAGACTAAAAGCTTTTGGCTCCTTGCCTTTGCATCCTATATCAGTTGAAGCCCCATTCAAGCAATGCGGAATGGATTTCATTGGTGATATTTCAGACCCTTCAAGTGTTGGCCATAAGCGGATTCTTGTAGCCTTTGATTACTTAACCAAGTGGGTGGAGGCAATCCCCACCAAGAGAGCAACACACCAAATTTTCATGGACTTCATGTTGAACCATATCAGCTACAGGTTTGGGGTGCTAGTCAAAATTGTTATTGATAATGCCATGAACTTTAGAACTAAACCCTTGGTAGCAATGTGCAAAGAATGCAAGATCAATTTGACATATGCTACTAATTACAATCCCCAAGGAAATGGACAAGATGAGTCTAGTAATAAAAATTTGCTAAAGATTATCAGAAGAACCTTGGAGCTGAACAAGAGAAAATGGGGTGAGTAGTTGAATTTTGCTATCTGGGATGAATGAATTACTATTAAAAGAGCCACTAGAAAGATTCCATTTGAGTTGGTATATGGAACTCAGGCCTTGCTGCCCTTGCATATGTAATTATCCTCATATCAGTTCATTCAACAACTGGAAGATCGAGAACTAAGTCCATATGATGCCTGCATTAACCAAATTGTTTAACTTGATGGATAAAGGAGGTCATCCCACCAAAGGCATGTAAAGTTTAGAGAAAAGATGTTCACAAGGTCACCCCAAGAGCTTTCAATGTTAGAGATCTCATGTTGTTATGGGATAGAAGGCCTAAAGATAAGGGCAAGCATGGAAAATTTGACGCATTATGGATGGGACCTTACTCCATTGACATTAGAATTGGTGAACTTACCTTCTTCTTGAAGGACTTGGAGGGGGAATTGCTTGATTTTCCTATCAATGACATGGATTTGAAACATTTCTTGGACTGATTCCCCAGAATCAAGGTGAGCATCATATGTATAGTGTATATTTTGTTGGTTTGTTTTCTGTCCTTCATGTTTTGGTTCATTCTGGCCCCTGGTGGCCTGTTTTTGCTGGTTTCTTGGTTCATTTTTGGGGGGACAGTTTTGGTTTTATGCTTTGGAAGCTAACTCCTTTGCCCAATGGATATTTTTGGCACTTGATCTACCTTTGTTCTTAAGTCACTCATAGCGAGTGCCCATCCCCGAGTCAGAGCCAATGTTGGTGCTCAGAATAGTCTCGCCCCATTTTACCAACAAAAATCTATCAATGTATGGTCTCTGTCACATTTTATCTTCCTGTATTTTTCCTGAAAGGTCTCCACCTTCCTTTTGTTTTTGTAATAAGTCCTTTCCTAGATCAAGGATCATGTATAGATCTAAAATTGTTTCCTCGTTTCTCTGTTCATCTAAAAAGATCTGTATTCGGGTGTTTTTGTCTCCTAAAAACTACTCTACATTTTCATAGCCAAATTCAAATTTTTTGAGCTCATGTCCTTTGTTGGTGTTTAAGCCAAGTTAGAGATTCAAGAATTTAGCAAAATTTGTGCCCTTGTGCTGTTTAAATCTCTATTTTGCTCATTTTGAAAAATTATCCATCTCTCATTCTGTGCACGTAATATCAACCTCTATTTTTTATTTTAATTGTTCACTTGTTCTATGGCCTGGGTTGTCAAATCATTGTTTTTCCTCCATGCCTCTGGTTCGCAAAGAAAATTAAAAAATTGGATTCAAAATGACAAAATTCTCTTCCTCTGTGTGTTTTTTCCACAGTCGGGATGATGGGTGTCTTTTCCCCATCAAATTTTGACCCCAATGAATGCAAGTACATGGTCAGATCCTATTGGATGGGGAGGAATAGGATTTTTGATGAACATAACACTTTTGGACACTTTTGACAAAAATGGTAAATTTTCCTCGTGGCCCTGGATTGTTTGAAGTTGCCGATTTTGGTTCATTGCGGAAAAAGTGGAAGTTTTTGTCCCAGGCTGCACAAGTTCAATTGGGACACTTGGGACCCAAAAATTCAAAATTACTGATTGTAGGAAAAGTGGAATATTTTGTCCCAGGCTACACACGTTTAGTTCGGACACTTGGCACCCAAAAAGCCAAAATTACTGATTGCAGAAAAAATAGAAGTTTTTGTCCCAGGCTACACAAGTTTAATTAGGACACTTGGGACCTGAAAAGCTGGATCGACCAAAAAATTTAAAAGTGTGAGAGTGGGCCAGTGAAGGAAATTGATTTTTTGAGCCTTTTTCCAAAAAAGGTTAAAATGTTTAGAAAATACCTGTGACCCCATCTCTAACCAGAATGTGCCACATGTCCTATTCAAATCAGAGCAGTGGGTCAGCAGAGAAATTTATGTTTTTGAGCCTATTTGCAACAAAGGTGAAAAGTTAAAAAGTGACCCACAGCCCCGATCAGGCTTTAAAGGGGAAAAGTCAAAGGTGAAGCCCACCATTGAAAATTCAAAGTGGGCGAGTGGAATGGTAGAGAACTTTGAGTTTTTTATCTTTTTTCCAAAAAAGGTTAAAATGTTTAGAAAAGAGCTGTGACCTGTCTCAAACCAGAACGTGCCACGTGTCCTATTCAAATCGGAGTAACGGGCCGGTAAAGGAAATTGAGTTTTTGAGGCTTTTTCCAAAAAAGGTTAAAATGTCAAGAAATGGCTGCGATCCCATTTCCATTAAGAACATGCCATGTGTCCAAGTTGAAATTTCAAAGCAGGGTTGTAGGCCAATTTGTTTCAAATTGCCAAATCTCACGAAAAATCACAAAATTTAAAGGGCTTCCCCTGTAACTGCTCCAATCCCTTCCTGCCACGTGGACGGTCCAATTTCAAAGTTATAGGAGAAAATCAAATGGTCTATATTTAAACTAGTAAATCAAATGTAATGGTTGCTTTGCAAGATCTGGTTTTTAACCCGCCATGAGTGTTTTCTTCACAACAAAGGAATTTGAAAAGGCGTCGAGGATCTGTAAATATTGTAACCATTTAGGAAAAGGATATAACGGCTTCTCGACCTCATTCTAGGGGTGGGTGATTGATTTTCGAAAAGACCAAAGTGCTTTGTACCTAGAAAATATACAAAACACCATTCTTCTTCTATTTTCTCTTCTTCCTCAAATTTCTTCCATTATCAAGCTATGTACAAACTCTGCTCGAGCTTCAATAATAAAAAGAAGGAATTATTGCCTCTTTGATTGAGGAATTGATTGGTACTTTGTGACCAATGAGTTTCATTCAGTCTTGTAGCTTCTCCTGCGGATTTGTTTTTCTTCTGATTATAAATGCATGTAAATGAAATTTCTAATTGTTATTCACAACATTAGTTTCTCCTATCTGCATTCCCACCCTGTTTCCCCTTCTCAGAAAAATTTCTTCTCTAGTGAGAAATTACTAGCTTTGTCACAAGGTCAGTGGAGTGCCCCTATTGGATCTTTGGTCAGAAGGCCACCATTGAAATCCAATTTTTCACACATGCACATATGGAAGCTTCACCGTTCAAGTAGAGGGACTTAGATTCCCATAGCATTGGCTTGAAACCGACCAATTTGCCCACAAGAAAATTTTTCTTACCAACAGTTTTTGGCGCCCACCGTGGGGTAGATTTTGTAGCATCTGCACCTAAAAATGACTTCAGGGTCATAAAATACAAGAAAAATATAGAAGAAAAGTTTCTAGAGATTGAATAATCACACAAACTTCATGGATGTAAATCATGGCTATTCTAGGAAATCCTCTTGTTGAGAGACATGATTTGTCTTTCACATCTAAGAAGACATTGCTTCTGATTTGAGAGAATCTATTTGACATAAGAAATAAAGTTTCAATCAATACTTCATTGCCATAAGGATTTTGGACCTAGAAGAGGAACGTGCTATCGAATTGGAAAGGTAGAGAAAAATTCTAGCACCTCAGAGAAGAGCATAAACTTTGAAGCTAGCTGATAGAAGGTACACCTAGCAACTGAGGCTTAGAGGACTAATTGATCCCACATTTGAAGAGCTTGAATGAGAGGCAATTGCTAAAGAGGAGATAAGGGCTCAAATTGAAGAAATAGAAAGACTCCAAATTGAAGTAGAAGAAATAGCGGCAACAGAAGCAGCCTTAGTAAGATTGGAGGATAGAAATAGGAATAGAATGGGTGCTCATGAGTGTGAGGAATGCAAGCCTAACATACCATGGAGAAGAAATACTGGTCCACTTGCTCTTTCACAACCACTTCATGACCTCACAAGAGGTTCAAGAAAGAAATACCCAAAATTCAAAGGGGATGGTTCTCAGCTCCAAGAAGAACATGTAGCAGCATTCATCACTTCTTGTGGAGTGTTAGGAGTTAAAGATGAAGATGTTTCAGTTAGGTTCTTTGTGAAGTCACTCCAAGAAAAGGTTGCAGAATGGATCTATATGTTGCCCCCAAGATCTGTCACATGCTGGGAAGATGTAAGAAGTGCATTTGAACATAGGTTCAAGAGCATAGAAGATTGTTAGGATCTGTTAGTCCAATTGGTTCAGATGAACAAAGAGACCTCTGAATAAATGAGAGATTTTGTAGCAAGGTATAATATGTTAACAAGAAGATACTAGAAGATGTGGTACCCCTAGAAAACAACTTGAAGAGGTTCTTCATCAGTGCTTTACCACCAAAAGTTGGTTTCTTCCTCAGAAGATCCCATCTAAGAACATTTAGGGAGGTTCAAGACTTTGCAGTTGAGACTAATGATGATCTAATTCTTTCTGAAAATTTGAAAGGACCAAATGGGAAAAAAAAGGGTTAGAGTTCAAATCCAGTGACCATTGATCCAATGTTTCAAAAAATGGCAAATGACTTAGTTGCTTTGAAGAAGCAACTATCACAAATCACAATGAGGAATGCTCCAAGGAGGCCAAATCCTCATGATAGACCAAGAATTGCTCCACCTCCTCGTAGGCTTGCTCTTGAAGCACCACTAGTCAATGCCATTTGTGACACTAGGGAAACAGAGGAAGGAACAAACATTGAGGAAATTAAAGAAGAAAGCTTGGATGACTATGAAAACTATCTTGAAATTGAAGAAGTTGACATGCACAATGGCTTGATTGAATACATTGATGATAAGGAGGAGGGTGATGAAGAAGATCCAAGTTTTTCATGTGTTTTTTTCACTCTAGCACAGTCTAAGAATGGTGTTTCAGCCTCAACCATTGCAACTGAGAGTAGGAAGAACAAAGTAGATAGCTCTTCAAAGCCTCCACTAAGCAAGATCGTCAGCAAAGGATCACTATTACCACCTTCCATGGAATCAGCTAGAGAGAAATCAGATTTACCAATTGTCAAGGATCACACTACTATGCCAAGTAAGTTATCTGATTCTTCTCCCAAATCAAAAGTTATTAAGAGCAATTCTCTTCTAAATACTGGTTCTGCAAGAACATCTAAATTTCAATCAAAAGCTACACCCTCATCTCCTTCCAAGCCAATTGCTACATTTGAAAATGAGAAATCAGCACCAAAATTAACAAAACCTCTGCCATTTAAGTCATCATCCACTACTAGAAACTCTCCCTCATCTACCATAACTCCATTTGACTTTATGGAGGATGCAAGTAAAATCAAAGTTCAGCTCTCTTAGATTGAATACCTACAAACACATCCTTCCCAAATTGACATATTCATCAAGGTAGTCCAGGGTAGTAACTCTACATCCCAAATCTTTAATTCTAAAGGCTTACTTCCCACACCATCCATAATAACTTCTCAAAACATGTTAGCCCTCAGTGCCTCTAATATCAACAAAGTTGAGCCTTTCTACCTATCACTTCTCATCAAAGGCTCCTAATTGAACAATTGCATCGTAGACTATAGAGCCTCAGATAAAGTGATGTGAGAAAAATTTGTAAATTCTCTTGGCCTCACTTTGACCAAGGTAAATGGCACATGCTACTCAATGGAATCCAAACAAGTTCCATTGGTGGGAAGGATTAAGGATGCTTAGGTTGCACTAGCTAATTACCCTGACAAGAAGATACTCTTGACCATTTTGGTGGCAGATATCCCAGTATATTTTGGTATGATGTTGAGTAGAAGTTTTTTCAGAGATCTAGGTGGAGAAATTAAAAAGTATTGGTCATCTACAACTATCCCAGTGAAAGGAGAAATGAAGAAACTATTGCCAGTCAGGAAAATGAAATTCACAGTAAGGAAATCTGATGATCCAAGAGCTAACATCCTTTTTCAAGATTTTCGGCTAGGAAACTACTTCCTTACATCACAAAAGGAAGAGAACTTGCCACTCCTCATGGAAGAAGAAGAAGATCATATTTGGACAATGGATTTTGATGGCAGTAATTCTAGAGTAGGTTTAGGAGCTGGTGTAGTATTATACTCTCCCTCCAATGAGATATATCCTTTTTCCTACAAGCTGCAATTTGATAATACAAACAATACTATAGAGTATGAAGTATTTATTTTAGGCGTGAATGCAGCAGAGGACATGGGAATCAAGAAGCTGAGATGTAAAGTTGATGTAGAGGTTGTGGTGAAGTAGGTCCGCTAGCAATATCAGATGAAAAATCCAAGGCTTAGGTACTATAGAAACAGAGTGTGGGACTACATTGAATCCTTTGACGCATTCTCCATTGAAGCTATCCCTAGGGAGCAGAATGAAAGGGCTGATTCTCTAGCAGTTTCAGCTTCCTTAGTGACACGTCATCCTTCTTTTGGCAAAGATAAAGTGACCATTGAGATGGTGTTCAGACCCAACATACTAGACAATGTAAATCACTGACAGGTCTTCAATGATGTTAATCAAATCTTAGCCTTCTTAGAAGAAAGGGATAACTTCAATAATATTTTCTTTGAAGGAAGTGAAAACCCACACCGTGAATCATCCCCCAAAGAAGAGAAGGAAGGCATAGGGGGAATTGATGAAGAGGGAGTACTCAAACTGAAAGGAAACAAAATCCCCAAAGGCCTAGTTTCTTTGGAAGACCTCTTTGATAAGCATGCCAGGTTCATCCAAGAGAAAGAAAAACATTATTCTTAGTGTCCATTTGATTTTGATAAAGAAAATATTAGCACTTTAGAAAATCCAAGGATGGTTATCATTGGTAAATGCCGCTCACTAGAATAGAAGAGGAAGTTTGTTGCTCTACTAAAAAAGTACTCAGATTTCCTGGCCTACTCCTATGATGAACTCAAATCTTTTCAGCCAAAGGAAATGCATCACTCCATTCCTTTGAAGCAAGAAGCCAAACCCTTCAGGAAAAAAAAAAGGCCCTACAATCCAAAGATTGCTGATGTTATCAAAGAAGAGGTGACAAATATGCTCAATGCTAGAATCATTTTCCCCATCCACCATTCAACATGGGTGGCTAACATTGTGCCAGCAAGGAAGAAGAATGGGGAAATAAGGATTTGCGTAGACTTCTAAAATATAAATCAGGCATTTCTCAAGGACAACTACCCTCTTCCAATCATGGATCATATTTTGTAAGTAGTCACTAGATCTGAGATGCTCTCTTTGCTTGATGGATTCTCATGGTACAACCAAATCAAAGTGGCCAAATAGGATTGCAACAAAACAACCTTCACAACACCTTTGGGCATGTTTTCCTACAATAGAATGCCTTTCGACTTGATCAATGCTGGATCAACTTTCCAAAGAGAAATGGACTTACCCTTCAAAGATTTGAAACATTGCATTGTCATTTACCTTGATGACCTCACGGTTTTCTCAAAGAGGAGGGGAGATCATATCAGTCATTTGGATCAAGTCCTTTCCAGGTGTAGGAAACATGGCATTTATCTAAATCCAAAGAAGTGCATCTTTGGAGTCACATAAGGCAAGTTGCTGGGACACATTGTGAGCGAACATGGACCACACATTGATTTTGAGAGGGTCAAAGGTATCCAAGCACTAGCCTTACCAACCAGCAAGAGGGGAGTTCATTCATTCTTTGGAAAGCTAAACTTCCTTCGTCATTTTGTACCTGAGTTTTTAAAACTGACTAAGCATATAACTTCCATGATGAAACCTCAAGCAAGTTTCAAGTGGAATAAGGAAGGAAAAAAAACATTGAGGAGATCAAGAAAGCCATTGCTAAAGCTGCAACTCTTGTATCTTCATATTTCAACAAGGAGTTCATCATGTATTGTTATGCATCAGAACATACACTCTTTGTTGTCCTTGTTCAGAAAAATGATGAAGGTTTGGAAACACCCATTGCTTTCATGAGCTGTCCTTTGAAAAGTCATGAGCTAAAGTACAACTGATTGGAGAAACATGCCTACACAGTGGTCAAATATGTTAAAAGTTTTAGATTCTACATTCTCAATTCCCATACAGTGGTGATGGTCCTTGGAAGTGTAATCAAGTCCATTTTAACTCAACAAGATCCTGGGGCTAAGAGAGAAAGTTGGATTGCAAAGACCCAAGAGTATGACTTGGAGATTATACCCTCTAACCTAGTAAGAGGAAATGGTTTGTACGAGATGATTGCTGAAGATGAAGCTCTCAAAGCTCAGCAGGGAGAAAAGGATGGTGTGTGCTCAACCTGTTCATAAGATAGTCCATAGGTGCTCTTTGTCACCACCACTGATGAGTGGTATGCTGACATTTCTTACTATATCACTTATGGAGAATGCCCCTCTCATCTTGATTACAAGAAAATAATGACACTTAAGCTAAAGGAATCCAAGTTTGTGATCTAGAATCATGCACTTTACAAGAGAGGCCTATATGGTTATTTCCTCAGGTGTGTAGATAAGGGGAAGCATGAAAAGTTTCTCAAGGAATATCATGATCAAACTTGTGGTGGACATTTCTTAGCAATGGTAACTTCACATAAGATACTTAGAGGGAGATATTATTGTCCCTCCATCTTTATAGATACTCAGGATTGGGTTTCCAAATGCAAAGCATGTCAAAAATTTGTTAGAAAGCCAAAACTAGATGCGCTGCCACTCAGGCCTGTGGTGATTGAAGAACCATTTCAGAAATGGGGGCTAGATTTCATTAGTGTTCTAAATCCTCATTCTAGTGTAGGGCATACTTATGTACTCACTGAAACTGATTACTTCACTAAATGGGTTGAATCCATCCCAACCAAGCAAGCCAACTACAAAACAGTCTGTAACTTTGTCAACGAGTATATCATTGTTCGTTTTGGAATACCATATAAAATTGTTGTAGAAAATGCCACCTATTTCTCGTACAAGGAGCTCAAAGAGTTTTTTTATGGCTTTGGAATCTCCCTATCTCACTCTTCTGACTACTACCCACAGGGAAATGGGCAGGTTGAGTCAAGAAACAAGAACATTGTGACCATTGTTTGCAAGCTGGTAGATAACAATCAAAGGAACTGGCACAAAAAGTTATATGATGCATTGTGGGCTGATGGGATCACTCCTAAGAAGGAAATAGGTATGTCACCTTTTCAAATGTTGTATGGAGTTGAGGTAGATATTCCCCTCATAATTGAGATGTCAGCTCTCAAGTTGCTGCAAGAAATAGAAGATGGTCAATACAAAGACTCCATTGACAAGAGGATCCTCTTCCTGGAGAAGCTGGAAGAAAGAAGATGCCAAGTGGTGGATAGAATTAAAGAACATCAATTGAAAGTGAAGAATATCTTTGACAAGAGAGCAAAGGCCATCAAACTCAAGGTTGGAGATTTTGTTCTGCTATGGGACAAGAGAAGAGAACCAAAGGGTAGACATGGAAAGTTTGATTCATTATGGCTCGGCCCATTCCAAATTCATGGAACTTATGGTGAGAATGTTTTTATCCTCTCATACTTGGATGGAAGGCCATTGTAATTGCCTCGAAGTGGGAAATACTTGAAATAGTATCATTAATGAAAGTGGGTTATCCCCTGTCTTGTACCATAGATGATTTTTGTAGGTGTGTTTTTCCTTTTTTTGTTGTGTGGTTATGGTTTAGTTTTTTGTGTGTTTTCTCCTTCTTCTATTCTTTCTCAGAATTGTACATGACTCTGCAAGGCCCAATGGATAAGGCACTAGTCAACATAATATATATATATATATATATATATATATATATATATATAACTTGAGATTATGGATCCTCATGTCGTGCCCTAGTCATGCCCAGTTCACGCTATATCCCCAAGCTAGAGCCAGTTGTTGTCTCCTAAAAAACTACTTTACATTTTCATAGCCAAATTCAAATTTTTTGAGCTCATTTCCTTTCTTGGTGTTTAATCCAAGTTAGAGATTCAAGAATTTAGCAAAAGTCGTGCCCTAGTGCTATTTAAATATTTATTTTTCTCATTTTGAGAAATTCTCCATCTCCCAATCTGTGCAAGTAATATCCTTTTTGCAACATCCATTTTTTATCAAAATTGTTCACTTGTTCTATGGCCTGGGTCATCAAATCATTGTTTTTCCTCCATGCCTCTGGTTCACAAAGGAAATTCAAAAATTGGACTCAAAATGACGAAGTTCTCTTCCTCTGTGTATTTTTCCACAATTAGGATGACAGGTGTCTTTTCCCTGTCAAATTTTGACCCCAATGAATGCAGGTACGTAGTTTGATCCTATTAGATGGGGAGGAATGGGGTTTTTGGTGAACTTGACACTTTTGGTCACTTTTGACAAAAATGGTAAATTTTCCCCGTGTCCCCGGAAAGTTTGAAGTTGCTGATTTTGGTACATTATGGAAAAAGGGGAAGTTTTTGTCCCAGGTTGCACAAGTGTAATTGGGACACTTGGGACCCAAAAATATGAAATTTCTGATTGCAAAAAATGTGGAATTTTTTTTCCTAGGCTACACAAGTTCATTTGGGACACTTGGGACCTGAAAATCCAAAATTCCTGATTGCGAAAAAAGTAGAAGTTTTTGTCCTAGGCTACACAAGTTCAATTGGGACACTTGGGACCCGAAAAGCCGGATCGGATGAAAAATTCAAAAGCGTGAGAGCGGGCCGGTGGAGGAAATTGAGTTTTTGAGCCTTTTTCCAAAAAAGGTTAAAATGTTTAGAAAAGAGCCGTGACCCTGTCTCCAACTAGAACGTGTGATGTGTCCTAGTCATATCAGAGTAGTGGGTCGGTGAAGAAATTTATGTTTTTGAGCCTCTTTGAAAAAAAGGTGAAAAGTTAAAAAGTGACCCGCGACCCCGATCAGGCTTTAAAGGGAAAAATTCAAAGTTCAAGCCTATAGGTAGAAAGTCAAAAGTGAAGCCCGCTGTTGAAAAGTCAAAGTGGGAGAGCGGAACGACAGAGAACTTTAAGTTTTTTAGCCTTTTTCCAAATTTTTTTTAAATGTTTAGAAAAGAGCCGCAACCTCATCTCCAACCAGAACATGCCACGTGTCTTAGTCAAATTAGAGCAACAGGCTGATGGAGGAAATTGATTTTTTGAGCCTTTTTCCAAAAAAGGTTAAAAAGCCGAGAAAAGGGTTGCGATCCCATTTCCAATAAGAATGTGCCACATGTCTAAGTTGAAAATTCAAAGCGGGGCTGCGGGCCAATTTGTTCCAAATTGCCAAATCTCACAAAAAATCACAAAATGCAAAGGGCTTCTCCCGTAACTATTCCAATACCTTCCTGCCACGTGGATGGACCAATTTCAGAGTTAGAGGAGCAAATCAAATGGTCTATATTTAAACTAGTAAATCAAATGTAATGGTTCCTTTACAAGATTTGGTTTTTAACCCACCATGAGTGTTTTCTTCACAATAAAGGAATTTGAAATGCCATCAAGGATCTGTAGAGATTGTAACCATTTAGGCAAAGGATATAATGGCTTCTCGATGTCATTCCAAGGGTGGGTGATTGATTTTTGAAAAGTCCAGAGTGCTCTATACCTGGAAAAGATAGAAAATGCCATTCTTCTTCTAATTTCTCTTCTTCCTCATATTTCTTCCATTCTCAAGCTATGTACAAACTCTTCTCGAGCTTCAATAATAAAAAGAAGGAATTATTACCTCTTTGATTGAGGAATTGATTGGTACTTTGCGACCAATGAGTTTCATTCGATCTTGTAGCTTCTCCTGCAGATTTGTTTTTCTTCTGATTATAAATGCATGTAAATGAAATTTCTAATTAATGTGTGTGTGCATCTGATATTCTACTCACAACATTAGTTTGTTTGATCTCCATTCCCACTCCCTTTCCCCTTCTCAGACAAAGTTCTTCTCTAGTGATAAATTGCTAGCTTTGCCACAGGGTTAGTGGAGTGCCCCTATTGGATCTCTAGTCGAAAGGCCACCATTGAAATCCAATTTTTCATGGATGCACATATGGAAGTTGCACCATTCAAGTAGAGGGACTTAGATTCCCATAACGTTGGCTTGAAACCCACCAATTTTCCCACAAGACAATTTTTCTCGCCAACAGGTGTAAAAACTCGGGCTATCCCATCCTTTTCATTTTCCACAGTCAGGATTTGTTGCCCTTGTCATTTTTATCCCAAATAATTGAATAAAAATGAATGGATGTAGCTCGGAGGAATGTATTTGAGCCTTGTAACGTTTTTAAATTCTCCATCCTTGGAGAAAATTTCATCTTCAGGCTCAAATGGTCGTTTTTCCGCATTTTATGGTTTGACAGGTGTTTCTCCCGGTCAAATTTACATCCTTGCATCAACAGAAAACATGGCCTCTTTTGGTTGGATGTGGCTCGGCAAGGTACTTCAAGAATTTCACGAATCACCTCAGCTTAAAAATCCTATCTACATGAAAGAACGATGCTCATTTGAAGGTTCACTTTTTGGTTTGGCCTTGGACTTATGTCGGGAGGACACGTGGAGGTTTCCGCTACTTTTCTTGGACTTAGAAAAAAATTTATGCATCTGGTACAATTTGGCAAAACAGGGACACGTGGTGATCCTGCGCTCATTCAAGGTCTCCGCTATTAGGCTGTATGTTGAAATTGCACCATGAAGACACGTGATGGCTTCTGATGGGTCTTCCCATACTTAGTCTTTTTTCAAAAGGTTTTGAGAGGCCTGGGACACGTGGAGGGACTGCACATGTTTGAGGACCGACCCTTGAATTTTATGTTAAAGAAGCACCAGGAGGACACTTGGAGGCTACCGCTCACTTTTCATTTTGCTTGGAATTTTCAATTCCCAAAGGAGATTGCCTCAGACCCTGACACATGGCGCCTTCCGCTGAGCTTTAATCCTTCAAAAAAAATTTACCGGGCCAGGACACGTGGTGAGCCCATGCTCATTCAAGGTCTCAACTTTTTGGGACCATCCCAAGATGCATCATTGTGATGCATGATAGTTTGAAAATTCAAAGGGGTGGGGAAGCGGACCATCAGAGGTAACTTGGATTTTTTGTCTCTTGTCATCAAAAGGATTAAAATATCAAAATGGCCCGCAAGTCTGACAAGAAGGAGGTCAAGGTTAGCTTTGAAAATGTCAAGAGGTGGGGAGGTGGGCCATCGGGGGCAACTTGGATTTTTTGCCCCTTGATATTTAAAAGACTGAAATCATCAAAATGACCCACAGGCCCGATAAAGGATAGTGAAAATTTTCTCCAGTCAATAGCGGAGGGGCAGAGTTATGTGGGAGACTTGGAAATTTTCCCTTTTCTAAAAAATAGGTGAAATGGTAGAATTTGGCTATGGTTCCTTTAGGACCCACCTTAGGACATGCGTCAGGCTCATTTCTCAAGGGTGGAGGTGTGGAGCGAAATGTGAAAATTTAACATTTTTAAAAAAGTTGTAAAAGGAAAACCCATAGGCCCGCTTTAAATTGGATCTACCACATGGACAGTCCAAATTCAAAATAGAAAGATCAATAGAAACTATGGGTCTATATATGATATTCACCATTTTTCTCCAAAGCTATTGGGGATGCTTATTCTTATGGTTTTTTTATCATTTCTTGGATTCTCTTGCACTCCAAATAAAGAGGAACATTAATCTGGTATCCTAGTTTAGTGGGAAAGGTCTATAAATGTCTCTCACCATTAAATATGCAATCTGACTGTTGGATTTGACCTGATTTTTCTTTCCTTGGCATGTAAAAAACATGTTGATGTCTTGGTTTTGTGAGAAAAATCCAGGAACATCTTCTATCATTAAGATGAGATCTGACATCTGGGCTCGATCTGATCTTCCATTTTTTCTTCCCAGCCATGCAAAGAACTAGATTTGACATATTAGGGGTGGAAGTGGTTGGTGAGTAGAGGGAAAAGTGATCTACCAGAAGGATTTGAATGTGAGAGATGTTCAAAGAGATCTACTGCCTGAGCACCTAACAAATTTTTGCAAATCTGATTCTGGGAGTCACAACATGCAATGGTGCTTTGAATTTTTCTAGTTTGGGGGGGAAAAGACTCTGTTGTAAAATGTTATAAATTGTAAGTTCTGAGATTGTTCTAGAAAGTTTCCCCTGCTGATAATTTTAATCAAATTTGAGTTATTATGTGTTGACTCTGAGCAATTAGTGTTTGCTTTGTTTTAGAATGTCTATAAATAGTTCTATTCGTTCGTATTGCAATCTTATACTAAAACTTTTGTGAAATCACAGAGCCTTCATCTTGGATGAGATAAAAAAATTTAAAATCAATTCACTTTCATTTTTTGATAAAGATTGTCTATAAGTCTTCAGGTGTACCTTAGGCATGGTTAATCATAAAATATAGTGTTTAATTGAGTCTTCTAATTCGAGCCTTCGTATTGGAGTCTTAAAGATTATATGAAAATGTGCTTATTTGGGCCTCCATTGAAGCACACCTTCTAGTTTAAGGAAGATCTTGACTGTTATGAAGCTTTCTATTGTGAAGTTTCTCATTACTGTAAAGTCCCTCCAAAGGTCTGGTATAATCAACTTTATCCTACTTCACCTCTCACCAAATTCATTCAAAAACCATTAATCTTACCCAGACTACCCGTGTTTATCATGTGTGTATACAAATGCATAATTTCTATTACCAAAACATGCAGAAACATTTAGGTTTTCATTGTCTTTAGTGGCCTGAACCTTGCCTAGAAAATATCTCCATTATCTAGAGTGACAACTCATGAGAGTTAGGTTTTGTTGCATTGATCATATTTTCTTCAAGGTCTTCTTAATAATTTCATAAGGAAGGATATCTCCATCTCCTCTATAGAAAACATGCTACAAAAAGGGTCCTCTCACCCTGGTTAAAAGGAACAACCATAAAGTAGTGAGGATAGGTCAAATCCTCTTGAGGGTGCTACCCATTTCACCACACCTAACTGACAAATAGCAAGCTGCATTTCATCCCCAGTTATAAAATGACACACTACATGCTTTGCTTTTCTCTAAGCTTCTTGCTAAACCTGTGATGTTGCTCAGCATCTGAGAGAGAATCAATTTGGGTACCAACAATCATCTCTCCCAATATTTTCTCTCCGTATGACATGCATTTATCTTTCTTGCATCGTTTGTCTGAAGTATGTCCTTTATTTATTATTTTACAAGCTCTCCATTTCCACATAATTCACCCAGATTATCACATGAACACCAAACAATTAAAGAACCACTGGATATGCCACTGCCCCTGTGTCTTACGTGAGTAGTGGGGTTTTAACCTATATTTTTACAAACCTCATTTATTGACCACAGAGCTCTTAATACCAAGCTCGCTACCTCCTAAATAATGGGAAGAACAACCCCCAAATTTTCTAGAGAATGAAACAGAGAAGCAGTTGACAACATTAGAAACTGCCCTCACCAATGTACGGTCCATGGTAAGCACCCACATCTTTCCTCTCAAGAAAAGGTGGATCATGAGGGAGGGATATTTTTGCACCAGGAGAATTCATCAATTCCCTAGAGCTCAAATTTATTCAGTGAAGAAAACCAAAGGATACATAAGAGGGGGAGACTCCCTTTCTGAGTGGGTAAACTCACACAAAAGGAAAACAATATTCACTAAAATACAGAATGGGCCTCGGGTGGGAGTCCAAGATCCACTAAATATGGGCATGTCGTGGGATTTAGTGGGAGATATCCAATTTGTTTTCAGCGCAGTGTACAAAGACATGTTCATCTAACATAGGGACATACTTCTAAAATGTGCTCTAGTGTTTCAGGATGAATCTTTGTCTTCAGAACAATGACCATTATATTGTATCTTTATAAATTAAGTTGTAATATGTATTTTGTAATATTAGGTATATATATATGCTTTCAAGGGTAGGGGCCCCTAAAATAGAACCCTATTTTGTTATGAGAATATTGTTGAATAATTACTCACAGTTGTAGTAGCATTTGATTGATGTATTTTTTAGATTTGTTTATATTTCATCACATATATGAGGAGACACGTTTCAAAAAAAAGAAGAAACTAACTACATATATAAAATATAAGAAATGATATTGTAGAAATTTGGAAATGATATATTCAGGGAAAATTTTAGTGGCAAATTTTTGTAAACTCACGAAAATCGAGGATTATGGAAATTCAAAATGGCGAATATTATGTTGTTCAGAGCCAAATTATTTGCTAAAAAATTTAGCTAACATGTCCCTTATACTATTCCTTTCACCTAGATTTTACACATATAAAAGAGCTTATGAATGTAATTCGCCACCATTTCGAATAATATCATGTGCATATTCGCCGAAGTAAAAATAAGAAAATCCTCAGCCACCAACACTAAAGTCTGAAATCCAAGTTGTCCAACCATAAGACATCCAACTCTGAGCCATTCAAATCTAAACCGTTTAGCCCTGACCTGACCAACTCTACAATTTGAACCGTCCAACCCCTAACCGTCTAACCATTAGCCATTCAACCCTAGCCTTCCAACCCCTAGCCATCCTACCCTAAACTGTCCAACCTATAGCCGTCCAACCCTTAGCCATACAACCTTTACCTTCCATTCTTAGAGCCTTGGAACAAGATCCGCCCCTAAGTGCCTAAGAAGTAAGCAGTTGTGGATCCTAAAAATCAGGGCAAGAAGATTACAAATTCAGTAATTTCAAAAAAGGGTGCCAATACTTTGCTTGGCTATTTTGGAAAATCACAAAAAATGAAGTCAATTTCTACTTCAGCTGAAAATATTGGTATGTGGCAAGTGTTATTTACTAGTTATTTTATCTTATAGAATTTAATAATTATGTTTATGATACTATTCTTGGAACTCTTTGACATTTGTACTCTGTAAAAATTTAACTATAGATAAAATTAATACTATATATAAGTAACAATTTAATAAAATTATTTGCAGACATTTCAAAAATTCCTTCATAGAATAATCAATTTATAGATATTGATGATCCATTATATGTTGAGGAAAACATTTTGTCCCTTGATGAAATAGAAGTACAAGAAAATTCATCGAACTCTCAGGATACACCAGCAGAGGAAGCTTCTACTCGAAGGTCTATTTCTAGAAAAAGGAGACATGAGATTCAAAATATTTCACCTGATAGACCAGATGCAGAATTTGAATCCCAAGGAAAAAAAATAAAATATGTTAGAAGAAAGATGGAAAACTGGACAATTGGAAGGAAATTCCAGTTTGAATGGGCTGCAAAATATCCTTTTATTGAACCTGTGTACACTAAAAATTGTAATGATGTTCCAACACAATGTTGATGCAAAATATGTGGTTGGAAACATGGGAAGGATCACACGATGCAGCTCAAACTAGACACAATTGAAAAACACTGTGGGAAAATATACATTTCCCAAAAGCTTAAGGATGACAGCATAGTCAGAACACATAAATAGAAAGATGCAAAATATTGTCTACATGTCAAATATGCAGAAGAGTATAAAAAGGAACAAAAATGTATCAAATATGTAAATGAAAAAGGTGGGACCATAGTAGAAAAATTGAGCAAAGCTATGGAGGTAGAAATGCAAGCAAATGGTATTCAATTTGCAACTGTATTTCATATAATGAAAAGGGGAGGACCAATGTCAGATTTCAGAGAAAATAAAATGTTGTATCAAGTTATTGGTTTAAAGAATGTTCCTCAATCTCATTGGTCAGATACCAGCAGCTGGGAGATTGCAAAATGTCTATCTTTGGTAGAGAGGGAGGATCTGAAATTGTGTGTTCAAAAGGCAAAGTATATTTCCCTTTCTTTAGATGAGGTTACAATAGTCGATAATACTTCATGGATATGTATTCATGTTTACACATTTGCTAATGAAATAAGGACTCCACACCTCTTGGAAATTCAAAAAATGACAGAGAATTGCAATTCTAAAAATATTTATAAATTGGTGGTGTCAAATTTGAAGGATATCGCTGGAATGGATGACTTTGCCATTGCAAAAAACTTAGTTTGTGTCAGAACCGATGGCGCAGATGTAATGCAGGGAGCCAGAAATGGTCTGTGTGTTAGAATTCAGACAACTATTACTCCGTATATGGTTGTTGTCCACTGCATGGGTCAAAGAATGAATCTCGCCTACAAAATTGTGAGCACATTTGAAAATGTAGATAAAGTGGAGGAATTGATATGTGATCTATATGCCTATTATTCTTGCAGTCCTAAGAGAATTTTAGAATTTCAAAAATTTGCTATTAGACTGACAGAGGGAAAAACAATTCTCAAATATGTAGATACCAGATGGATATCTATGTACGAACCTACTTGTAGAATATATGATGAATATCTCTCACTAACAGGATTTATGTTTAAATACCATAGGGATGTAGATAAAGAAAAAGATCTATTGTGCCATCTAATTGACATAGAAACTTTACTCACACTCTGTGGTATTTTTACCATGTTGAGGGAGCTTAATATTTTAATGAAGCATGCTCAAGATCGGTCTTTCTACATTACATACTTTATAAGACTCAGAAGACATGTTTTCTGGATTCTAGAAAGTTTATATAGTTCTGATGGGAGTTTTCAGGGTGTTGATTTTGAAAATAGGAATGCATTGACAGATTTTAAAAATTCCAGGTGCTTCTTAAAGTACAATATAAATGAGCATCTGTGTATAACAACACATGGAATAGAGATTCAACTTCATACATACCAAAAAAGAATTGATATGGCTAACTTAGAAATAGAAGAAGTAAGAGTGACATGAAATTTATATGATGCAGTATTAATGGAAACTAGGAATAAGATGAGAAAGATCTTAGAATTGTTAGCTAAAGATATTTGGGAAAGATTCAAAAATGATAAAAATACTTGAAGAAATGGGAGTTATAAATTTGAAAATCTGGAATTTGTCTGGCGGAAAACCTTATACATCTATCAGTCCTTTATTTTTCAAAAACATGGGTGATCTAATTGATCATTTCTGTAAGACTGAAGAGATAAATGGAGTTTCTGTAGAAGGAATTTTGGAAAGACAACTACTTAGTTCACATTCAATGGATTTTGGTAATATAATGATATGACAAGTTCAACTTCTACAAAACCCATAGGATTATAATGCCATGAAAAGGATTTGGAAGGATATATTTTCTAGTAGTATTCTAAGTGAAGATTTGAGCGAGTATATTAAGTTGTATGAGCTCTGTCAAACAATGATTCTGGGTTCTATGGAAGATGAGAGGTTTTTCAGTGCACTATCCTTTTTAAAGCCAAAAGTTAGAAAAATATTGGATAGGAATTTAAAAATCTATCTCAAATTTTATGTATCGAATTACTCAGTGGAGTCTTTTCCTTATGATAAAGCATTGGCATTGTGGAATTCACTAGTAGACAAAAGAGGAGTAATTAATATTCTTTTTGACTCAGGGGATCGAGACACATCCAAAAATCATGCTACAGTATTTCATTTCTTCTAAACATTATTAAGACTACTTATGTATTCCATTTAGTGATTACAACTTTTAATAAATGCAATATTATATTTGTCATTATTTGATCCTTTGCCATTGGAGCAATGTCATTATATGTTTCAATCATGCCATTTATTTTTTGATGTTTGGTTTTCAAATTCAAACTGAAATAAGGACATATTCATTTTTTATATCTGTTAATTTATTTATTTTACATATGCAACAATTTAGAAACGTAAAGAAATAAAATAGTGTAAATTTAAGCAACATTTACGTAAACAATAGAAAAAAAACATAGTTTGTATTGACAACATATAGTAACATTGTACAATTCTAACTTCCAAAGTTCTTTTAAAATTGATCTCTCATGTGGCAGATTACTTTATGAAAACAGTACAAATTCATAAAGCATTGTCATCCAATACAATTCAAAAAAGGGGTTGTAATAACATATCAAAGCTTTCGGATAAGTTCTGTCATATAAGGACACATTATGAGGTCATCCTATTTTCTGATTATGATGCAAAATCATAGTTACATATGCCACATGAAATAAATACTAAATAAGGGCTAGCCACTATCTTTTAATTCCTACGGCAGTGTCGGAATTGTGATAACACATCTATCACATGGTGAACTTTACTAACTTATCAAATTTTATGATGCAGGTGAATCTGTTTCTTTTTCCTATGTAAGAGATGGAAGAATCCATTGTATTTGTAAAAATTTACCTACTATAACTCGTGATGCCTGAAGATCTACTGCTACAGTGTTGATATTTCCTAGTATATTTTGCTCCTCCCTCACTACATCTCCTGCAGATAAAAGTGTTGCATCTGTATCTTTCTTTTCCTTCAGTAAGACTTCTAGATCCATCTTATGCTCCTTTATTATCCTTCTCAATGTATTATTTTATTTATTAATAACAATGAGTTTTTTCCTTCAATTGTATAAAATAATTCAGGATTTTACGGGCATTCTTTAAATTTTCATATTTTGCCTATAAAATAGAAATATTAAATTTTTAGTCTATCAGATAATATGAAAAAATATATTACAGTGGTTATAATATCAGATAATTTTTATTTTTTCATGTAAAAATAAATGCCTACTCACAACAACTTTCTCTTTTTCCACATTTTCTATTAAAACATTAGTCTTGTCTTTATACCATTTGTTGTAGTAAGCATGTGCTTCAGCATTGAGATTATCCAACCTGTTTAGCATTATGTCTATAATTTCATCATTGTAATCATTACTATATGAAATTGTCCTTGATTGAGCTTTGTTTAGCAAAACATCCTACCATGCTAGTTGGATCTCTACGGCAGTGAACAATGAATGCCTTTGAGCATAATTATGGTATCTTGTATTTATTTATTTTATCAAAAAAATTTCTCTCCTCTCCTAAGACCACACCAAATCCACATCAAACATTACAACCTCTTAAATTGTTTCCCCCATACTATATGATATCATATTTTCTAATATAAAATGTGTCTTTTCATCATCTGTTTGTGGAGTAGCCCCTAGGGGGGAGGAGAGTCACTGCCCTGTATTACATGCACATTTTTTTGTTGAGGAATAGTAGATTATATCATATTGTGGGTGTCAAAATAGTTACCCTTGTCTACATCACCACTATCGAAGCCTAAATACTCCTCATCAAGGGCAATATTTTTGAAAAGATGTGTGGCTATTACACTTAAAACACCACCTAGTGACAGTCTAGGAAATTTGGTTGTAGCAGGATGAACTATTCCTACCGACTCTACAGGAATCCTAATATTCTTTCCTAAAGTCCTCCTTTGTGTTTGTACTTGACGTGTTGGAGGAATTGGTGGCCTCCTTGCAAGCAGAACAGGACCTGAAGCCATATTACCTGTATGAAGCAAACAAAAAATTATTAGAATATAATGGTTGGGCTTTGTAAATGCTAAAAAATTATAAGGAAACAAAACATGAAAATCAAACTACCGTACAATATACCTTGCATAGACGGAGACACAATCGTGACATTTTGATCTCCACACTCGGAATGAGTTTGATCTTCATCATCAAACTCAGTAGTTTTTGAATACAATACATGTAGAAAAGATCAATAGAAATATTAGAATACATAATCTATATTAATTTTTTGAATTTCTAATTTATATAAAAAGATAACTTCATTATTCATACATGTAGTTAAATGTGATGGTAAACATGATGTGCATATCGACCCCCTAGGTCACTTATGACAAGGTCTTACTGGTGTTGATTCCTGCTGAATCCATGTCAGAATTAGCAGAGACCTCTGGAGGGGCTTTACCTCTAGCAATTACCTCTTTATGTGATGGTGCAACTATAATTTTTCTATGTAAAATAAAATCATACAATTATTATTTTATTTAAAATATTGAAATTGAAATCATCATAACAAGTAAATAGTAAAAGTACAATTGTTACCTGTTGTGCTTTGAGACTAAGACCAATCATCTTATAATTGATTGTAATAGGAACCTTATGCTGCATCAATTTGTAGTACGCTTCATAATATAAAGCAAGAATTAAATTTCAATAAGAGAATATAGTCATGAATTTATTAGTTTGAATGGCCTTATGGGCATGGGAGATATCTGATTTTATTCTATTGGACAAATAACTGCACCAATCGAATTGTTGACCTGCTAGTGTCCATAATAAATACTGAACTGCCCGATATAGAATGTCTGTAGATCTATCATGTAATACAATCCTAGCCTGAAAAATTGAAGCAACTGCGATAAATAATTTTTTTGTAATACCTTGTAGAAGAAGGCCTCTTGATGAACGATTAAGAGGAACTGAAATTACAGAAAAGAAACTTTAGAGCCTTTGTGTGTTTGAGTAATGTTAAGAAAAAAATCATTTGAAAATAATAAACTTACCATCAACCTATGCATTGTAATGAGACTGCAAAAAATTTTTTTCTTCATCTGTAAGGATAGCCTTTGTAGTAAGAGGCAGCGTATTTTTGAAAGGTAAACATATTAACCGATGCACGTCCTCGGGTTCAATAGAAAAAGTAATTTGAAAATGTTTCAGATGCACAAGAAGAACGGAAAATTTTACATCCTTGTCATTGTAAGAGACGAAAAGGTAATCAAGGATTGATGTATCAGTGTCGAATTGGGGCATGTTCACAAGCCTAGAAAATTCTAATTTTTCAAGCCAATCCTTTGGAGCATCTTTTGCTTTTAGTAGAACTAAAATCTGTGGGCACATGAGGTTTTTGTATTGAAATTTGGGTGCAGGAATAGATGTGGTACTGGCCATTTCTGAAATTTGGGAGAAGTGCAATTTGGGTGTAAAATTGGAGAGCTCAGAGCACTAGAAATTTACGTATAAAAGTGAAAAAATGAACCTTGAAAGGGTATTTATAGGGCCCAAGAGTATCATTAATGAAAATTAAATTCATTGGTATCAATTCCCAACCCATGTCATCCAACCCCTCATTCATCCAACCCACCCGTCTAACTCTCCCTTCCAACCCTTAGCCAAACAACCCTCATCTATCCAACCCGCCACATCTAACCCTTGGCCATCCAACTCCTCACTCATCTAACCCACATGACCAACCATTTCCCATCCACCCCCTTCCCATCCAACTCCTACCCATCCAACTCATATCCGTCTAACCCACCCATCCAACCATTTTCTGCCCACCCCCTTCCCGTCCAACCCCCACCCTTCTAACCCACCTGTCCAACCATTGACTGTCCAACCCACCCATCCAACCATTGACCATTAAACCATTGGTCATCCAACCTCCGTCCAACCCACCCATATAACTTTCCCGTCCAACCTACCCAGAAAAAATTGTGAAAATGAGGGAACAATGCTATGTGAAAATTGCCTTTGCCACGAAACATTTTTTCATAAATTTACCAACGATTCTAAATTCAATTTATGAAATTCACCAATGATTTGAAAGAAATTTTTCAGAGGGGTCTTCTTAAAATGAACCCTAGATATATTTCAGCTATCGTGTATATTCAAAAGTTACTAAGCTTTATGAAAAGGGCACTTTCTTGTAAAATATATTGAAACAACCGTCATTGCATTCAATGATCAAATTTGAAGGGTTCCCCATACTTTAATTTGACTGGCTAGGTTAAGATTAACCCGTCGTAAATGAGATATTAGAAAACACATTACCATTCAACAAAGAAAAATGAAAATGTTAATTTTGTTTCAATATATATCTTATTAATTTGAATAAAATAAATATGAAAAATGTTAAAATTATGAAATATATAACATCTAAAAATAATTTTGAAAACACTATATAAATGTGGAAACACTATATTTCATTAGTAATGTCATCAATAATTCTGAATTCTATTCAAAAACAACATTTTAGTTAGTTATTTCAATTCAAATAGTAAATAATATCAAACAACATTTGATTTTATTCATATTCATTTTCTTTATAAAGACTTTCTTTGTTTTATTCTCATCTTAAATCTATGGATATTTGGTTTTGTATTTTGATAAATTGAACTTGTGTAAATTATATATATATATATATATATATATATATATATATATATATATATATATATATATATATATGATATATATTTGATATTGGAATTTGGGATGGTCTCAAAATCATCTTACATACGAAAGGGCCTTAAATATATCTTGTCACCAATCTTTTCAAGTGTGTGAAGGGCCTTGTTTTTTTCATTTTCATCCTTTTTATCAGTGAGAACCTATGGATTCCCATCGATTTTTGATGCTATCTTTATTTTACAATAAAAGGGAAATGACTTTCGGGTCATCTATATCTAATAATTTTCTACAGCGGATCTTCAAAATTGGTAATGGTAGTGATTTGAAGGCAATTAAATTGGTTTTTGGGGAAAATATTTGTTTGAGGATGGATGGTGTATGGTTAATAGTAGTGTGGCCTTGGTTTTTGTGGAAAATATTCTTATAATTGAGACATCGAAGCCTGATGCGGTTAACCTTTCTCTTTGTTGGGTTGAACTGTCTTTTTGCGAAAAGTTGGTTATAGAAGTGCAAAAGTGTAATGTTGCTTTCTAGGTAGCAGTGAAGGAGGAGAAGCTCTAGGGTGCCATGGATTTGAGCATCTTTAGGGAACTAGAACATCACCATGGGGAGCTGATGGCCTTTACAGAGAAGTTGGCGGTGTTCAACTGTGACAATAATACTAGAAGGACTCACTTCAAACTCCCTAATTTGGCCTCCCTCAATTCTCCCATCGAGCTAGTGCCACTTTGGTGGATGGAAATCCTTGAAACTATAAGGGAATCTTATAGTCATCTTTGGCGCAGTTTGGCCAATGAAGTTGTAATTCAGGACTCATAGGAGGGTGTGGTTGAGAGGCAGGGTCTCCATGTTGTACAGGAAACCTTGTTCTCACACGAGTGAATGTTGATACTAGAAGCCACCAAAAAATTCAAATTATGGAGGGATTAGGACCTCATATGTAGATATGGATCTACGGGCACAGAGAACATAGATATGTGATAAAATAAGATAGATCTACAAAACTGAAACATATATGATTAGATAACAATATGTGAGGGTTGCCTGGATAATACCAGTTCCAAGAGGATGTTAAATCCCTTGGAGGATGTCAACCCCCATGTCTAAAAATATGCAATAAATGATAAACATTAGATATCACGCAAAAATAATGAAATAAAAAATGACAAGTAACTGAAATGACAAGGGGACTTAGCTTGTGCTCTGATATGGAGATGAAATGGGCATCAGGATGGCAAGATAACAAACAATGGCAAAGATTTATCCCACACTCCTCACTTCCAACTTATAACAATGGAAAAGGTTTGCCTTGACCTCAAACTTGCAGAACTTAATTAAGTACTTTTTTCTCCTCTATAAAAACTTCAATACGTAGAGATTTCACACTCATTCTTCCTCCCTTTTCCTTTTCATTCAGGTATTTATTTATAACTTGGAGGTGAAGTTAGATGTGGGTTAGCGAGTAATCAAGGTTTGATAAATTAACCCAAGTTAGGAGACGTGATGTGATCATGTGGGGCCCATGGTTTAAATTTTTTGGTGGAGTTAGGAACATGATTTGAATGGGTAGGTGAGATAATAGATTCCATTTTTGAAATTAAGAGTGGAGTGTCGGATGGGTATATTATTGCCCATGAATTGAATAATTTTGAGATATGTGAGATAATGCCAAATTCTAATTATCAAATGGGTCCACGTGGAATTAATTAAGGGTGAGTAAATAGATGGAATTTACTCAAATTTAAGAAAAATAAAAGTGAGGGGGAAGTTGAATGAAGGAGAACAAATGTGGGATGAATGAGTTGGGTTACACAAAGAACTGGTGTCTACATTTTCCCCTTTTTGTTGAGTGGTTTACGATAGCAAGCTATGAGAAAAAAATAAAAAAGGTTGGATGAAAAATGTGTTTGAGGATGGATGAAGACATGACCAAAGGAAAGATGCCCTAGGGAAAAAAGGATTGCAATAATAATGAAAAATATGGCGGTGACTCTAATATCACATCAGTAGAGGACAATTGTGGTCTCAACAGAGACAGATGACAAATTTATATGAAATAGTTAGTGGGTAGAGATCACTTCAGTATGGATGCAAACCACGATGACCAATTGGTAGTAGGAAACATAAAAATATGCACAATTGAATGTGAAGAGTATGTGAAATCCTTCATACACGAGGAATTGAGCAAAAAAAACTCATGCGTCTATAAAAGGGATGAGGATGAAAATGTGCCCCAACATAGGACACGAAAATGACATAGTGGAAGATGGATTTGTAAGTAAAAATGCCCTAGGGGGAATAATCATAAATGTGGACATGATGAGCAGATATGATAGAAGGGTGAGATAGAATTCCCTAAAAGGGTGATAAATATGTTCGTAATCATGTTTCATAGGAAAGATGCATAAGTGACAAAAAATTAGTATGTGAAAAATAAAAACTAGTCCCACTTCTTCAGTAAGCAGGATAAGAAGTCAAGATACTTTTGTGACAAAATAAAATAAGAGAAAACATTCATGGAAGAGAACAAGATCAGACAAGTAATGGCCGTTCTAAAATCCTCCAAGTAAAAAATGTCGAAGGAAGATGGGAAGAGATTATTAGAAATGGATATGATGATGATCCTACGAGAGGACTGGCAAAGATAAAAGATGTGACAGGGTTCTCAAAAAGAGAAGAGGTCAATGTTGCAGAAAGAAGAACAAGAATGGTAATGAAATGGATTGATGGTGGTACATAAATGGAAAATTTTTGTAATTGATTGTTAATGCTAGGTGTGAGGGATGTGTTGAAGGATGTAATAAGAAAGAGAAAGGGAATGGAAAGGAGTGGTTGATTATGAGAAGAGAAAGAAAAGTTGGCAGGGGTATGAAATAGAGGGATGGAGATGGAGGAGGAAAAAAAAATAAATGAAAGGGGAGGAAGAAGATAAAAAAGAAGGAATGATGAATAGAAAATGATAATACAAGGAAACAACATAGGAGAGGATGAAATTATGAAAAAGGGAGAGAGTTATTTAAAATAAAAGGTGTGAAAGAGGGTGAATCAGATGAAGGGAGAGAGGTAATGGAAAATGAAAGAGATGATAGAGAAAAGAAAATTGAAGGCACCAAATCATGGTGAAGAAATCCAAGGAAAAGAATATGGAACTGAGCTCATGGAAATGCATGTGGATGGTGGGATGATAAAAAAGATGGGACAATGCTGGAGAGTCAGGTTATCGATGGGGAAGTAAGAAGGAAGTGCAAGGTAAAATGGGGAATAATACGACACACAATAAGTGAAATAAGATGACGATAAAAAATGAGGAGAGAACAACAGAGAAAATTATTCAAAAGGAAGGGAACCAAGAACAGAGATATTCAATAAAGAGTGAGAAGCATAAGCAACGTAAAGAGAAGCTAGAGGGGAGGAATGAAACATATTAGAAAAGATATAGAGATGTGTGAGTTGAGGATAAGTTGATGATGAGAAAATAAAGAGAGGGTGTATGATGAAGACAGTGAAGAAATTGGCTAAGAATAATAAACTATGGAGAGGTGGTGAAGAAAAAGGGAGGAAGGGATAGGAGAGGCAATTCTAGCAAATGAATGGTAGGAGAAATCAACCGATAATGATTAGTAGAGAAGGATGGGAAAAAGGGTGAGAAGAGGGGGAAATTAAATGAGGAATGGAAGGGGGGACACCAATGAGGGATGTTAGGAGAAGTCTCTCGATAATGATAAGAGGGATTCGAGGAAGGAAGGAATGAAGATATAATGGAAGAAATCAAAGAGAAGGATCCAGGCTGTGCAAAATGGGGATGAGTGTTTTTTAGGAGAATTCCACCGATAATTATTAGCACAAAAACAAAATATGATGATGAAATAATGGTAGGGTGTGATTAATAACAATGAAGAGTAAACATGGAGGTAGATATGTGGGAGAATTCTAGAAGATGGGAGTGGAAAGATTAAAAGAAAGGAGGGATAACGATGTGTTTGAAGATGAAGGCGAGTCAGAGGACGCTATGGATGAGAATGAATGAGAAGAAAGATGAAGAAACAAGAAACAAAATGAAGGGGGAAGAAACTAGTTAAGTAAGATCACCAAGCAAGGGATGATGGCGATGAATAGGGGGCAAGTAGGAAGTGGTGTTTACAAGAATGAAAGAGGAGGTGAGAGGATGTGATGATGGGAAATGGTGAGAAAATGTAGATTGTGAGAATGAGGAGTGATAGGCGAGTGCAAGATGGTAGATCATGCTTAAGAGGGACTCTTAAGTAAGATCGCCATGCTGTGGGAGGAGTTAAGTAAGATCACCAAACTCGATAGCGATGATATGGAATGATAAAGATAACATTGTATATGGGTACAGGTGTGGGAATGGCTGGTTGGAGAAGATGATTATGATGAGAGATGCAAAAGATAGAATATGATGGAAGATATGATGGGATGTGGAAGGGTCAGATGGAAAGCCATTCTTAAGAGGGACTCTTAAGTAATATTGTGCATGCAATAGGAATGGTTAAGTAGGATCACCAAGCCAAAGAAGAAAGATGAATGATGAAAATACTGAGCAGTGTATAGCAAAATGGAACAAGAGATGAAAGGAGGTTGATATCAAAGTGGATAATAAGGAAACAAAGGAGTGTGACATGAGTGGATGGAGGAATATATGTAGTGTAGATGGAGAGTGTAAGGGAAATCCTTTACTTGGGATGCCCACGTGGTGGGAGTGATGATGTGAGAGTGTCAAGTGAAAAAAGGAGGAGCGGAAAGACGTTTGTGGTGGTTGATTATCTTCCGCTGAAAGAGGAAATGGTGCAAAATCTTCTACATCGAGAGGATCCAAGGAATAAGATATACCTTAACTAAGATTCTTTGGTTGTATGGATGGTTAAGTAAGATTGTCAAACTGAAAGTGGAAGAGTGAAAGGAAAACTCAAGAGGAAATGCAAATAGGATATCTGGCGTGGTGAAAGGGGACAGAAAGGTGAGAAGGATGATGTGGAGACAAATGGTGATGGGTGGAAATGGGGGAGAGAAGAGCAATGGATCAAATTACATTGTTAAACATGTTGGGGGATAAGAAGCTGCAGGATAACGAACTCACCTTGAGAAGGATCCTCAAGTAGGATTCCCAAACTACAATGGCGATCAAGTAGAATTCACAAAATGAAAATTATATTTACAAGTGCATTCATGGATATTATGGATAGATATAGAATTCATAGTGTGAAATTTGATTTGATTTTGATAAAAGATGATCTTGATGAGATGAATGGAACATAGTTGCAGCAAGGACTGTATAGGGAAACAATGTTTTGAACTGGATTGGAGATAAACAAGAAAGGTTACCACTCAAGGCATTGCACTTATAGCCAATAGCAAGTGTTAGTACATAACCAATGACAGCTAATTATACCAAAATTACCATGAGGGGAAATATGGATGAAATTATGCTTGTAATCCAAATGTTGACATGAAAAATGGATTAGAGATGTAACTTGCACGTGGGAAGAGGATTCTCCATAGATGGTTCTTCCTTATGAACTATGGCCTAGCTCTCGGAAAAGGGGAAGAACAATAAGTAGAAGAAATTTGATCTATGTGGGAAGCTTTCTAGGAATGTTGATAAAATGGAAGGTTTGATCAATGCGGGAAACCTTCCAAATTCCATAATAACAAAGTAGCCATCCTTCGAGGATATGGTCTACTTTATACATAATATAGATGGAAAGAATAATACACACGATAGCCATCCTTCGAGGGATCAATCTATTTCTTTTGATTTTGATCTATATGATTTTGATTTGTATGTTTATTCTATTTCTCTTTCTCTTATTTTTTACATGAACAATTGTCCTTCGAGGGATCAGTCTGTTTTTTATAACTTTGATTTTTCCTTTTGCATACATGAATTTTAGCTTCACATGGGGGAGAGATGGGAATAGCTAAGTAGATCACTTAGGAGGGGATGATGAATGTACAAGAGACACCCCTAGACCCTTTTCATGGCTCCAATAGGAGAATGCGAGGGTGATGTGATGTAATGGTTATGGGGTCATATAAAAGTATTGGAGGTAGACCACATCATTCATATTATTACAATGATAGAAGAAAGGGGCTAATGGTGGAGGAGTGATCGAAGGATATAACTAAGTGCTCATTGGTAGATATGCTGACAGATAGACTAGTCACAAGTGCAATGCATTAAGAGGTTATTTCTACTAGTTTACCACTAAGAGAGGGAAGACATTAAGTTACAACAGGATGAGATGATAGTAAACAAGCAGGAAATAAAACTATGTCCTTAAGGAAACAAAATTATGATCACGACAGTGGATTTGGATGAAAATAAAATGATGCCCCAAGAGAGAGCACAATAATATGGCAGGACAAAAATGGCCACAAATGGTGGACTTGGATGAAAATAGATGGTGCCCCAAAAGAGACACAAATATGGCCACAATGGTGGACTTCGGTAAGAAAAATAACAAAAATGATCCCTCACAGAAGGACAAAAATGGCCACAATTGTGGACTTAGAATGAGATGAGGATTTGGACATAATTAGTTTCGATTAGATGAATGTGAAGAAGATAAACAAAGAAAATGTCAATAAGTGAAGTCCCCTAGTGACAAGGGAGTTGTAGGGATGATATACTCAAGGGTGAGGAAAGGATTCTCCCCCAATGAATTAAATGTGAAGGAGTTAAAGGATGTCAAAAGAGTTTAGATGAGATTGTTTTGGATTTGGATGGGATAAATGATCGAAGACCATAAGTGTGTTTGGAAAGATAAGAAATATTGATGGCTATGGAGGACCTTCCTTAGGAGGAATGTCGTGTGTAGGAGGGATGTTAAGGGATGATGTGGATGAAGGAATTGAGGGAAACCTGATGGATGGGATACGAATTGGATTAAATGTAGATGGAGAAGGGCATTTCCCCTGAATGAGGAAATCATCTTTCTCAATAAGGTTGTGGACGATTGTGTGAAATGCCTTATAATGTTCAATGGCATGGCTCGGGGTATGATGATAAGTGCAACTGCAATTAGGATCGAACCATGATGGCTTTAGACCATAGGGATTAAAGGTTTTAATGGGATGAAGTGTGATATCATATATTCAAGTTAAATGTCGAAGGATAGCTATGTAAGACCCCATTGAAGTGTCATGGGGAAGGTAAATCTTATGGGTTTTGATAGGATATATCAGTATGCAGTTAGGATAAAAAGTGGATGTAGATTGGATGGGTAAATAATGTGTTTTAGAAGACAAACCGAATTCGGTATAAATATTGTATTGTTTGGATTCAGATTCATCATTCCAAGATGTCGTAGATGGAGGGACTGACTCTAAAATAGATGTTGTGGCATCAAATTGTTGAAAAGAGGAAAATTTTGAATGTTTTCGAGGATGCATAGGGGACTATCAAGATGTTTTCCACGAGCCTTAGAATTTAATAGAGAATATTTACTCCTATCAGTGATGATAATAATCTCAACTAAAGGATCTAAAAGTGGTGGTGTGGTTATTAATGGAGAAAATGTCCTAAAACAAGACAAGGATGTTAATGGAGAAATAGGTGTTTGTATGATGTGATTAATGATACCTATGTGAGATGTATATTGTTTAGGTTTTGGTAAGGAAAGATTTAATTTTGCAGAATGCAAACCATATTTATTTGATTTAGGTGGAGGTGTTTTTTCTAAAGATGTTCCAAAGGGTATCTTTGATAGGGTTGCAAATTGATAGGATTTGGTTATTAAGATAGAAGGATTAAGTAAAGAGTATTGGGATAGACCATGTGATGTTGCCATGGGCAAGGATATATGTAAATAATTCAAGGTAGAGATAGGTGGATTTGTTGATATTGTAGATATAGGGGTAGGTGGGATAGATAGGGATGTAGGCATATTTGGGATATTTGGAGATGTGATAATCGATGGAGTAGACATTATGGGTAATGCAAGAAATGTAGGAATATTTTCAATTGTAGAAGTAAGTGGGACTGGTTGTTTCATAAAAGTTTTGAGGGGTAAGAATTATATATTTTTTAATGGGGTTAATGTCGAAGGTGGGGCTATAAAGGTGCATGTAGCAGAACCGAGTTTAGTTGGGATGGTTGTGAGTAATGTAGGTGTGGTAATATGTGTATTTAATGAATATGCGGGTGAAGGAATAGGTGTGAGAGATGTAGGGATATGTGTGGATATCAGTGGGTCCAAAATATGTGCTAAGGATGAATCTAATATGGTAGATTAGGGTATGATTGAAGTGGATGAAGTGGATGGTATAGTCAAATTTGATTTGGATGTGATATGGATAGGAGAAGGTGTAGGTTCAGGACAAGGAGTGAAAGTTGACATAGGTGTGTTAGGTTCTAAATAAGGATTGGGCATAATGTATAAGGTAGGAATATGCAGAGTGGATGATAAGATGAGATCTTGATTGATGGTTTCAATCATATAAGAATTGTATAGTTGAGATGTAAAGGGCGTGGATTGATTTGTTGGTTGTTGATTAGGTAAATTTTGAGTAGTGGAGCTATCGATTTGGATATCCCCTTGATTTATGAGTTGTTGGACATGATATTTGAAGGAAATTTCTCGATGTTGTGACCTTTAACTCGATGATATTTACTAGTGGGCTTCGTGATACCAAATAACATAGGCTTGCGAGTTGTCCACGGGTCGTACGGGAGGAAGTTGGATGGCGTTTACAGCCATCAATTTGTCAAATACATAGCTATATGATTCTCCCAAGGGGGTATAGTTGACTGTTGGTTGAGGGGCTCATTGTTGAGGCCATGTGTTAGATATAGATGCGGATGAGGATTTAATGACCACAGTGTTGGCCACGCCCTTAAATTTGTTGTTATGTGTGAATGGTTTAGTAAATTCGATTTTAGGTTTAAGTGAACTTAGTTTAAGATGACCCTAATCAATGGCATAGGTTTCATGTTTACGAGCCATTGTGAAATCTTCGTCAAAGGTTCAGAATGATTGGATTTGTAAAGTATATGATATATGTTTTACACACGAACGTGATAAGAGTTTGATGATTTCGGTTTATGGAAGGGTAAAGGATAGTTGTTTTATAAGACCATGTCATCGAGTGATAAATTCCGTAATGGACTCATCACCAAACTGTTGGATGGTGTATAGGTCCATAATAGTAGTGTTAAGTGCAATGTTAATTGAAAAATGTTCTAAGAACAACTGTGCGAGTTGAGTGAAGGACACTATCAAGTATTTGGGGATACTATTGTACCATTCTAACGCAGGACTGGACAAAAACATGGGGAAAGTGCGTAGTAGTAGATCATGATCATGTGCAATAAGACAACATGCATGTTTAAATGCATAGAGATGTTGTTGGGGATCTTCCTTGCTATTGAACTTAGTAAATAAAGGAAGTTTCCAATGAGGAGGGTATGATTTAATTGGAACCGATGCAAGAATCGGTTCATTACAAATTTGTTCATAGGATAAATTATCCTTAGGTGCCAAGGTAATGGTTTCTAAATTAGCCAATCAATTCATCAAAGCGTGAATAGGATCATTTGATGCAATGTTAAGTTAAGATTGAATTGGTTGTGTGGTTTGAAAATTAGTTTGATGAGCATTAATTTGTGGATAAGGTTGTGGATATGTAAGTTTTGGGTGAATCATTTGATAATGTGGTTGATAAACTTGCGGGTGTGCAGGGAACTATTTGGTAAGGATTAACATGTGTCATGGGTTGAGATTATTGCATAGGATGACTTTGAACAATAGGGATAGGATGTGTTTGGTGAATTTGGGTAGGTTGTTATCACAAATGATAAGTGGGGATATGGGTGTTAAGAGGTTGAGACGGTTGGAGCATACAATGGGTAGGAATGTAAGTGTGAAGAGGTTGAGATGGCTAGATAGACATATTAGTAGTGGATGAAATAGAATTGAAAAAAAGGGATGTGGGTGGAATGTGATCCACCAATTCAGGAGATTGGGAGGATTGAAATATTGTGGAATATTTTCAGAGTAAGAAATCATATATGGGGTTTGGAGGAGGCCTGAGTGTTTCTAGAGGAGCGGGAGATGGTGGTGCAGTTGGTTTAGGAAGATTGTCTTGGTGGGGAATATGAGAATTAGTTTCAAGATAAGGACAATCTTGGATGACATGGGTTTCATGAGGCGAGACCATGAATACTAGAGGTTGAGTAGTTGAAGGCATAGTTTCACGTTTAAAATCTTGTTGGAAAAGGTCATTAGGGTGAGTGATGTCATTGGATGGAGCAGATTGTTGTGTTGTTTTGATTTGAGAGAAAGTGACAATAGCTACGAACTAGAGAAACATTTGTTTATGAATTTTTTTAGAAACAAATCAAGCAACAAATTTTTTATCATCATGGTTAATTTAGAGATGTGAAAAGGAAATAAAGGTGGATAACAAAGGTGCCTAGAGAATGGTATTCTAGGGCTAGTTTTAGGTAGTTTTGGCTTGGGAAATGTATGGATGGTTCTTGTTGGGTGTTCAAGTCCGAATCAGTTAACAAGGTGAGAGGATTGTTTTGATGTGTTGATTTTTTCTGTGAAGTCTTAGGTAGTGTGTGATAAGTGTGTGATGTGGAGAGTTAAACTCCTATTTAATATATGTGATCAGGTAGGATTCAAAAAAGAAAGGTTCTTTTAAAGCCAAAATGAAATGTGACTTTAAATGCAGACAGTCACTCAGAAAAGGGAAATTATAATGCAGAAAGGAGAAAATAGGGAAAAGAGAGGAATACCTAGAGAACACTTTCTCATTGTTATTTGATTGCATGTTGTAATGGCATATGTGAAAGCAATTATTAGTGGCTAGGAATGTCTGGGTACCTTGAAATTACACCATGAACAATTGTGGTTGGGGTTAGTGAATGAAATTTTAGGCGTGTTTTTGTTTCAATGGTTATCTTTGACAAACATAATTCCATGGTCACAAGGTCATAGATATTACCCTTTTAGGAAACCTAAACAATGGATGGTACTAAACTGAGATCAACGAATATTAAGACCATGCAAACAAACAAGTTAGACAAGATGAGTAAAATAACAAAAAAATGACCAGATCTAAATTTTGGTCCCACCATGTGTGCCAAAATTTTGTACAAGAAACCTCATTATCGTGCGGGTGAACTCCAATACTGGAATCCACTAACAAATTTGAATGATGGAGGGTTTAGGACCTCAAATGCAGATATGGATCTACGGGTGTAGAGAATATAGATCTGTAAAACTAAAACAGATATGATTAGATAACAATATGTGGGGGTTGCATGGATAATACCGGTTCAGAGAGGATGTTAACTTCCTTGGTGGATGTTAACCCATGTGTCTAGAAAGATGCAATAAATGATGAACATTAGATATGAGGAAGAAATAATGAAATATAAAATGACAAGTAACTGAAATGACGAGGGGAGTTAGCTTGTGCTCTGATATGGAGATGAAATGGGCATCAGGATGGCACGATAAAAAAAATGGAAAATATTTATCCCACACTCCTCACTTCTAACTTCTAACAATGGAAAAGGTTTTCCTTGACCTCAAACTTGCAAAACTTAATTAAGCACTTTCTTCCCCTCATCCTTCCTCCCTTTTCCTTTTGGTTCTGGTCTTTATCTATAACTTGGAGGTAAGGATAGATTAGGGTTAATGCGTAACCAGGGTTTGATGAATTAACCCGGGTTAAGATACACGATGTGATCATGTGGGGCCCATGGTTTGAATTTATTAGGTGGAGTGGGGAACATGATTTGAATGGGTATGTGAGATAATAGATTCCATTTTTTAAATTAAGAGTGGAGTGTCAGATGGGTATATTATTGCCCATGAATTGAATAATTTTTGAGATATGTGAGATAATGTAAAATTCTTAGTATCAAATAGGTTCAGATAGATCCCATTTGATAATTAATTAATTAAGGGTGAGTAAATAGATGGAATTTACTCAAATTTAAGAAAAATAAAAGTGAGGGGGAAATTTAAATGAAGGGGAACGAATACAGGATGAACGAGAGGGGTTACACTAAAAACTATTGTCTACACTCCAGTTGTAATTTTTTCTATGTCTTTTGATTTAGGGGATTAATCCTCGATCTAAATATATGTTGTAATCTCTATAGTATAATATAACTATATTTTTCCTTCCTTCTGCCTGAATTTCGCTTGATATACCCAATAGTCATGATTGATGAAGTTTTTACATTTTCATGTTATATATGAGGTTTGGCCTCTCTCTTTTGTAAAGGGAACGAGACCCTTCAATCCGCTTTAACAATAAAATAATAATAATAATAATAATATATAATGTATTTAAATTATATTAATTCATCTGTGTGGCATGGGAAAAGGTGGGGGTGATAGATTTTTAATTTAGTGAAAAACATTAAATTAATTTAAGAAAGAAAGAATATAATTTAATAAATCAATAACGTAAACACTAAATAAATGTGAAAACACTATATATATATATATATATTTGATGTTTAAACATTTTTTTACTGGAGCTATGAACCAGAGGTTTAAGGGACCCCACCCTTAAAACTATACTCTGAACAACAACCAAACATAAACTAACAACACAATGCCCCACTGAATGGCCCACACGGAGAAGAAGGATACACCATTTGAACAAATAGAAGTGACTTCAAGACAACGAATACACATGGCCACAAAACCAAAAAACAAGCTAGAAAAGAGTATTAATCCTCATTTGAAATAACTAGAGATCCTCTTTCTTCCCTATCCATAGTGCCAAGCTCCACATCCACTGCATATCCCCTGCCTCCTGCCTTGCCCCAACCCCCACCCCCAGAAACACCACCTTCCAATTGTTTGGTCTTACCTAGTAGAAGAAGAAAGGCCTAACTGTAATCATCCCAAAACTCATTGAGGTGGTCAATTGCTGAGTCGATAGGTGAGTGAGCATTAATGAGATATCGAGGAGGTAATCTACTAGGGTTTGGACCACCATGTTAGAATAGAATGTGAACAACCTTTGCATAGAGTAGCAGCTCCCTATACCACTTTTCGAGCCAATATTTCCCACATCTGGTGCCTTTAGCTTGAGCATCTACCTCCTCCACCTAGAGTAGAGGTTCTAGGACGCAATACCTATCCATTTCTTCATGCAAACTGACTCAATGGACAGGGTAAATCAAAAACTCCATGATAGCCATGACATCCACTTGACCAGATGGAGCAAGAGGCAATTAGAAATGAATGCCACAACAAGTTCAGAGTTGAATGTGGACCCGTGAGAGTCCTGCATATAGAAATATCCTATCACACACTCAATGGCCTTGGCCTCGAGCATAGAATTGTAGAGAAATAGCTCTTAAATCTGGCTATGGGAAATGGATGAAGTAAAGGCCATTTCCCTTCTCTCCCCATAAAAAACAATGAAAGGAAATCCCAAAAAACCATTCCCTCGCCATCCCAACATGAAAAAATAGAGGTCTCTTTACTAAAATGAGCAGCTACAGAATCCACCTTGTCGGCATGAGGAATGCGAACACATATTAAGGTATTTTTCCATACATCGGCTACACTTTTGATGTCTCTACACTTCCCTAACCATGATGCATGTTTCTCTTCGATAAGTGTAATAGAGGCCTGAATCTCTGAGAGGAAGTTAAGGGTATCCTTGGTGAAGGATGTTGGGTTACCTACCTCTTTCTTGACGTACTCATCAAATGAACTAATAAATTCATTGGCAGTTGTATATTCACCAATTGCAGGTACTCCAAGCTTCTTAGTTTTTCGATTTCTACTATCTTGCAATTTGTATTTTTGTTCCTCTTTCTCCTCCAGCTCTGTGATGGCCTGATTGATTGCCTCAAACCTGATTACCAAGGCCCTCGCCCATACACGTGAAAAGTCTTCTTAGGGAGTTTGAAAAATATTTCTATCGATCAACTCTTGACGATGAGTGCTACTCATTTAATCTATTACTGGGCCTAAAGGTTCCCAATAGTATCTTTCTTTCTCCAAGTCCTCCTTTAGTGCATGTTTCCTATTTTTTTTTTCTGAACATGTAAGCAAAGAGTTTGACCACTTCTTGGAGCATTGAATTCCCTTTTTTAGATATTGAGTTGATCCATTCATTATTCGCTTGCCCTTGCATTGTGAAATTGTGTCTCTTCTTGATGGATTTTGGATTGAATCTATTGATAGGTGCAACTTCCTCAGTGATAATTTTTGTGGCATTAGGATCAACTAGATGTTGCACATAGAATGAAAGAGTTCACACCTTCTCTTTTAGTTCATCAATATTCTTCTTATACTCCTTATTCCTTGCCACTATGTGAGTAGAAGATTACTGATACATGTATAAATACCCTTCATGAATTTTTGGTCCCAGTTGAATTGTGCTCATTTCATAGTTAGTCAGCGTCATCTCATTCATTGGCTAAATTACTTTGGGCCGAGCTACTTCAATGTGTTGATTAGCTATTTACCCACTATAGAACTATGAGGCTGTATGTGCAAGCTTCCTTTTTATTTTATTTTATTATCAATGAGAAAATTACTGATACATTAATGGTGGCCACTTACTGCATAGTGTGGGTGTCAGGGACAGTAATTTCCTGCATCCAAAAGAACATCTCATCGGACTCTGACTCAATGATAGGTGCACCAATCAATCCTTGTTTTGGAGGAGGAGGCAAATACTGAATGAGAGAAGTAAGGGTATCAACATGAGGTGAGACTTCCTTTGTTGGCTCGAAGACTAGGTCTCAAACCATGTGTTCTTCATCCACCTGAGCCTTGGCTACTATATTTTCTTCTTACATTTTTGTGATCAAGTCTTCCTCTTGCAATGATTCAAAGGATTCTTCTTCCACTCTAGATTTCTTTGGTTTCCTCTCGCGAGGAGAATCTTCTAGTTATTTTGCCTTCCTTTTCAAACTTGCTCCGAAGTGTTTAGAACTGGAATCTACCTTTATAACTTTTGAAGAAGACTAATGTGAGGCTTGCTTCTGACTCAGAGGCATTCCTTGTGACTGGATGGTCATGGATCTCTTATTTTAAAACCAATTTATCATTCTCCTTATAACCTTCTTGGTCTGCTCCAATATATCCCCTAATTCAGGAACGTACTAGTTGATTGGAGGTAAATGGGACATCTTAACCCCCTCATACTCAGGATCATACCTTTATGTCCCATCATCGTGTAAGATGTCTTCATACCATGAGAACTTGAATTTCTTCATCTTTCTTATTGTCAACCTCATATGTTCCTCTTCAAATATTTCAAACTCATCAGCATAGTTGGCATAGTATTCCTTGACTTGTGGTTCATGTTGTAATTCAGGGATGAAGAAAGATCCAAGATCTTCTTGGATGTGAAAATTAGGTCTGGAAATGTATGAATTGTAAGTCAAATGAGTGAAAATGACCTCTAGATGAGATGTGTCATTTGAGATCTTACACGTGAATACCCCAAGAGATACAAGGAATGAAATCAACTTCTTCCTCCTACTCCTAATCTTGCGATTCACTTGGATGACCTGTCTACAGAGCTCAAACAATACAATTTAGTCACTAAGGTACTTAGGTAGTCTTAGTTGTGCTTGGTTGAAGCCAACAACTAGAAAATAGGAGAATGTCAGGAATTATTTTAAAAAGGATCCATACTTACTGATCAAGGATGCCACTTGTGACAACATCCTAGCTTCTAGATCTCCTTCCAAGCTCCAGACTACATGCATGATGAATGCATCATTCACATGATAAAAATGCTTATTTCTTTCATCCATCACCATATGTGAAAGTTTCTCGAACGTAGGCACCTTGGCAGCAATGTTTTGCATGAGAGCCAATCCCTTGAATGATCTTGAGCTACCAAGGAGATAAACCAAGTAAGAAGTCATGTGGAACCTCTTTGTCATGGGTATTTGGAGTAGTTGTAAATGGATATTATCACTAATGATCTACCCCCAACCAATCCTCTGCTTTCCTTTTTTCACTATCAAAATGAAAAGGCCCATCTAGTCTTGAAAGTCCCTTGTGTTCGCTTCACCCATAACCCTCTTGAGGAGAGTGATGACATCTGACTATCCTTCTTGAAATTCACACCTTGGAAGGTTCTTGGGAATTCTTGAGGGTTTCCTCCCCATTTTCAACCACGAACCAAATGTAACCCCTTGTATGTATGCATCCATCATTTCCCAGTCGTACAAGTACCTATCCTTTGAGATGACGACCACGCTGGGTGATGTTGGTATCTACAGTGAAAGTGAGATGGTTCTAGGGATGATGGATGGTTTGTGTTTTAGTATCATAATGTTGAGAGTAAGCTAGGACCAACTCAAGACTTTGCACAGAGATTGGGTGTCCCACGGCAGTGAACAAACCGCTTGTGAATATTTGATCTTCAATATTATTTTGGTCCTTGGTCGTCATGCGAGTTCTGAGATCATTCAAGTCCATGTACAAGACATCACTATCTTCTATCTCATATTTACACATGAAAGGTTATGCCAGATTCTATCCCATCCACTTTTGCTTTATGTTTTCCCTTAGAAAAAGAAACTTACTATTTGTATTAAGTATGAAAATGTAACTCCCTTGATCCTCCGTTGAGTGTTGTGACCTTGATTCCCCTGTCTCTCTGTGTTCCTTGCACCTTCTGGATCAACTTTCTATTTTTAATAGGCACTCATGAGACCACTTACTATTATTAGTAAGTGCCAAAATTGGACCAAATGCCCATTTTGATGATTTCTCAGATGTTATGCATATTCAATGTCTCTGTCTCCTTCGCAGGTTCTTCTGTTGATGGGTTTCCCAAAATAGCAATTTCCTATGTAAAAGACCTGCTATTTTTAGAAATTAGTCTTCTGAAGGTCGGATTGACGTGCAAAAAAATTTTATGATATGGGTTTTTACCTAATATCACCCCTCTAAAATTTTAGCTCTTCCCGCTCAATCATCTAGGAGATTTTAAACTTTCAAATTTTGGACCTAGCAATACTTCTCGACGCGGCAACCATTAATGGACCTCAAAATTGTAGGTCTAGTTTTCTCCTCTATTTGTGAAAAAATTATATATCTGATATGGGTTTTTCTCTTTTGTGCTTCACACAAAATTTTACTTCAATTAGACAACTAATTTAACAGGAAATCCAAATTTTTCTTTATTTAGCCGGAAATTAGATTTCTTCACTATGAATGCTCTGTTGCACAAGAGGAGAGTTTGAAGGTATAATTTTTATGGTCTTATAAAGAGGAACAAATAGAAAAAAATGGTTCATTGATTCATGCATTGCTTTGCAATATTTTTTCGAATCTCCGTTTCATGGCAATAGAGTTTTCCAATGTCTTCTTCCCTTCGTTCTTCATTTCTCCTTCTTATCTTGATGAAAAATTCTTCTGAGACCTGCACATCACCATGGAAAAGGTGTTTCAGTGACTGTGTTGATCTGGTCTGAGTATTTCCAATGGCGTACTGATGGTATAAGATTGCAGAGGAAGTATGGAGGGATGATTGTGCACAAGAGTGTAAGAAGTTAGAAGCGGGAAATAGTTAGATATTTAAAGATTTAAAAAACAAATGATAGAGGGTTGGGCACATTTTCATGTCCTTGATGTCCCACACCTCATAAGGGATTTGAGTAACATCAATTTCTATGGTTCTCAAGGATATGACACATGGCATTTGATGAGACCAAAATATGTCTCATTATATCACCAAATAACATTCTTATTCTCTCTCTCAAAATAAGGCTTTCAAGTGAATTTAGATGTAGTTTTAATAAAAAATATCATATTTAAGGTAGAATATAGGATTTATCTTATCATCTCTTTAGAAATCTATTTACAATCTAATTGTTTTTATTTCTTGATATTTCTTCTAAAGTTGGAATGCAATAGTGTGTAGAAAATAGGTCATAAGCAACTGTACTCCAAGTTCGTAGATTGCAGCTACCGAAAGTCTTCACATAGCTACAGAAACTCCCAGCTATGGAAATTATTCACACAGCTACAGAAATTCCCAACTACGAAAATTCTTCATGCAGCTATGGAAATGCCCAACTAGTGAAAGTATTTTGGTTTGTTCCAAAATAATGTAAAGGAGCACTGAACTATTCAACCTACTCTTTGCTTCCACATCGTCAAGCAAGAATATAGATCCAAACATGTGGCAATCTAAAGTCATGAATTCATTTGACATTCCAAGAAGAATTCAAAGTCATGGACTTATTACTCCTCCTTTTACTCTCCATGTTTCAAGGATGAGCAAATGGTGGAATAGTATTAGGAATGTTGAATAAGTACTCTCCCACTTTGTGTTCCTAGATTAAAGGGATGAGTTGTAGAAATATTCTCCACTATAAGTGGGTTGTTGTAGTCAAGTTTGTTTAGTAGTTATTGCTTTGAATAAATCCACCCAAGAATAGGTAGTTCTTGGAGTGTGGACCAGGTAAACTAGGAGTAATGTCTATAAATACCTCTTCCATATATTTGGAAAGGGGGTATATTTTGTAAATCAGTTTTGAATCAATACAAGTGCAGTTTTAAAAGTTAATTGTAGTTTCTCCAAATCCAAAGGGAAGAGAATGACCAAAATTCACTCTTCCCCAAGGAGGAGGATTTTTCTATTATTTCTGATCATAGTTTATTTACTGTAGATTTATTTTAGTAGTTTTGTTGTTGTCTGTTTCTTTTTCATGCATGTTTAATTTTTGTATGTTTTCTTAGGAAGAAGTATTGTTGAATAAGATTTTCCTTTCTCATTTTGCATACAGATTTAGACACTGCCTTGGTTATAACGACACCAACTTGTCTATGAGTTGGTTAAATGACTGGTAATACAACGACCTGCCAACATTGATCCGACGACAGGGAGTGAGTGCTCCAAAAATCAGTTTTAAAGCAATGAGGGGTTGGATGCAAGTCACGTGGGTGACTAGAAGTCTCTCCTAAGGGGATGGGCACATTTTTCAAGGTCTGATATCCCTGACTTATGAGGGGCGTGAGGGACATCAAATTCCATGGCGGTCCTAGAGCTGACACATGGCATTGATCCAACGATAAGGAATTTGAGCTCCAAACTGCACTCGGGGGCTAAAATGATAATGTTGATGGTCGTATGGGGTTCTAGAGGTCACATGGGGGCTAGGCACATTTTTTTAAGGTTGATGTACCAGACCCTCAGGGACGTTGGGGACATAAAATCCTACTAGGCTCCTGGAGTTAACACGTGTCCACCCAAAATTTGGCTAAGTCCTAAACTTTCTCCAAGATGACAACTAGCAACGAGGATAACTTGAGCTCCTAATGGATGGGTTTGGAAAAAATTTATATGATCCTAACTACATATGGAATTTTTAATCTAATGGTGGGGGTGTCATGTCTTGATTCTTCCATTTTATCCATGAAAAAGTGTAGTTTTGATTTGGTACTCCACTTGTGCTTGAGAAAAACTGCCTATAGACCTAATGTACCTAAGTGTTGTGAAGAATATGATTTCACCATCATGTAGGGATTGGAATTATATTTTTGAATATGTTTTGTTTTTCTCCCAAATCCATCTGGAGCTCTTGGAATCACCTTCCAAAGCTTAGTGGTTGTTTTGGCCTGTGCAATAACCAAGCCTATGAACCCTAACTTTGGCAAAATTGCCCCAACTTCTTTAAATCTTTCCAAAATCATCCAATCATTTCCATGATGTCCCAAGATCTTTGAATCACTTCCAAATACACTTAGGATCTTCTGCTTCATTCTATGGGGCCGCCCCAGCCCTAGGAAGGCCAATGATAACCCTTCCCACAATTGCATGTAGCTTGCAATTGAACTCCTAAAATCACCTAAGGGGGAATGAATGGATTATCCTAAATCACCTAGGGGGATGAGATAACATTAATCGAGAGGTCACTTGGATTGACTGGATAGACCTAAGGTGTCTTGGAATGATTGGACTTGAAAAAATTAACACTGGGGTATAGTTGTCATCCTCGGAAATTGTTAATTTCCTTTTTGCACATTTGTATGATAACAATTGGCTCTAGATTGTGGATGTCACATGGAATGAGTGTAGCCAAGAAATTACATGAGGAATCCAAAATCTCAATTTTAGACCATATGATCAGTGATTATTGCATTATCCATTGGGCCTTGCAGAGTCATGTACAATTTACGAGAGAGAAGGAATGGAAGAAGGAAACGCACACACACATAAAAGGATGGGAAGGAAACACACCACACACAACAAAAGGGGAATCACACCTAGCAATCACCTATGGTACAAGATGGGGTACAACCCACTTTCACTGATGATACAATTTTAGGTATTTCCCATTATGAGGCAATTCCAGCAATGTTCCATCCAAATATGAGAGTAGTAAAACATTCTCGATGCAAGCTTCACGTACCTAGAATGGACCAAGCCATAAAAAATAAAACTTTCCATAGTTGCCTTTTAGTTCCCTTCTCTTTTCCCATAGCAAGACAAAGTCTTTAACTTTGAATTCTCTTGCTTTGGCCTTCTTGTCAAAAATCCTTTTTATTTTCAACTGGTGCTCTTTAATACGGTCCACCACACAGAGTCTATTTCTTCTAGCTTCTCAAGAAAAAGGATTTGGTCAATGGAATCCTTGTATTTTCCATCTTCTATTCCTTGTAGCAAATTGAGAGCCGACATCTCAAGTGTGATGGGAATTTCCACTTCGAATCCATACAGTAGTTGGAATGGTGATATACCTATTACCTTTTTGGGTGTGATCTTTTCTACCCACAATGCATCATACAAATTTTTGTGCCAATTCCTTTGGTTTTCATCTACGAGTTTGTAGACGATGGTCACAATGTTATTGTTTCTTGATTCGACCTATCCATTCCCTATGGATATTAGTCTAATGAATGAGATAAGGAGATTTTGTAGCCATAGAAAAACTTGGTCAACTCCCTTGAAGATAAATAGGTATCATTGTCTGCTACAATTTTCTATGGCACTCTGAAACATACTATGATATTCTCCTTGATGAAGTTGCATATTATTTTGGTGTTGGCTTGCTTGGCCATAATAGCTTACACCCATTTTGTGAAGTGGTTTTTTGCGGTGAGAACATAGGTTTGTCCCACGCTTGAGTGAGGATTCAAAACACCAATGAAATCTAGTCCCCACTACTAGAATGGCTCTTAAATAACTAATGGTCGGAGCGGTAGTGCAGCAAGTTGTGGTCTCCCAATGAATTATTGGCATGCTTCACATTTGGAAACCCACTTGTGATTGTCTACAAAGATGGTGGGCCAATAATACCTTCTTCGAAGGATCTTGTGTGCAATGAAAATCACTGAAAAATGTCCACCACACGCTTGGTCATGGTATGCTTTAAGAAATTTTTCTTTTTTCTCTTTATCTACACACTTGAGGAAGCATTCATCCAGACCTCTCTTATAAAGTGCGTGATTCCAAATTACATTTTTTTTTCCTTTAGCTTGAGTGTTCTCCTTTGCTTGTAATCAAGTTGAGGAGGGAATTATCCATAAGTTAAGTTATATGTGATATCATCATACCACTCATCAGTAGTGGTTACAAAGAGAACCTGTGGATTGTTTTCGGAGTAAGTTGAGCAAGCACAATTTTCTTCACTATGTTGAGCTTTAAGTGTTTCATCTTCAGCAATCAACCTACACAAGCCATTTCCCCTTACCTAGTTGGAGGGTCCAATCTCTAAGTCATATTATTGAGTCTTTATAATCCAATTTCCTCTTTTAGCTTTGGGATCCTGTTGTGTCAAGATGGAATTGATTGCACTGTTGGGTACCATAACCATCATATGAGAGTTGAAGATTTAAAATTTGAAAAATTTGAGATCCTTGACCACTGCATAAGCATGCTTCTCCAATTCGTTGTAGTTTATTTCATGATTTTTCAATAGACAACTCATGAAAGCAATAGGTTCTTCCACGCCTTCATCACTCTTCTGAACAAGAATGACAGAGAGGGTATGTTCTGATACATAACAATACATGAAGAATTCTTTGTTAAAATATGAAGACACAAGATTCAGATCCTTGGCAATGGATTTTTTTATGTCTTCAAACATTTCCTTCCCTTCATTGTTCCATTTGAAGTTTACCTATCATTTCATCATGGTGGTGATGTGCTTTGTCAATTCAACAAACTCAAGAATAAAGTGACGAAGAAAATTCACCTTTCTAAAGAAGGAATGAACTCCTTTCTTGCTTGTGGAAAAAGATAGTGCTTGAATGGATTATAATCTCTTGGGATCAATATGTGCTCCATGTTTATTCACAATGTGCTCCAGTAACTTGCCTTCCGTAACCCAAAAAATGCACTTTTTCGGTTTTAGTGATATGTCATGTTTTCTACACCTTGCAATTACCCATTCTAAATAATGGATTTGATATCACCTCATCTTTGAAAACACCGTGAGATCATCAAGATATATGAAAATTCCATGTTTTAAATCTTTGAATGCTAAATACATTTCCCTTTGAAATGTAGCTCCCACATTGATCAGGCCAAAAGGCATTCTATTGTAGGAAAAAGTTCCCTAAGGCATTGTGAAGGTTGTCTTGGTGCGATCCTCTTATGCCACTTTGATTTGATTATACCTTGAGAATCCATCAAGCAATGAAAGAATTTCAAATCTAGTGACTGCTTGCAAAATGTGGTCTATGATAGGGGAGGATAATTTTCCTTCAGTGATGCCTAATTCAAGTTGCGAAAATCTACACATATTCTTATTTCACCATTATTCTTCCGCATCGGCATGATGTTGGCCACCCATGTTGAATGATGGATGGGAAAGATAATCCTTGCATTGAGCATCTTCATTACCTCCTCTTTGATGGTATCAGAAATCTTTGGGTTATATGGAATTTGTTTCTTCCTTGGGTTATATGGTAGGGGATTGAGTGATGGATTTCCTTCGGTTGGAAGGATTTGAGTTCATCATAAGAGTAGGCCAAAACACATGAATATTTCTTGAGTAACGCAACAAACCTTCTCTTCTTCTCTGGAGAGCAACATTTTCCAATATTGACCATCATTGGATCCTCTGGGGTGTCGATGTTTTCCTTATCAAAATCAACTTGAGACCGAGAACATTGTTTTTCTTTCAATTGAATGAATCTATTGTGTTTGTCAAATAGGTCTTCCAAAGAAACTAGGCCTTTGGGAATCTTGTTCCCTTCAATTCCTTCTTTTTCCTCTTCATCTACTGCTTCTCAGTGTGGATTTTTGTTTCCTTCAAAGAAGAGATTATTGAAATTATCCCTTTGTTCCAAAAATTCTAGAATCTGGTTATCATCATTACAGACTTGCCAATGATTTGCATTATTTGGTACACTAGGCCTAAATACCATTTCAGTGGTCACCTTGTATTTAAAAAAATAAGGATGAGGTGTCACTAGGGAAGCCAAAACTGTAGTAGAATTAGCTTTTTCATTCTTTTCTCTTGGAATAACTTAAATGGAAAATGCATCTAAAGATTCAATGCAATCTCATACTCTATTTCTTAAATGTCGGAGTCTTAGATTTTTCACCTAATATTGTTGCCATAATTTCTTTACTATCACTTCCGCATCACCATGACATATTAGCTTCTTGATTCCCTTGTCTTTGGCTATGCCCATGTCTAAGAGGAGATCTTCTTATTCCGCCATGTTATTTGTATTATCAAATTACAACTTGTAGGCAAGTGGGTACAATTCATCATAACGAGAGTACAACACCACACCTACTCCTGAACCTACACTGGAATGAATACCATCAAATTGCATAATCCAAACTTGATCTTATTCTTCTTCCATAAGAAGTGGCAAGTTCTCATCATTTTCTAATGTGAGGAAGTAGTTTCCTAGCCCGTTATCTTGAAAGATAATTTTTACCTTTATATCATCAAACTTTCGTACTGTGAACTTCATCTTTCTTACTGGAAGCAACTTCTTCATCTCTCCTTTCACTGGAATAGTTGCAGATGACCAATCCATTTTTATTTCTCCTCCCAAGCCTTTGCAAAAAATTTGGCTCAATATCATGCCAAAGGATGTTAGGATGTCTGCCACGAGGATGGTTAGAAGCACCTTCTAATATTGAAAATCAATTAATGCTACCTGTGCATCTTTGATTCTTCCTACCAATGGAACTTGTTTAGATTCCATTGAATATCATGTTTCATTCACCTAGGTCAAGGTGAGGCCCAGAGCATTTGTAACTTTGACGGGCATAACATTATCTGAGGCTCCGAAATCTATGATGCAATTGTTTAGTTGGAATCCTTTAATGAGGAGTGAGATGTAGAAAGGTTCAACCTTGTTAGTTTTGGAGGCACTTAGGGATAGCATATTTTGAGAAGGTTGTGTGGATGGTGTGGGGAGTAAGCCTTTGGAACTTAGACCCGAGGTTATAGGATTATGACCACGAACAACATCGATGAACCTATCTAATTGAGTAGGATGCATTTGTAGGTTTTTTATTTCTAAGAGATGGACTCTAGTTTTGTTTTCATGTTCCACAAAGTAAAATGGGGTTATGGTGGGTGAGAAAGAGGTTCCAGGAATGATAGAAGATGTACATGGTGAAGGTTTTTCTACTTTAGGGGTTGAATTTTCCTTCACGGGTGAAATAATTAGCTTGGAAGGAGATGGGAATGTGGGGTTTTATGGCACCTTAGATGTTTTTGTGGAAACCACATTTGAAGGAGAATTATTTTTAGTAATTTTTGAGCTGAGATAAGGACTAGAATACTTACTTGGTGTGGCAGCATGATCCTTCCTAACCAGTGGGTCTTCTTTTTCTTTAGCTGAATCCATTGAAGGTGGTGGTGGTGATCCTCTACTGATGATTTTATTTTGTGGAACCTCCATAGGAGAATATTATTTCTTCTTGTCCTTTACCACAGTCATTGAGGATGGAGCACATTTTTTAGATTGTACACAAGTGAAAACTACTCATGAGAAACTTGGATCTTCTTCTTCATCATCATATTCATCATCAACGTACTCAATTAGGTCATTATATGTATCACCATAAACTTCTTCATCCTCAAGGTAGTTGTCATCCTCACCCACATCTTCTTCTTCAGGTTCTTCAAATTTCACTTCCTCCTCTGGTTCTTCAGTGTCACATACAACATTGTCTGGTGTGCTTTGAGAGTGAGCTGACAAGGAGGTGGAGTAATCATTGGTCTATTGGGAGGATTTGGTTTCCTTGGAGTATTCCACATTGTGATATGGGAGAGATGCTTCTTCAAGGTAACCAAGTCATTTTCCAATTATTGGAACATTGGGTCTGTGGTGACAGAGCTTGAATTCTAGCCTTTTTATTTTCCATTTGGGCCTTTTACTTTACTGGACAAGATTAGATCATCGTCGGTTTCTATCACATGGTCCTGAGCTTCCCTCAATGTTCTTGATTGGGTTCTTCTAAGGAAGAAACCTACTTCTTATAGCAAGGCACTGATGAAGAATATCTTCAAATTACTTTTAGGAGGCACCACATCTTTAGGAATTCTTCTTATCACTCTGTTATATCTTGCAACAAAGTATCTCATTGATTCGGATTTTTCTTTATTCATTTGTTCCAATTGGACCAAGAGATCTTGACAGTATTTCATGGTCTTGAACCTATGTTCGAATGCACTTCTTATATCTTCCTAGTAGGTGATAGACCTCGGGGGTAACATGTAGAACCATTTGATAGCTTTTTATTTGAGTAACTCGATAAAGATCTGGAATGACACATCTTCATTCTCAACACCTAATACATTGCAAAAGGTGATAAATGTTGTTACATGTTCTTTAGGGAGTTGAGAACCATCCCCTCTAAACTTTGGAAATATTTTTCTTGAGCCTCTTGGTAGCTCGTGAAGTGGTTGAGCAAGGGTGAGTGGGCCAATGTTTCCACCCAATGGTACATTAGTTATACGGACCTCACGATCATGATCCCCTATTCTATTTCTATTTCTAGCTTCCAACCTTGCTAAGGTTGTGGCTTATGTTGTTTCTCTTGTGTCTACCTCGGCTTGAAGTCTTTTAATTTCTACAAGATGAGCTCTTATTTCCTCTTCCGCTCTTGTTTCTCTTTCTCTAGATTCTTCTTTGATCTCCACATCAGTGAAATATTTAAGGTTCTTTTTAATGTATGGAAATTCACCGTCCAAAGGATTGAAAATACTCAGGTTCCCAACATGACCGGTTTCTTGATGAAAGGGATACCTCTGAATTCTGAGCAGTTCTTGTCTTCTTTGAAGTTCTTAAAAAGTGGGGTCAATTTGTTCTCCCTGTCTCTTTTGTCGGGTGTATCTTTTATCCACCAACTTGGAAATATATGATCTTATTTGTAGTCCTGGAAGTTTTCTTTGCCTTTCTAATTCAGGAGCGCGTTCCTCTTCAAGTTTGAGAATTCTTGTGGCGATGAAGTAGTGGTTGACACTTCTCCTGTTATGCCAAATATCTTCTCTCAAATTTTAAACAATATCCTCTTGGATGTGGAAGAGTAATTTTGGTCTTTCAATAGGAGGATTTCTTAGAATATCCATATTTTATAGACATGAGGCTCGGATAGCTATTCAAATTCCAAAAAAAATCTCTTTTCATTTTTTCATTTTTTGAATTTTTTTTGTATTTTTCTAACCTTCTGGTTATATTCAGGTGCATATGTTGCTAAATTTACCCCACGGTGGGTGCCAAAAACTATTGGTGATAAAATTTGTCAGGGATAAATTGGTGGTTATCGTACCAATACTCTAGGATTATAAGTCTCTCTACTTAATTGGTGCAACTGTCATATGTGCATGCCTAAGTAAAAATGAGTTTTCTCCTATGGCCTTTTGACCATGGATCCAACATGGGCACTCCACTGACCCTATGGAAAAAGCTTGCATATACCTACAAGAGAGGAATTTTCTAGGAGAGTGGGAAAGGGAGTGAGAAAGTAAGAAAAGAGAAACTAATGCTACAAGTAAAAAATCAGAGACTTGCATACATCAACCAAAAACTTCATTACATGCACTATTTGAGAAAACAAATATTCGTAACAACAACAAGTCCAGATAAAGTTTAATGAACACAAAGTACCACTAAATCCCTTAGTCAAAAAGGATAAAATTCCTTCTTCCTTTATTTAAGTTCAAGCAGAAATTGTACATATCATAGAAATGGAAGACATTTTGAGTAGGGAAAATAGAATAATTGTTCTATCTCTTTACTCTCTTCACAATGATACATCTTTCATGAATTCACAAAAAACAGCTCCAATATCTAAGAAGTTTCAGAAGTTCTCTAAGAAGAAGCTCAAATGAGGAGCTAGTTACAATTTATAGAAGAGAGTGCAACTTTTCATCTTCCCAGTGAATTTTCAAATACTTTAAATTGACTTTACACTGTTCATATTCCACTTAAATATTTAAGTGCCTTTTATAAAATCAAGGCGACTTAAAGTTTACATTATGTTTCTAAAGTCACTTAAATTTATATTAAAAAGTGCAATCCTAAATGTAAAAATATAACATTAATGAAAGAGAGTGTTGGGTGAGAAGAGAAGAGAGAGAAAGAAGACGAAGAAGAAGAATCACGCGGAACAATGAGATGTTGCAGTGGATTTGATCTCACTTCTTGATTGGTATCCACTTCATGCTCCTGAGAAGGCCTCTGTTCTTCCAAGCCCTTTGTTGAGATGAGCAGCTATAGGTTCCACCTTATCGACATGAGGAATGCAAACACAACTCAAGGTATCTGTCCATCCATCGGCTACATTGTTGATGTCTCTGCACTTCCTGAACCATGATGCATGTTTCTCTACAATAAGTGCAATATAGGTCTGAATATCTGAGAGGAAGTAGAGGGTATCCTTGGTGAAGGATGATGTGTTGCCTACCTCTTTCTTGATGTACTCATCAAATGTACCAATAAATTCATCGAAAGTTGTATCTTCACCCATTGCAGGTACTCCAAGCTTCTGATTTTTCTAATTTATACTATCCTACAATTTGTATGCTTGTTCCTCTTTCTCCTCTAACTCTGTGATGTCCCAATTGATTTCCTCAAACCTGATTGCCAAGGCCCTTGCCCATACACGTGACAAGTCTTCTAAGGGAGTTTCAAAAATCTTCATGTCGATCAACTCTTGGTGATGAGTGCTACTCATTTCATCTATTACTGGGCCCAAAGGTTCCCAATAGTCTCTTTCTTTCTCCAAGTCCTCCTTGAGTGACCATGTCCTATTTGTTGTTGCACACATGTAAGCAAAGAGTTTGACCGCTTCTTAGAGCATTGACTTCCATTATTCAGAAATTGAGTTGATCCATTCATTATTCGCTTGCCCTTGCATTGTTAACTCGTGTGTCTTCCCGATGGATTCTGGATTGAAGCTACTAATAGGTACAACTTCCTCAGTGGTAATTTCCGTGGCATTAGGATCAACTAGATGTTGCACATATAATGCAAGATTTCATACCTAGTCTTTTAGTTCATCAATATTCTTATTATACTCCTTATTCCTTTCCACCATGCGAGAAGAAGATTGCTGATACATGTGCAAATCCCTTTCATGAGTTTTCGGTCCCAGTTAAATTATGGTCATTTCATAGTCAATCAGCGTCATCTCATCCACTAGCTTGATTACTTTGGGTCGAGCTACTTCAATGTATTTATTACCCATTTCCCCACTATAGAACCATGAGGTTGTATGTGTGAGCTTCCTTGATCTTTTATCTTTGGCCAATGAGACAATTTTTGATAGATCAATGGCGGCCACTTGTTGCATAGTGCAGGTGTCAGGGAAATTAATTTCTTACATCCAAGGGAACATATCATTGGAATCTGGCTCAATGATAGGTGCACCAATCATTCCTTATTCTAGAGGAGGAGGAAAATATTGAATGAGAGAGGTATCGGTATCAACTTGAGGTGAGACTTCTTATGTTGACTCAAAGACTAGGTTTCAAACCATGTGTTCTTCATCCACTTGAGCCTCGGCTACTAGATTTTCTTCTTGCATTTCTACAATCAATTCTTCCTCTTACAGTGATGCAAAGGAGTCTTCTTCCACTCTGGATTTTTTTGGTTTCCTCTCACGAGGAGAAGCTTCTAGTTCTTTGGCCTTCCTTTTTGAACTTGCTCCGAAGTGTTTAGAACTGGAATCTACCTCTATAAATTTTGAAGAAGACTGATGTGAGGCTTGCTTCTGACTCAGAGGCATTCCTCATGACTGGATGGGCATGGCTCTCTTCTTTTGAAACCAATTTCTCGTTCTCCTTACCACCTTCTCATTCTACTCCAATATATCCCCTGATTCATGAACATAACAGTTGATTGGGGGTAAAGGGGACATTTTGACCTCTGCATACTCAAGATCATACCTTTCTGTCCCATCATTGTGTAAGATGTCTTCATACCATGAGAACTTTAATTTCTTCATGTCGTTGATTGTCATCACAATGTGGTTTATTTCATGTACTTCAAACTCATCAACATAATTAGCCTAGTAGTCCTCGACTTGTGGCTCATGTTGCAATTCAGGGATGAAGAAAGAGCCATGATCTTCTCAGATGTCAAAATTAGGTATGACAATGTATGAATGCAAATTCAAATGAGCGAAAGAGACCTCGAGATGAGATGCATCATTTTATCTCTTGCACGTGAATACCCTGAGATATATAGGTATTGAAATCAAATTCTTCCTCCTACTCCTAAGCTTGTGATTCACTCAGATGACCTATTTGCTGAGCTCACACAATACAATTTGGTCACTAAGGTACTTAGGTAGCCTTAGTGGTGCTTGGTCGAAGCCAACAACTCGCAAATAGGAGAATGTGGGGAATTGTATGAAAAAGGAGCCATACTTCCTAATCAAAGACACTGCTTGTGACGACATCCTAGCTTGCAGATATCCTTCTAATCTCTAGTCTACGTACATGATGAATGCATCGTTCACGTGAGAAAAATGCCTATGGCTTTCCTCCATCACCAACTATGGAATTCTATTGAACGCAGACACCTTGGTAGTAATGTTTTGCATGAGATCCAATCCGTTGAATGATCTTGAGCTAGCAAGGAGATAGACCAAGTAAGAAGTCATGTGAAAATTATTTTTCATGGGTACTTGGAGTAGTTGCAAAAGGATATTATCACTGATGATTTTCCCCCAGTCAATCCTTTTCTTTCCTTCTGTCACCATCAAGATGTAAAGGCCCATCTAGTCTTGAAAGTCCCTTATGTTTGCTTCACCCATAACCATGCTGAGGAGAGTGATGGCATCTGAGTATCCTTCTTGAAATTCACACCTTGGAAGGTTCTTGGGATTTCTTGAGGGTTTTCCCCCCATTTTCAACCACAAACCAAGAATAACCCCTTGCATGTATGTATCCATCATTTCCCAGGCATGCAAGGCCCTATCCTTTGAGATGAGGACCATGCTTGGTGATTTTGGTATCTGCAGCGAAATTGAAATGGTTATAGGGCTGATGACTGTCATCGTTGTACCGTTTTTGGCTCAGATGGTTCATGTTTTGGGCTCATAATGTTGATACCAGGCTAGGATCAACTCATAACTTTTCACAGAGACTGGGTGTCCCACAGTAGTGAACAAGCCACTTGTGAAAATTTGATCTTCAATTTTCTTTTGGTCCTTGGCTATTATGTGATTTTTGAGATCATTCAAGCCCATGTACAAGACATCACTATCTTCTATCTCATATTCACACATGAAGGGTTGTGCCATCTTCTATCCCATCCAATTTTTCTTTTTGTTTCCCATTAGAAAAAATAAACTTACTAAATTTAGTAAGTATGAAAAAACAACTCCCTCGATCCTCTGTTGAGTGTTGTGACCTTGATTCCTCTTTCTCCCTATTTTCCTCACTCCTTCTGGATCAATTTTCTATTTTTAGTAGATGCTCATGAGACCACTTACTTTTTTTAGTAAGTGAAAAAAGTGTACCAAATGCCCATTCTAATGATTTCTTAGTTGCTATGCATCTTGAATGTCTTCGTCTCCTTTGCATGTTCTTCTCTTGATGGCTTTCCCAAAATAACATTTTCCTATGTAGAAGACCTGCAATTTTTATAAATTGGGCTTCTGGAGGTCAGGTTGACGTGCAACAAAGTTTTTTGATATGGGGTTTTAATCACTATTGCTCCTTTGAAATTGTAGCTCTACGTGCTCAATCGTCTAGGAGATTTTAAACTTTCAAATTTTGAACCTAGCAGTGATTCTCGACGTGGCAGCAATTAATGGACCTCAAAATTACAAGTTTTGTTTTCTCCTCCATTTGTGAAAAAAATTACATATCTGATATGGTTTTTTCCTTCCGGTGCTACATGTGAAATTTTACTTCAATGGACAACAGGTTTGACGGGGAATCCAATTTTTTCTTTGTTTAGCTAGAAATGATATTTCTTCACTGTGAATGCTTTGTTGTATGAGAGGAGATTTTGAAGGTACGTTTATTATGGTCTTGGACAAAGGAATGAATAGAAAAAAAATGGTTCATTTATTCATGCACTGGTTTGAAAGAATTTTTCGAATCTCCGTTTCACAACAACAAAGATTTCCACTGTATTCTTCCCTTTGTTCTTCGTTTCTCCTTCTTATCTTGATGAAATATCCTTCTGAGACCTACACATCACCATGGGAAAGGTGTTTCAATACTTGGGTTGGGCTGGTCTGAGTATTTTCAATGGTAAAGTGATGGTAGAAGATTGCAGAGGAAGTATGGAGGGATGGTTGTGTACGGGAGTGTAAGAAGTTAGAAGTGGGAAACAATTAGATATTTAAAGATTTAAAAAAACGATGAGAAAGGGTTGGGAGAATTTTCATGTCCCTAATTTCCCTCATCTCATAAGGGACATGAGGGACATAAATTTCCACAGTGGTTAAGGAGACGACACGTGGTGTTAATCCGATGGCAGGGAGTGAGTGCTACAAAAATCAACTTTAAAGCATTGAGGGGCTGGAAGCGGGTCACATGGGTGACCAGAAGTATCTCCTAAGGGGTTGGGTGCATTTTTCAAGGTCTGATGTTCATGACCTATGAGGGATGTGAGAGACATCAAATTCCAAGATGGTCCTGGAGTTGACACTTGGCGTTGATCCGGTGGCAGAGAATTTGAGCTCCAAACTGCACCTGAGGGCTGAAATAGAAATGTTAATGGTCATATGGGGTTTTATAGGTCACATGGGGGATGGGAAAATTTTTATAATGTTAATTTACCTGACCCTCTAGGAAGTCGGGGACATAAAATCCCTCCAGGATCCTACAGTTAACACGTGTCCTCCTAAATTTTGGCTAAGTTTTAAACTTCCTCCAAGAGGACAAATTTTGACGAGGATAACTCGAGCTCCTGATGGATGGGTTTGGAAAATGTTTACATGATCCTAGCTGGAAATGGAATTTTGAATCAAATGGTGGGGGTGTGATGTCTTGATTCTTCCATTTGATCCCTGAAAAAATGGATTTGTGATTTGGTACTCCACCTGTACCTTAGAAAAACTATCTGCATACCTAATGCGCCAAAGTGTTGTGAAGAAGATGATTTCTTCATCATGTAGGTCTTAGAATTATATTTCTGGGATGTTTTGTTTTGCTCCTAGATCCATCTGGAGCTCCTAAAATCACCTTCCAAAGCTCAGTGACTGTTTTACCTTGTGCACTAACCAGGCTATGAACCCTAACTTTGGTGAAACTACCCCAACTTCTCTAAATCTTTGCAAAATCATCCTAAATCATTTCCATGATGTCCCAAGATATTTTAATCACTTCCACATCCACTTAGGCTCTTTTTCTTCATTCCATGGGGTCACCCCAACCCTAAGAAGGCCAATGATAGCCCTTCCAACAATTGCATGTAGCTTGCAAATGAAATCCTAAAATCACCTAGGGGGAATGAATGGAATTCCCCAAATCACCTAGGGGAGGAGATAACATTAATTGGGAGGTCACTTGGACTGACTAGACAGACCCGAGGTGTCTTGGAATGATAGGACTTGAAAAAATTAACATTGGGGTATAGTTGTCATGCCCGGAAATTGTTAATTTCCTTATTGCACATTCGCATGACAACAAATACTAAGAAAATATTAGACATGCAACTTCCATAAAATTATAAACCTAGACATGCAGATCAATAAGTTCATCTGGGGCCCGAACCTAGACATTAGAGGTGAAATGTGGATCCATTGTCCATAGACATTAGCCAAGGCTATCGAGAAGGCCTATATAGCAGAGGAGAATCGGGGAAAGACCAAGCAGGCTAGAGACCAAGTCTGGAGCCGCATACAGTAGATGCAATACAACAGATAGAGGGGGTTAGTACCTCTTTCTCGTAGTGGGCAGGGTTCAGCAAAGTCATCTTTTAGATCACAATAGCAGCATTCCCACCCACCTTATAGACCTCCATAGAGGTTTGACGCACATTGAGGTTGGAGTATGGGGCCTCCCACTATGGGTTCCATCAGGACACATGGTGCCTAGAGATCTCATCTAGCAGGAGATCACTATCAGAGACCTCAACAGACTGTAACCGGATCATCAAGACCCACACCACAGAGCTCCATAGTACTGACCGGAGCTACTACATAGGGGAGATGATCAGGTGATTGTTTTGGGTGTGGTGTTATTGGACATTTTTGGAGAGACTATCCACAAAAACCTAATAACAAGGGTAAGACACAGATCTTAAATCCTACTGTTGGTGATATGGGGCATAGTCATAGGATGTACGTAGTAGTTGAAAACTGCCAGGTAGAGCATCAGAGTACAATTATTGAGACTGCAGGTAACATTGGTGGTATTCCTACCTCCATTCTATTTGATTTTGGTTCTTCTGATTCTTTTATTGCACCATCTTTAGTAGAGTGATACAGGCTGGTGGAAGTTAGGCAAGGTCATAGTTGGAATGTTGAGCTGGATTCTAGAGCCAAGATCTCTGTAGACTCCTTAGTTAAGGAGTGTGTGGTGGATTTGAGACCTTTCACCACTACCTTGGATCTTCACATTCTTTCATTGGGATTTTATGGATTCATATTCATCTTGAGAATGGACTGGTTTTCCGTTCATAGGGCTAGGATGGATTGTTACCACAAGATTATATCTTGTGTAGATGATTTGGGAGTTGAGTTTGTGATATCAGGGGTTAGGAGACCCGTTTCTATTCACACCATCTCTGTTATGCAGCTTAAGCGATGTGTGCGATGAGGTTGTTAGATGTATGTTTTTATAGTCAGTAACAAATCAGAGGATGGGTCTAGTGGACCATCGCTAGATGATCATCCCATTTTGAGAGAGTTTGTAGATGTCTTTCCAGGGGGGCTACCGGGGTTACCACCCCCACGTGAGATTGATTTTCATATAGATGTGGATCCGGGAGCAGAGCCTATCTTACAAGCACCTTATAGGATGACTACCCTTAAGCTCTGCGAGCTCAAGTTACAGCTTGAGGGCCTTCTGGAGAAGGGCCTAATTCATCTTAGTGTATCCCCTTAGGGTGCACCGATGATCTTTGTAAAGAAGAAGGATGGATCCTTACAGTTGTGTATTGATTGCCACCAACTGAATAATGTAAAGATCAAGAATTGTTATCCCCTTCCACACATTGATGATTTATTTGATCAGATGAAGGGAGCCATAATTTTCTCTAAGATAGACCTTTAGTAAGGTTACCATTAGCTAAGGATTTCAGAGGTGGACATTCATAAGACTGTCTTCCATAAGAGATATGGCCACTATGAGTTTACAGTGGTACCTTTTGATTTGACTAATGCCCCCGTAGTATTTATGAGTTTGATGAATGGGGTATTCTTGACTTTCTTGGATCACTTCATGCTCATCTTCCTTGATGAAATTTTGATTTACTCATGTACGCATGAGAAGCACAAGGGGCACCTTTTCCAGGTTCTTTGGTGTCTTCGAGAGCAGCAGCTTTACGAGAACTTGGAGAAGTGTGGATTCTTTCAGACGGAGGTGTGCAGTAGTTTGGTCATATATTTTCTACGGAAGGTATCGCTATCGATCCTTCCAAGATTAGAGCTATTATGGATTGGCCAGCACCCACTACTATGACTGAGGTGCACAGCTTTATGGGACTCGCAAGTTATTACAAGATATTTGTTCAGGACTTCTCTCGGATTGTGCTCCCCATCACTTCCCTTCAGAGGAAAGGCGAGAAGTTTGTTTGGTCAGGCAGGTACAAGCAGGCCTTTAATACATTGAAGTTCTCATTACAACACCTATTCTTGTAGTACCAGATCCATAGGGTGACTTTTTTGTTTACACGAATGCTTCTTTAGCAGGGCTTGGTGGTGTTTTGATACAGGAGGGTAGAATAGTGGCTTTTGAATCTAGCAAACTCAAATATTACAAGCTTAATTATCTGACTCATGATCTTCAGCTTGCGGCAATTGTGCATGCTTTGGTTCAATGGAGGAACTTTCTTCTTGGTTGGATATTCACACTTAGGACTGATCATTTGAGTCTTTACCACCTCTTCATGCAACCCAATCTCAACACTCGTCAACGACATTGGATGGAGTTTCTTTGTGAGTATGATATGGAGATAAAGCATTTCAAAGGGAAGGAGAATGTGGTGGTAGACACTCTCAGTATATGGAGACATGTGGCTATGGTCACCTCAATGAGCAAAGATTTATGGAGAAGGATTCTTCAATAGCTTCCTCTTGACAGTTTCTACATTACAGTTCGAGTAAAGATCGAGTGTCAGATACCCCTCGAGGGGAAGTTTGATGGTTTCTCACTAGAGACAGATGGCCTTCTCAGACATAGAGGTCAGATATATGTTTCCAGAGACGGAGGATTGAGGAAGGACATATTGATAAAGGCACATCATGCACCCTATTCAACCCATCATGGGGTGAAGAAGATGCACGTTACTTTGAGAAAATTATATCATTAGAGAGGACTTTGTAGAGACGTGGCCTAGTTCATCTCACAATGTTTAGAGTGCCAGAAAGTGAAGGCCGAGCATCAGCATCTAGCTAGCCCTCTCTTTCCTCATGTTATACTGGAGTGGAAATGGGACACCATTTCCATGGACTTCATTATTGGGCTACTGATGTCGAGATATCACCACGATGCCATCATGGTCATGGTTAATAAATTGACAAAAATGGCTCACTTTTCTCTGGTGAAGACCACTTATACAGTTAGTGTAGTGGCACGGGTATATTTGGATGATATTGTCAGGTTGCACAGGGTTCTGTAGAAGATCATAAGTGACCACAATCCTTTGTATACTTCCCATTTTTAGACTACCATGTAGCACGCCCTCGAAATGAGAATCAACTTTAGCACAGCATATCACACCGAGACAGATGGACAAGTTGAGTGGGTGAATTAGATCTTAGAGGATATGCTCATGATGTATGTGATGGATCAACAATTTAGATGGGAGGAGTACATGTACTTGGTGTAGTTTGCCTACAATAATAGTTTTCAGAGTTCTATAAGCATGTCTACTTTGCAGGATTTGTATAGTCGAGAGTGCATGACACCTCTTATTTGGGATAGGTTAGAGGATAGGGTTTCTCTTGGACCATCTTTCTTACAATACATGGAGCAGTAGGTGGTTTTGATCAGACAAAGATTACAGGAGGCACAGGAAAGGCAAAAAAAGTATGCAGATCAGCATAGGAAGGATCGTAGTTTTGATGTGGGCATGAAGGTTTTCTTTTGTGTCAGACCACACAAGAGCCCTATCCATTATGGAAAAGGTTCTAAGATAGCTCCTAGTTTCTTGGGTGAATTATTTTACTATTTTATAGCTCTTGCTTTGAAGAATTTTTTGGAAGATTGTTGCATGCTTGTGCTTGGCTATTTTGGATTGCTTGCCTTGGGATAAAGCTTATTGTTTTGGAACTTGGAACAAATTCATCATTGAGAGGTAGGAGCTTGGCTCTTGAAATTTTTATTTTTGTTTATGAAAATGTTAATGTGTGAATGTTTTGGCATGTTTGTGGGCTGTTGGGTAGATGGCCTAGGAATGGTGTAGGAGATTACTATGGGGTTTATTTTGTGGGAGGCAAAAGTGTGTTTTAGGTAGGTATTAGGGTGGAGGGAGTTGGGATTTTGGTTCCACCTTACAAAGAAATAGATTGCATTTCTTTACTCATTATGGGGTGCCATAAGAGGTTGGGGAGGCATAAGGAAATGTGAGGAATAAGGGGTACTTGGGGAGGCATAAGGAATGTCCAGGTTTTGATATATGCTATATTTTGGCGGTTTGTAATTCAGGTGGTGATACCTATTTCCCATTTTGGGAGGCATACAAATTATCCCCCATAGTTTCTTGCTCCTTTGGCTTGCTTGATGAAGCCTTAGTATTGTTTGTCATGTTTTAATGTAGTTGCAAACTACATTCTATTTTGGACTGTGTTTTATTGTGAAAATGTTGATTGCATGTTTTGTGGAAGCTTATTGGTTCCATGAGTTGGATCACATATTTTATTGCATTATGGTTGGGGCTTGGGGGCCAATGAAGAAGGATGACTTCTGCTTTTCATTTAATGTCTTTGTTGGGTGGAGAGCGTTGCCTTTCCCCTACTCTAGTTGTGATCAAATTAGAAGAATGAGAAATTTACATGTTGTTGTTCTGGAGCTGGGAAAAAATAAAGAAAGTTTGACAGTCCCATGTGAAATGAAATCTTATTGTATCTATTTCCCACTTTGAATTGGATGATCTGTATATTAATTGTAATGGAAGGATATTTTGTATTGACAATGAAAATTGAAATTCGAAATGTAGAAGAGTTAAACTCTTGTTTTTGTTTTTTTTTTGAAAGAGTGTGAAAGAATGAAATGTAATTTATATGTATTTTGAAATTGAATGGAAAGGAAGTTGTAAGAGTTTCATTTGAATTAATGGATGTGGCTTTTTCTTGTCCATATGATATTATTCCATTGGAAATTTGTGTTTAGCATGCACTATGAAATCGTTGTTTGGAAAGTGGAGAAAATGAAACACGTGAGAAGAAAATGTATCATTCTACCTTGTATATAATATATGATTCTAGAAAGAATAAAAGAAGGAAGTTGTAAAGTTGTCTTTGGAATAAATAAAGGATTGCATAACCTTCCTCAAATTTTATCATTGTATTGAATTTAATCATCTAGTTGTGAGTTGTAATCTCTGTTTGAAAGGAAGAAATGCATGTAAAGGAAGTGTAATACTTTGTCTTTTGAAAAATGTGAAAATTGGAAATCAAAGATGTATTTTAGTTTTTGATTAGTTGGATTGAATCAACAAAATGTATTATATTAGGATTGGAACATATTATAATACTTGGAAGAAGAAAATGGAAAATAAACCCTTTAAAAATTTGATCCATGTCTTGTATTTTCAAACTGGAAATTATTTAATCCAAAATGCACAGACTGAACCTAAAACAATGAAATAACAAACTAAACAATTAAAATGAAGTATTTTTCCCTAAACGAATCCAATTAGACAAATATACTTAAATGAAATCTTCCAAAACCTGGCAAAACTAAGGTTAAAGCTTTCACAGTCATTTTTCTAGCAAAATTGTAAAATTTTGAATTGGAATTTAATCACATAGATCTACCTCACAAAATTATCTTGAATCCACCTAAGAAAAATTCTCCATGTCTATTTGAAATGTTGAGAGAGGAACAAGAACAAATTGAACAAATTTTTATAAGTTAAAATTTACCAATTCAAACTATAAAAGCTTGCAAATCATTTTCACAAAATTGACCCCTTAAACTCTATCAAAATTTAAAACTAATGAATCCTATGCAAAGAGAACATTGAGATATTTCCATAAAGTCCTTGTTTTCCCAAAACTGAGCTCTCTATCAAAAGCTATGGCCTTCTGAAGTTTTTCTTCACTTGGCTTCCAAAAAAAATGGTTTGGGAAAAATTTCCTTGGTGAGCCTAAATTTTTCCCTTAGAGCTTCAGAAAAATTTTGGGAAAATTTTCCAAATTTTCCCCATTGCCACGTGGCACCACGAGGTGTTGGGCAAAGAGGAAAATCACTTTTTAACTTAGCACTTCAGAAAATATTTGGGAATTTTTTTTCAAATTTTTCTCACTGACCCGCAGTCAATCAGGATCTACCACGTGGCATCGCAAGGCTTCGGTGGAGGAATAGGTTCCTTTTTTCCTTTTTTGTTTTAGAAAAATATTGGGAAAATTTTTCAAGTTTTTCTTGCCAATCCGCAGCCAATCAGGAGCTGCCACGGAGCATCATGAGGCGTCGCAGAGGCGCGGGTGAATGTGATCCTTTTTTCCCTTCAGGGCGTTAAAATAAATTTCTCCCCATCACCCCATTTTTCCCATGTTGGCTTAGGATACACCACGTGACTCTTGTAGACTCGTGGGAGCATGGGCACAAAGTGGGCTTCTCACACCATGCAGTAAATTTTCTAAATGTTCCCGCCACCTCGCTTTTCCCCACGTTGCTTAGGAGGTGCCACGTGTCCCTTGCGGACCCATGGGAGTGTGGGTGTAAAGGTGGTTTTTCACCCCCACATGGGAAACATTTTCCTAAAGTCTCTTGCGGCCCCGCAAACCCGCCCTTTGGGCAAATTTTCTCCCTTGCGCCTGCAGGCCCGCTTTTGGGGAAAATTTTCACCCTAAGGCCCGCCAGCCCATAACTTGAAAAATATGAGGAGTTAGGAGGACTTCTTTATATCATTGGAAAGGTGAGGAAATTTCCTATCCAATGGGAATGATTTAGGGAAATTTTTATTGCATTAATTTTGAGAAAAATTAGTTGAACCTTTAAGCCTGTTAGAGAGTGGGTATGGTGAGGAATTACCCTCTGAACCTAATTGAACCTTCTAACCCTAAATTTTGGACCTTGTGACCTCTAATATATGTTAACAAAAGAGAAGTACATTCTAGTGGATTAGAATTGATCTGGAACTTGTTAATGAAAATTGTTGTCTTGTAACCTGGTTGTAGACTCTTCTAAACAAAAAAATTATTCCATAATTTTCCTAACTAATCCTAGGTTGTTCTTGGGTCTCAAGTGGGTTGTTTTTAGCGGGCATCACACTTGGTATCAGAGTAATGGTTCAAAATCTTGGGCCATTGGGCACACTAGAAAACTTGAGACATGAACCTTAAACCTAACACACTTTTAAATCTAGAAGACAACTTAGTTTAGAAATTACATATTTTAGTAAACATGGAAACTAAGTAAAACCTAGAATAAGGAACTAACTCTCATCTTTCTCTGTGTAGGACGAGTAGACAAGATGATGAGCCTTTTCACATAGACCTAGGCATACCACCACTAGATCATGTTGTAGCACCCATCCTACCCCAAATTTTGTAGACTCTTCAGGATGTTAATGCCGCTCTATGCAGAGGATCAGTAGGAGGACATGCAGCCAGACATGATAGAGTCACTTCCATTGAGGGTCATGTATCACCTCGACCTAGCGAGGAGCATGGAGGAGAGAAATTCCATGCAGAGTCAACCAGAGTAGAGTCACCATAGAGGGGACAGGGAGACTGAGTTTTGGGGCATAGAGAGAGGTCTTAGAGCCCTAGGCTTAGGGATGTGCATGTAGAGAAGCCTAGAGGCCGTCAAACCACAGCTGCAGATCACATCAGGGAGATCCTGAAGCTTCAGCCATCACATTATTCTGGTGACATAGGTGGATTTCAGGCAGAGGCCTAGTTGGTGAGCTTGAGTGGATGCTTCAAGCTCTGTCCTTGTTCTAGCAACATGAAATCTCATGTTACGATCCATCTACTGAGGGATGGAGCTAGTGTCTGGTGGCAAATAGAGGAGTAGAAGCTCCATGTTGATTCTGAGATAGTTACCTGGGATCTCTTTGAGGAGTGCTTCCAGAGTAGATATTTTTCACAGAGATTCATACAGCAGTGGATAGATGAGTTCCATGACCTCCGACAGGCATCTCTTACAGTGGCTGAGTATGAGAGTAGATTTCTAGATCTACTCCAGTATGTTGATTACATGCAGGATGAGCAGGTGTGGATCCACAGGTTCATCCGGGGCCTAAATCTAGACATTGGAGGTGCAATGTGGATCCATTGTCCATAGACATTAGCTGAGGCCATCAAGAAGGCCTATATAGCAGAGGAGACTAAGGGGAAAGACCCAGCAGGCTAGAGACCGAGTCCAGAGCCACATACAACAGATGCATGATAATAGATCAAGGGGTTCAGTACCTCTTCCTTGTGGTGGACAGGGTTCAGCATAGTCATCTTTTAGACCACAGTAGCAACAACAATAGTCCTACCCACCTTATAGACCTCCACATAAAGGTTTGATGCACAGCGAGGTCAGAGTATGGGGCCTCCCCCTAGGGGTCCCATCAAGACACATGGTGCCCAGAGAGCTCACTCAGTAGGAGCTCGCCAATAGAGACCTCAGCAGACCACATTCTGGATCATCAGGATCCACACCATAGACCTCTAGAGTACTGACTAGAGCTGCTACATAGGGGAGAGGATCAGGTGGTTGTTTTGGGTGTGGTGTTACTGGACATTTTTGGAGAGACTACCCACAGAACCCTAATAACAAGGGTAAGACACAGATCTTAGAGCCTACTGTTGGTGATATGGGGTACAGTCATAGGATGTACAGCAGTTGAAAACTACCAAGCAGAGCATTAGAGTATAGTTATTGAGACTGCAAGTAACATTGGTGGTATTCCTACCTCCATTCTATTTGATTCTGGTTCTTCTGATTCTTTTATTGCACCATCTTTAGTAGAGTGATGCAGGCTGGTGGTAGTTAGGTAGGGTCATAGTTGGGATGTTGAGATGGCTTCTAGAGCCAAGATCTCTGTAGACTCCTTAGTTAAGGAGTGTGTGGTGGATTTAGACCTTTTACCACTACCTCGGATCTTCGTATCCTTCCATTGGGCTCTTATGGAGTCATCTTGGGCATGGACTGGTTGTCTACTCATAGGGCCAGGATGGATTATTACCACAAGATTATATCTTGTGCAGATGATTTGGGAGTTGAGTCGGTGATATCAGGGGTTAGGAGACCTGTTTCTATTCACACCATCTCTGTTATGCAGCTTAAGTGGTGTGTGCAATGGGGGTTATCATATGTATGTTGTTACAGTTAGTGACATATCAGAGGATGGGTCTAGTGGACCATCACTAGATGATCATCCCATTTTGAGAGAGTTTGCAGATGTCTTTCCAGGGGAGCTACCGGGGTTACCACCCCCACGTGAGATTGATTTTCATATAGATCTGGTTCCGGGAGTAGAGCCTATCTCACGAGCACCTTATAGGATGACTACCCCTGAGCTCTGCGAGCTCAAGTTGCAGCTTGAGGGCCTTCTAGAGAAGGGCCTAATTCATCCTAGTGTATCCCCTTGGGGTGCACCGGTGATCTTTGTAAAGAAGAAGGATGGATCCTTACGGTTGTGTATTGATTACCACCAGCTGAATAATGTAACGATCAAGAATCGTTATCCCCTTCCACACATTGATGATTTATTTGATCAAATGAAGGGAGCCATAGTTTTCTCTAAGATAGACCTTAAGTCAGGCTACCATCAACTGAGGATTTTGGAGGTGGACATTCATAAGACCACCTTCCGTACGAGATATGGCCACTATGAGTTCACAGTGGTACCTTTTGGTTTGACTAATGCCCCCACAGTATTTATGAGTTTGATGAATGGGGTATTTAGACATTCTTCGATTGCTTCGTGCTCATATTCCTTGATGAAATTTTGATTTACTCACATACGCGTGAGGAGCACGAGGGGCACCTTCACCAGGTTATTCGGTGTCTTCGGGAGTAGCAAGCTTTACGAGAACTTGGAGAAGTGTGCATTCTTTCAGATGGAGGTGCAGTATTTGGGTCATATCATTTCTAGGGAAGGTATCACCGTCGATCCTTCCAAGATTAGAGCTATTATGGATTGGCAAGCACCCACTACTGTGACTGAGGTGTGCAGCTTCATGGGACTAGCAGGTTACTACAGGAGATTTTTTTAGGACTTCTCTCAGATTACACACCCCATCACTTCCCTTTAGAGGAAAGGGAAGAAGTTTGTTTGGTCAGACAGGTGCGAGTAGGCCTTTAAGTACATTGAAGGAATGTCTCACTACAACACCTATTCTTGCAGTGCCAGATCCATAGGGTGAGTTTTTCATTTGCACAGATGCTTCTTTAGCAGGGCTTGGTGGTGTGTTGATGTAAGAGGGCAGATTAGTGGCTTTTGAGTCTTGAAAACTCAAATATTATGAGCTTAATTATCCGAATCATGATCTTGAGCTTGTGGCAATTGTGCATGCTTCGGTTTGATGGAGGACACTTTCTTCTTGGTCAGAGATTCACACTCAGGACTGATCATTTGAGTCTTCGCCACCTCTTCACGTAGCCCAATCTCAATGCTCATTAGTGGCATTGGATGGAGTTGCTTTGTGAGTATGATATGGAGATAGAGCATGTGAAAGGGAAGGAGAATGTGGTGGCAGATGCTCTCAGTAGATGGAGACATGTGGCTATGGCCACCTCAGTGAGCACAAATTTACAGAGCATGATTCTTCAACAGCTTCCTCTTGACAGTTTCTACGTTATAGTTTGAGTAGAGATCGAGTGTCAGAGACCCCTTGAGGGGAAGTTTGATGGTTTCTCACTAGAGGAAGATGGCCTTCTCAGACACAGAGGTCGGATATATGTTCCCAGAGATGGAGGATTGAGGAAGGACATATTGATAGAGGCACATCATGCACCCTATTCAGCCCATCCTGGGGTGAAGAAGATGCACGCTACTTTGAGATAGTTATATCATTGGAGAGAACTTCATAGAGATGTGGCCTAGTTCATGTCACGATGTTTAGAGTGCCAAAAAGTGAAGGCCGAGCATCAACATCTAGCTGGCCTTCTCTTTCCTCATGCTATACCGGAGTGGAAATGGGACACCATTTCCATGGACTTCATTGTTGGGCTACCGATGTCGAGATATCACCACGACGCCATCATGGTCACGGTTGATAAATTGACAAAAGTGGCTCACTTTTCTCTAGTGAAGACCACTTATACAGCTAGTGCAGTGGCACAGGTATATTTGGATGAGATTGTCAGGTTGCACAGGATTCCGTAGAAGATCATTAGTGACTGTGATCCTTTGTATACTTCCCATTTTTGGACTACCATGCAACACGCCCTCAGGATGAGAATCAAATTTAGCACAACATATCACCCTGAGACAGATGGATAGACTAAGTGGGTGAATCAGATCTTAGAGGATATGCTCAGGATGTATGTGATGGATCAGCAGTCTAGATGGGAGGAGTACCTGTACTTGGTGGAGTTTTCCTACAATAATAGTTTTCAGAGTTTCTATAGGTATGGCTCCTTTTCAGGATTTGTATGGTAGAGAGTGCAAGACACCTCTTAGTTGGGACAGGTTAGAGGACAGGGTTTCTCTTGGACCAGCTTTGTTACAGGACATGGAGCAGTAGGTGGTTTTGATCAGACAGAGATTACAGGAGGCACATGATAGGCAGAAGAAGTATGCAGATCAGAATAGGATCGACCACATTTTTGATGTGGGAATGAAGGTGTTCCTTTTTGTCAGGCCACGTAAGAGCCCTATCCATTATAGAAAAGGTTCTAACATAGCTCCTAGATTCATGGGTCCTTTTGAGATCTTGGAGCATATTCAGCCCTTTGGCCTACCATCTAGCATTTCCACCATAGCTTGTCTCGCATACATGATGTGTTTCATGTTTCAGTTCTTAGGAGATATGTTACATATCCTTCTCATGTGTTAAATTGGACATCATTTTAGGTGCAGGATTAGGGGTAGGTGATGGTGGAGCCCGTTGCATCCTAGATCGTAAGACCCTGGGCCTTTGAGGCAGAGAGGTTGATCAGTTCCAGGTGCAGTGGGACATATATGATGAGACTGTAGCTACATGGGAGGATGCTACTTTGCTACGAGTTTAGTTTCCACATTTGTTCCAGTGACTTCCAGGAGGAAGTCAAGTCTAAGGGGAGGGGGATGTAGTGCCCACTTCCCTTTGACACCTTTTTGATACTAATCATGATACTGTTGATTATATTATGGACATGATTATGGACTTTATTATAGTATGATGTTAGATGTTAGATCAGGGATTATTGTTGACTGGATTCAATTATGATGCATGATGATTATTAGAGACATTTTATATGTTGATGATGATATACTGTTTGACATGGTTATATAATGGATGTTGTTCGGACATGTGATATTTGGATATTGTGAGTAGACCTAGAAATGGAAATTATTGGATGATAATATAATTGTTGATAAAACAATAAATGATATGGTTAGATTGCTTGGATGTTGTTGTGATTCATATATATGGATGATTTTGGTATTTATATTTATATTATTTTAGATGTTATGATATGGCCATGAGGCCGAAGGAGGTATTCCTGTTTTGCAGGTTAAAATATCACAACAAACATCGGGGGATTGGAGACCAACCACATTGGAATTCTAGATGAATTCAACAAGGTCACCATGGCAACTAGTATTTGTTTTCATGTGTTTGTGTGTGTTAGGGATTTCCATGGGGGGATCACCTTTAAATGTGACCAAGGGGTTATGTGTATTTATTTATTTGACCTTTTGTTTAATGTTGCATGTGTTTATTTTGTGATGCATTTGCCCCTTTCTTTATTTATTAAATGTTGTATTAATATTGTGGGTAAGCATGTTGTTAATATTAATTAAATAAAATATGTATAAGAAAGTAATTAATATGGTTGTTGGCTATGATTTAAAGTGTTGTAAGAATGAGTTAATAATGTGTAAGTAATATGTAAGTGATGTGTAAGTTAAATTTTTGAGTGTGAAACACTCCACCTTCTTGGAAATTCGAATTTGTCCTTGGAGGCTGATTTTGGAGGCTTGTGGGACAAGTTAAACTTGTCCCATACCTCTTAAATTTATTTACCAACCATACCTATGGTTGGAGAGTTGAAATTTGACTTTTATAATGCCTTTTTAGAAGGAAAATTATAGGTTTTAATTGCACTTTTCTTACATGATTTAATTTCAGTCCTTTGGGGTGTGGGTTGGATTTGAGTGTGTAAGTAAACTGTCATATTATTCACCCACCTATTTATTGTGCATTGGAGAATGAAGTTGAATTTGGGGGTTGGGGTTGAGGATGTGTGATGTGGCATCCTACATGGATCCACCTCATCCTCTTTCTCTTCCCTCTTCTATAAAAATCAAACTCCTTGCCTTGTTTTGGGGTTGCTTCACTTTGGAGACTTCATTCTTGGGTGAATTCTTTTGTTGTTTTGGAGCTCTTGCTTTGAAGAAGTTTTTGGAAGATTGTTGCATGCTTGTGCTTGGCTGTTTTGGATTGCTTGCCTTGGGATAAAGCTTTTTGTTTTGGAACTTGGAACAACTCCATCATGGAGAGGTAGGAGCTTGGCTCTTGAAATTATTCTTTTTGTTTATGAAAATGTTAATGTGTGAATGTTTTGGCATGTTTGTGGGTTGTTGGGTAGATGGCCTAGGAATGGTGTAGGAGAAGACTATGGGGTTTATTTTGTGGGAGGCACAAGTGTGTTTTAGGGAGGTATAAGGGTGGAGGGAGTTGGGATTTGGGTTCCACCTTACAAAGAAATAGATTGCATTTCTTTACTCATTATGGGGTGCCATAAGAGGTTGGGGAGGCATAAGGAAATGTGAGGAATAAGGGGTACTTGGGGAGGCATAAGGAATGTCAGGGTTTTGATATATGCTATATTTTGGTGGTTTGTAATTCAGGTGGTGATACCCATTTCCCCTTTTGGGAGGCATAAGAAGCATCCCCCATAGTTTCTTGCTCCTTTGGCTTGCTTGATGAAGCCTTAGTATTGTTTGTCATGTTTTAATGTAGTTGCAAACTACATTCTATTTTGGACTGTGTTTTATTGTGAAAATGTTGCTTGCGTGTTTTGTGGAAGCCTGTTGTTGCCATGAGTTGGATCACATCTTTTATTGCATTATGGTTGGGGCTTGGGGGCCAATGAAGAAGGATGGCTTCTCCTTTTCATTGGATGTCTTGGTTGGGTGGAGAGCATTTCCTTTCCCCTACTCTTGTTGTGATCAAATTGGAAGAATGAGAAATCTGCATGTTGTTGTTCTAGAGCTGAGTTAAAAAAAAGACAGTTTGACAGTCCCTTGTGAAATGAAATCTTATTGTAGCCCTTTCCCACTTTGAAGTGGATGATCTGTATATTAATTGTAATGGAAGGATACTTTGTATTGACAATGAAAGTTGAAATTTGAAATGTAAAAGAGTTATACTCTGGTTTCTATTTTTTTTAGAAAGAATGTGAAAGAATGAAATGTATTTTGTATGTTGTATTTTGAAATCAAATGGAAAGGAAGTTGTAAGAGTTTCATTTGAATTAATGGATGTGGTTTTGTCTTGTCCATATGATATTATTCCATTGGAAATCTGTGTTTAGCATGCACTATGAAATCCTTGTTTGGAAAGTGGAAAAATGAAACACGTGAGAAGAAAATGTATCATTCTGCCCTGTATATAATATATGATTTTGGAAAGAATAAAAGAAGGAAGTTGTAAAGTTGTCTTTGGAATAAATAAAGGATTGCATAACCTTCCTCAAATTGTATCATTGTATTGAATTTAATCATCTAGTTGTGAGTTGTAATCTCTGTTTGAAAGGAAGAAATGCGTGTAAGGAAGTGTAATACTCTGTCTTTTGAAATATGTGAAAATTGGAAGTCAGAGATGTATTTTAGTTTTTTTGAATCAACTAAATGTATTAGATTAGGATTGGAACATATTATAATACTTGGAAGAAGAAAATGGCAAATAAACCCTTTAAAAATTTGATCTTTGTCTTGTATTTTCAAACTGGCAATTATTTAATCCAAAATGCATAGACCAAACCTAAAACAATGAAATAACAAACTAAATGATTAAAATGAAGTATTTTTCCCTAAATGAATCCAATTAGACAAATATACTTAAAGGAAATCTTCCAAAACCTGGCAAAACTGAGTTCAAAGCTTTCACAGTCATTTTGCTGGAAAAATTGTAAAATTTTGAATTGGAATTCAATCACATAGATCTACCTCAAAAAATTATCCTAAATCCACCTAAGAACAATTCTCCATGTCTATTTGACATGTTGAGAGAGGAACAAGAACAAATTGAACAAAATTTTATAAGTTAAAATTTACCAATTTGAACTATAAAAGCCTGTAGATCATTTTCATAAAATTGACCCCTTAAACTCTATCAAAATTTAAAACTAATGAATCATGTGCAAAGAGGACATTGAGATATTTCTATAAAGTCCTCATTTTCCCAAAACCAAGCTCTCTATCAAAAGTTATGGCCTTCTGAAGTTTTTCTTCACTTGGCGTCGAAAAAAAAATTGATTTGGGAAAAATTTCCTTGGTGGGCCCGCAGGCCGAATTTTTCCCTTAGAGCTTCAGAAAATTTTTGGGAAAATTTTCCAAATTTTCCCCACCACCCCATCGGCCCATAGCCAATCAGAGGCTATGCCACGTGGCACCACGAAGGTGTTGGGCAGAGGGGTG